>CM044001.1:66621273-67048773 GCA_024085815.1 Flaveria linearis | reverse complement strand
CCCTCTGTTTTGTGTAAACAAAGACCTGGGATGAAAGCACCTTTGTTTTATGAAAGTAAAGACTTGGTGACCTTATGATGATCATATCTCAGATCTCAAAAGAATCCTTTGTGATCAACTATATATTATCTTAAAGAGCCCTAAGATTAAAACATTTATGAGACTGCAAGTCCGCCTCAAGATAGAACTTATAACTTAATGTACATAGTCACTAAGTATGAAACAGTGATGCTTTGACTCACTAACGGAGGACAAACTCTAATGAGAATTGAATGTGGAGCACATGACAGTTACTTGTTAACAAACCTCAAAACATGATAAATAGCATGCATAGTTGATACATTGCTCTTGTATGAATTTAAGTGGATCTATACACTTACAATCAGGTGCTGAATCAGATCATGTATCACCCGAATAATCAACATGAGAAGAAGCTTGGTGTGATAGTATGATCCCCTTATATATATGCATGCATGTACCGTCAAAGTCTGTTTGTTTGATTTGTTTTACTCTTAACTGATTACATCAATCTTCGATTGTCATATGCTTTTCATGCTAATTTTCCACAAATTTATGATGAATGCAACAACTTATCATTAATCACAAATTTAGGGGGAGTAGGTAATGCATGAAAAACAATAAAAAGCTGAATTTAATCAAAACATCTTTGAAGGAATTGGAACTTGAGCACTAACTTGGATGCAGGATATAGGAAGTTTTTCTTGTACTCCATTGCCATGCAAACAAAGTCAACAAGGTCCAACAGCAATAAATGATTCTATCACTTGATTGGAATCATACAATTAACGTTTCAGTAAAACTAGAACATCCGCAGAAGTTTCGGTAAAATTTCAGCATCCGCAGAAGTAACAGTGAAATTTCAGCATCAGCAGAAGTAACAGTAAAAATGTGACATTTTGCATAACCGTAGAATTGGTAAACTACGGATGTGAAAATAACTTTGAAAGTATAATCCATGTTCATAGAATGGTAATCTATGAATGAATAAGATGTACTCAATCAACAATTACTAAAAATCATGTTGTAGTTAAGGCATTCGCAGATGTTATGGTTCCGCAGATGTTCTGCGGAAGTTGTGAAACCTACGGAATAAATAAAGTCTACGGAAAGGGGTAAAAAGGAAGTGAGCCTAACATAACTAAAAAATAAATTAATGTGTCCGTTTATAAATGAGTTTTTTGACTTTAAGAATTCTTTAATCACTTTTCAGAGCACTTTTCATTGTTTTGGCCTAGAAAAGCACACACTTCCCCCTTTCTCAAACTTTCAAATATCCGAACTAAAAATCATAAAAAATCACACAATCATGATCGCAGATTAGTGTTTCAAAGATGACGAACAGGTTTGCAAAAGAGCACAATGTGTGCGCATTCCTGAATGCTGATGATCCTGCATTAGAAGGATGTCGAGATATCATCAGATATCTTTAACGTTCCAGGATCTTCTATGCCTTGACGGCAGAGCCTATGATTCATCAGGCACATATCATCGACTTTTGGAATTCAACACGAGTGGAACAAAATAAAGATACGAAGTAATTGTTGCTGAAATAAAAAGTGAAAGGTTAAGGATAGATTAACAAGCTATCAAAAGATCACTTGAGCTGGGAGATCAAGAAGTGGGGCACCCAGACGTATTTGAAAATGAATACATAGAGAAGGTGTTCTATCTGATGGGTTACGACGGTGATTTTGAAAAGGGGGAGATAAAGAAGGGAAGACTATGCAAGCCCTATAGGTTTTTGTGCCACACTTATCTGAAGTGCATCTCTAACAGGAAGTCTGGGCTGGATAGATTTTCAAGGCACATCTCTTCAGTCATCATAGGAATCTTTGAGGGGAGAACTTACAACTATGCAAAGTACATCTTCAATTGTCTCTATGACCAAGTAAAAGTGCAAAGGTCAGACAAGATGTACATGTTCCCAAGATTTCTACAACTAAGCATAAATGCTGAACTTCTTGGAATTGAAAGAGATGGAGAAGTATTCGTGCAAGCTCATCTGGGTAGATCTGTGCTGAACAAGATAAGTAGGAAATATCAAGGGGATGATATGCTCATGTTTGCACATGTAGTGGATGCACATGCTGACATACCACAAGAATTGGTATGGGTAGATCAACAAGGGGAGTCATCTGTAGATTCTGATCAAGCCTCACACTCACCTCATATAACTTCCCCTCACCAACATCAATCACCAGCATGTGTGAACACTGAACCAATCTCACCCATTCAACCTCATCTTTCCCCACAACAACTATCATCTAACACCCAAAACACCCAGCCTATCTCCCCTGTACAACAAGAATCCCCAGTAGTTTCACTCCCAACCTCACAAAACACTCAGCCAATCTCTCCAATCCAAACTCTATCACCTCTGCATTCACTCCCTAATACACCTAAACAACAAACTTCTGAGAGTGCCAATACTGAGGCCTTACACATAACACAGTCTCAGAACTTAGTTCACTCTAGTGAGACTGAGTTAATGTCATAAGCTAGCACCATTCCAGTCTCTGTCTCCAACTCTCAAAACCAAGTGTCGTCTAATCATACTAAACCAATATCTCCAATCACTGATCATCAACACATATCACAGCAACAATTTCTAGAGCATGCAGATCAAGCCAGTGAACACTGCTCAAGTTCAGCAAGTGTAGCTGCAACTGAAGTGAATGACAATGAGGCTACTGCTGAAGAAGAAGAAAAGGGGAATCTTGTTGATGTAATTGCCTATCATGAAGATGATCTGAGCGATAAAGATATCCATGTGAGCAAAAGTTACCTGGTGGCTAAATACAATAAGTTGGTGCTCAAGTCTAATAAAAGAAAACAAAGAATTCAAGAGTTAAAAGGGGTTATCAAAGAAAAGGTTGAAGAGCTGATGAAGCAAGAAGCGAGATTGAAAAGACTTAGAGAAGATGCTCAAAGCAACAATGAAGTGATCGATGCTTTGCTTCAACATGAAAAAGAGTTGTAGGAGTTAGTGAGATATGAGAAGAATGAGAAGGAAAAGTTGGTCTTAAAGGTGGATCATATCACTGATTCTCTGTCTGTAAAATCTGATCTGATCAAGTTGAAAGATGAAGAAATTGAACAGCTAAAGATGAAGATCTGTGCATTGGAATCAAAGGATGCCCCATCTGTCAAACGATCAAAACAATCTTCTAAGGCTTCAAAGCACTTAATTCTGTATTCACGGAAGAGACAGTACTTAGGTACTACAAAGAAGAAGGTGACCAAGGTTGAAGGTTCACCTAAGAAACCAAAGCTCACATCCCCTGAACACACTCCTTTAGTAGATTTATCTACTGTGAAGTTGAGATCTCACAAAGATAGTGATAGTGATGAGGAATGGAGTGAGCTGATCAAAATGGACTGACCAATAGAACATAAAGGCTCAAAGGATGATGATCTTCTAATGACAAAAGATATTATGGAAGAGAGGCCTGAGTCAACCATATTTATGACTCTTATAAACCATGGGTTCCCCTATGACATGGTTGAAAGGCTGAATGTGACTGAACTGAAAAATCTGCTAAAAGTGTTTGAGCTTGCAGAATTTATGATTCCAAACTGTGACTACAAAGCATTCACTATCTTTCAATCAATTCAGAAGATCAAGAAAGAGTTAGGCAATTATGACACAGCTAAGCTGAGCAAATACAATATGACTTGTTGGTTACAAGGTTATAACTACAGTCCTATGAGCTGAAGGGAAGAACAGTTGGTGAACTGAGAAGAATGATGGAGCATGTTATGAAAGTTAAGCTTGATACAAGAGTCAGATTTAGAACTGAAGCTCCTAACCCTGCTATTGAGCACCACAACAAGATGACTGCTGAACCTGTGGTAGTAGAAAGCAAAGACCAGCACAAGGGAAAAGACAAGCTGATCAGAAAACCAAGAGAAGTCATTCTAGGCAAAGTATGGCCACTTGGAACTACTGTGAGAGAGATTACAGAGCAGAAGTCCACTCTAATACATCTGATTGATCACCTTATAACTCTTAGTTTTATGGAAGAGAACAGGATTATGGCCTGGAAATATGATCCAGACTGGGATTATGCTATCATTAAAAGAACATCTGGAAGAAATGAATACTTCCATGATGTATTTTCTATGTTGTGCTTTCTATAGAGTAATCTCAAAGACCTGCGAAGTCTGATCATGTGCAATTACCCAATTCACCCAAGAGGAAGAGACTTCTCAACTCTAGTAGGCAAACTTAAGACAAAGTTCAAGGATGATGTGCTTGCTGAGGCTAATTGAGCATAAGAAGAGAATTAAAGGTCTTAAAAGGTTTAAGTCCAATGCCTCAGAATCAGTAGATGATGAATTCTTGAAGAAGGTTGGATACAACAGTAGAAAAATAGCAGCCATCAAGTCCATTGAAGGGACTCAATACGCATATCCCATAATTGAATGGGGATATGTTAAGAAAACAAAGGAGTTAGTGCTGCTCAGGAATGCAGAGAACAAGAAAGCTGATCGGATCAGGATCTTTGATCCTATGGAAATCAAGCTACTCCATCCCAGCTACACCTCATACCAACATGACAAATTCTTTCCCAAGCTGAGTGATGAAAGAGCACAAAATGATCTGTTCCTGCATGTCCATGTAATACAAGTTATTGACAAATTACATGCAAAAGCTTACAAGAGAAGAAGACACAATGCTGGACTGCTAAAAGGAACAACTTTTAATGAAGTCTCAGAACTTAGAATATCAGAGCAGGATGAGCTAGAAGTGGTGAATAACAACAAAGTGTTAGACATACTCACTACTGAAGAAGATGTTCTGGGACTAAGTTTTGAAACTCTAAAGAAGCTTAGCAAGATGAAGATCAACTACAAGTATGATGATCAGAAGACTGTTGTGTCTTACTTTTACAACAAATCATTGCCAGAGTCAAGGAGCTTGGAGTTTTGAAGGATTGATTATAAGGATCTAAGCCTAAGTGGGAGTATTATTAGATCTAGAAAGAATAGGTCTAGATCATTTTGTATAGGCTTATAACTTTAATCAATACTTGTAATAAATGAGTGTAAATGGCTATCATTATGTATGCATTGAATGTATAGGTTAACCCATATGTGTTGTTTGATGTATACGATGACAGGCAAAAACAATGTACATGGTGAATTGCTGTAATTGACTAAGTGTAAGAAACATCTACGAACGATCAATACTTCTAATCCGTAGATTTGTTTCTCATAAGTCATCCTTTGTGTCTACGGATGAACATCATCACTCATATGGATTACTTGATGAAGTGAAGATTCCTACGGAAGACAAGGTTCCTACGGAAGAACAAGAGTTCCTGCGGAAGACAAGATTCCTGCGGAAGACAAGAACACTTGTATGATTTCCACCAGTCAACAAGTCAACAAGTCAACAAGTCAATAACAAATCCTATGAGACCTAGTGTTTCCTTAACTGAGTCAAAGTGCCTATAAATATGAGTCGTATGTTTCTCATCAAGGAGAACACAATAAGCAATATTACGGCTGTTGAATATCACATCACTTTTCAACCCTAGCCGCCGTCAAATCAACAACAACAATATGATTCAAGATTCATTGTTCATAGCATTCATAATTATTCTTTTGTAATCATTATTCAATATTAATGAAATACATTTGAATTAATTCTTGTGTGCGTATTTACTGTGTTTTCATAATTGTGTTCATCATAATTAAATTCAATATTTGATATCAATTATCAATTAAAAAACAATTAAACAACAGTTAATGACTATTCCGCATTCATTAACTTGTCGTTATTTTAATAGTGATAATTCCTGAATTGAGATCTTAGGATTCACAAAAAAAATAAAAAAAATATAAAACCATTGAAAAACACAAAAATATAGTCTTTCTTTATTATTATGTGTTTGTTTCTGCATGACATGTGTATGGGAAATGATAGGATTCACAAACATACATATATATACATTCCTGACAACAGTTAATGACTATTCCGCATTCATTAACTTGTCGTTATTTTAATACTGATAATTCCTGAACTGAGATCCTAGGATTCACAAACATACACATATATACATATATATATATATATATATATAGATATAGATACATAGATATATACATATATATAGATATATATACATAGATATATACATATATATATATACTATATATATAAGCAAATGAGAAGGACAAAATGGTCATTTGACTAAAATCTCTTAAAATTAAGAGTTGTACAACTCTTTTAGCAAACATTACAACCCTTAAAGCTTGAAAACATCCAGCCACAAAACTTTCCCGCTCAAAACAAGCTGAGCTGCTTTCAAATCCAATTTCAAAACTCATGAAATTCAGTTTCATGAGTTAGAGAAACAACTTTTAGGTTTCAAAAACAACAACTCATACTCCATCTCTCTCGCAACCACTGCAACTATCGACCAAAAATGTCGTCGACGGTGGCGTCATCTCCGGCAACTAGATCTCCAGCGACAATGAACCACCGGAGCAATTCTCCACTACCTTTAGTCATCACTCTCAACTGCATCGAAGACACAACCATCAAACACCAATACCTCACCGGAATCGCACAAGTCGAGCACGTGCCCCTGAGTCTCCTCGCACAGGCCAAAATCGAATCCGCCGCAGCTGTTATTGTCCACTCGCTTGCGTTCCTTCCATGCACCGCGCAACGCCGCCTCTGGCCGTTATTTTCCACTCGCTTGCGTTCCTCCCATGCACCGCGCAACGCCGCCTCTGGCCGTGGCAGATCATGTTATGCCTCGGCTCGGCTGATCGTGCAGCGGATTCCGCAATCGCCGCTGTTATTGTTCCAATATAACATTAATGTGACATTCTCTGTCTAATTAACATGTGCTAAAATATTTGAATTCAATAATGTTGCAATATTTTGTCATGCCCTTCTAACCTTTGTGAAGATGAGTTTGGACAAGTTCCTTTTGATGGCTGTGGCACCTTTATGTGAAAGGAACCTCATTTTCTAAAATTCCTTCCAATAGTCCTTTTGGATTATATTCTTGTATTCACCATTTCTTCATTGTGATTTTATTATGATGCTCCTGTTATCCCGATGAACTTTTAGTCCTAAAATTTTAGAGTAATCTTACTTTGGAACTTCGACTTGTTATTGTTGAATTGTTAATTGGAGCTCCTTTTCATACTGCTTATTTGGGTATGTGGTATTAAATTATGTTTGGTTTTGGTGTATGTAATGTATGCCATTGGATTATTTTGGGTTGTGATTGATTATGTTTAGTGATTTGTGACTTGGGTATACACTGATATGTTTGAAATGATTCTAGGGTTTGTTTTCAATTCTTATCGACTGCTTTGTTATAGGTTATTAGTTAATGTACATTTTTATATTAGATTGTGGTTTATGCTTGGCTTTGGATCAAGTTCTGGTTTGTATTGTTCATTGATTGATTGCCTTTTTTTTCTTACATAGTTTGTCCACTGCAATTGCAGCACATAGTTTGTCTTCTGCTACTGGAGTTTCAAAACTTAAACCAAAATCCTTAAACAGTGCCAACTCAGCAACAAAAGGATCAGTCAGAGAAACTACATAAAAGAGTAATCCTGTATCTAGAACTAAAGCTCTAATGAACAAGAAGATGGAAAAGAACTGCAAGACGACAATCAAACAAGAATCCAACAAAGAGAAACATAAGGTTAAGGCAGAGGGAATGAAGCCTGCAGATGAAAAAGGTAACTTGAAACTTTGGTGCATTTATAATTTTATAATATAAAATACATCATAACGACAATTGCTAATTCATAAGTTTTGAAATTAATGGCATTTAATTTGGCAGTTCAAATGGACACATCTCCTAAGGAGGAAGTGATAGAAGAAAACAAAGAGAATGTGGTAAGAGACCACTTGAACTTATGAGTATTGAGGTATGTCTCTGGAATGTTAAAAATTTAGTTTTTTCATAGTTTTGCCATTCATTATGTCCATTTTTTATAATATGTTATCTAGAAGAAAACAAGAACCCTAATAAAATGGTAGTTGATATTACAAGTAGCTTAATGCATTTTGCAACGGTTAAAATTTAGTTGGATCAACTATAGAGGACTAGATCTATGAATGGGGACTGAAATAAGTTGTGAGAAATCTAAATTGGAGGCACTTTTGAAATGTAAGCAGTAGGTTCAATTCCATTAGGTACTTCTTCAAGATTATGTTTTTTTGGAGAGGTTAAAATTTAGTTTTGGGGGTGAAAGAAGTAGCCTAGGGACTGTTTTTTGCGTCGAAAAAATATAAGCTGCAATAGGTGATTAAAAACACAATTGGAAACTGAAATTTGGTGATCTTTTTATCCGGGTAAAGGGTAGATGTATTAAAAACAGAATTGAAAATTGAAACAAGATTGATAAACTAATGGAAAATGAGTACCGCATTGTAAATTGTCACCGCCGCATCGCGCGGGTACTCTACTAGTATATATATATATATATATATATATATATATATATATATATATATATATATATATATATATATATATATATATGTATATATATATGTATATATATATGTGTGTGTATATATATATATATACAAATATATATATACAAATATATATATACAAATATATATATATATATATAGATACACACATATATATACATATATACATACATATATATACATATATAGATATATATATATATACGCATATATATACATATGCATACATATATATATATATACATATGTATATACATACATATATACATATGTATATATAGATATATACAAAACAGAGCAATTGTGTAACACCCGGAAATTTTCTTTGAAGCCGACGAAAGAAGAAAAAGAAATAAAGTCCAAAGTCGGGGGACCAAACTCGCCAACACGAGAAATTCGTTTAAGTGGGGGTATTTAAAGGGAGAGGGCAGCCCTTACCCTCTCCCCACACCCACACATTTCAGCTATAGAGAGAAATAGAAGGGAAAAGGGAGAAGAGAAGAAGAAAGCTTGGTTCGAGTGGGTTCGATTGTGCAAAATCGTCGTGTAGCGGGCTTACATGAAGCTCTTCTTCTTGGTGTAGTTTGTGTGAGTTCTAGGACCCCTATTTTACTCGTTTTCAACTAATTTGGGACTGGAACACATAGTAAACCCGTTTTTGTATGTGTGTGTGTTTGACCATTTGGGTGTGTTTGCATGTGATGCATTTAGACTACGTTTTCGGGCTTGTGTGTGCTTGAATGGTGTTGTAGTATGCATTCCTAAGGTTTAGGATGGTTGATTTGGGCTTAGAATGGGTTTGGATGAGCTTGGAGGTTGAAAATAGCAGATTGGGTTCGAGATGAACTGCATTCTGCATCAGTTAGGGCTAGGCGACCGACTGAAGGCCATACGGCCGAATGGAGTGCGATTGAGGTTCATTCACACGATTGAGGTTCAGTCGCATGACTGGAGGGCCAGTCGCATGGGGAGTCATGCGATTGAGAGCCCATTCGCATAGTGCTCATCCGCATAATGTCCATTCGCATAGAGTCCATCCGTATGAGGTCCATTCGCACGATTGGGTGTTCATCCGCATTGGTGTCCATCCGCATAGGTCCATTCAGATGATGTTCAGTCGCATGGAGGCCATGCGACTGAAGGGTACCCATACACCTAAATAGGGCTGTTGTACCCGAGGAGGAACATAGTTAAAGTACTGACTTTCGGGGGAAAGTGTAGATGTAAGTTTTGACGTGGTAGTTCCCGTAAATACATGTAAGATGACCATTGAGGTCTTAGAGGGTAGATTGGGCATAATGATGTTGCATGTTTATGCATGATGTATGTTATGAATGTATGATGATGCCTTGTATATTGGTGCTATCTTTGTATGTTGATGTTCCTTATTATAGTGTATGTTTATCTTTCCCGTGACTTTACGTGTTATGTTAAAGAATGAAACATAAGTATTATGTAACGTAAAGTGAAAGATAATGAAATAAGAACATGATGAATGAATGCATGCATTAATAAAGAATGAGAGTAAAGCAAATATAGGAGGTGAGCGACCTTGTTGTCGCAACAGACTCGAAATGGAATCCTTGTCTTTCGACCTCAGTAATTGTGGCTGTGTGCTACGAAGAGGGTAACGCTTGACACTGTGATTAACCATTTGTATAGAACCATTGTTGCATATCCTAGGTACTGTGGCCAGGAGGTGCGATGCACCGTTATAGAAGGTCCATGATAGGCCTAGGTCCAGTACCACGAAATAGAAGGGTATTGCATATGGCAATGGTACACCTAAACTTTACCTTAGGTACTATGCCCAGGAGGTGCGATGGACCGTTATAGAAGGTCTATGATAGGCCTAGGTCTAGCACCATGAAACAGAAAAGCATTGTATATAGTAATGGTTCACCTAAACTTTACCTTAGGTACTGTGGCCAGGAGGTGCGATGCACCGTTATGGAAGGTCTATGATAGACCTAGGCCCAGTACTACGAACAGAATGGTAAGGTTTATGGTTTAATGGAAAAAAAATGTAAAGTTAAAGACGCACGATGAATGAATGAAAGTAAAAGAATGAATGAATGAAAGTAATGAACGGAAGAAACATAATGATAAAGTATAAAACAGGGTCCTTGTCATTCGACCTCCGTAATCATGGCTTTGTGCCGTGAAGAGGGTAAAGTTTGACAGGATCTATATATAAGCAAAAGATAATGAATGATGAAGATAATAAAGATATTATCTATGTGTACGTATGATGTGTGATAGCATGAAAGTAAAGAAACGGTTTTAACGAAAGTAAAGTATGTTTTATTATAAAACTAGAACTCACTCAGCAACGCTAACTTTTTATGTGTTTCTAGTTGGCAGGTAGTGTTGCTGAGGATGGCATGGGGCCGCTACTCAGCTCTTTTGGATGGCATTCTTTTTTATAATGTTTTTGCACTGTAATACAAACAAACGATGTTTTGTGATGAATGTTGCATTAACTTGCAAAAGCATTTGTATTGAAATGAAAAGTTATTTCACAGATTCCGCTGCAATGTTTATTAAAGTTAATGAAATTATATGTGTTTTAAGAGTGATGAAGGACCAGCTGTAAGCGTCCTGGGAACGGGGCCTTACAAATTGCCACCAAAATTTATGACCAACAAAACGGTAGCAAAATTTGCAATCGTTTTGCCACAAAAAATAAAACGATCACAAAATTAACGACAAACAAGAGTTGGTGGCAAAATGGTCTCAAAATAAGCGACCAAAGAAGATTTGGTAGCAAAATGTAAGGCCCCGTTCCCGAGACGCTTACAGTTGATTCCTCATCGTGCATAAAGCCTTTAATTACATGTACTTTACAAAAATGTCGCAGAGGAAACATTCAAAATGACATCTCATTTCATTATAAATACTTTTGCCAAATAATACATCGTCATTTAGTTACAAAATACATTGTTGCATTACATCACAAAAGCATTATATAAATGGATGCCATCCCAAAAGAGCTGGGTAGTCGCCTCGTGCCATCCTCAGCAACGTTACCTGCCAACTTGAAACACATAAAAAGTCAGCGTTGCTTAGTGAGTTCTAGTTTTATAATAAAACATTCTTTTCTTTCGTTAAAACCGTTCTTTACATACATGCGATCACACATCATACGTACACATAGATAATATCATTATTATCTTCATCATTCATTCGTTAACTTTCGTTCATATTCATTCATAAATTCTTACTTTCATTCGTACGTTCCATACTTTCATTCGTACCTTCATTACATTCATTCGTATGTTCATTCCATTCATTCGTACGTTCATTACATTCATTCGTACGTTCATTACATTCATTCATACGTTCAATACTTTTGATGACATGTACATTACCCAGAACATTGTGCACGAAGCGGGTAACTGAGCCTGAGGTCTTTCATAGACCTCAAACATTGGGCATGGAGCTGGCTCCAGTACCTAGGGTAAGTACATTTATCACGTATCTTTTCTCTTTCATTCTGAATCAATGCCATATGCTATACCCCGAACATTGTGCACGAAGCTGATGCTGGACATGTGGTAATTAAATCAGGAACATTGTGCACGAAGCTGATCCATTCATCTAGGGCAAGCGGCAAGGATCCCATACATATGGTCAATCACAAAGATTGGACCCCAGTATGCATCCTTAGGGGTAGCTAACCCCACACCGTTGAGCTAACACCTTGATTGGGTGTGCACCTCCACACATTTGCTTGCAAGCCTTTCTTACATTCATTTGTTCATTCATTAATGCATGCATTCGTTCATCGTGTTCCTCTTTCATTATCTTCCACTTTACGTTACATAATACTTTTCATTCATTCATTAACGTAACACGCAAAGCCACGGAAAGATAAACATACGTCACAAATAGGAACATCAACATACACCATAGCATTACTATACAAGGCATCATCATACATACATAACATACATCATGCATAAACATGCAACATCATCACCATCATGCCCTACGTGACTTCTACGATCCCAACAGTCATCTTACATGTGCCTACGGGGACTTCCACGTTAAAACTTACATCTGTACTTTCCCCCAAAAGTCAGTACTTTAACTATGCTCCTCCACGGGTACAACAGCCCTATTTGGGCGTATGGGCACCCTTCAGTCGTGTAGCCTCCATGCGACTGAACATCATGCGAATGGACAAATCATGCGAATGAACACTATGCGAATGGACCTCATACGAATGGACCTTATGCGAATGAGCACCTATGCGACTGGGCTCTCAGTCGCATGAATCCCCATGCAACCGGACCCCCAGTTGTGCGACTGAACCTCAATCATGCGACTGAACCCCAATCACCCCCCATTCGGCCGTATGGCCTCCAGTTGGTCGCCCAGCCCTAGCTGATGCAGAATGCAGTCCCCCCGAACCCAATCTGCCATTTTCGACCTCCAAGCTCATCCAAACCCATTCTAAGCCCAAATTAACCATCTTAAACCTTAGGAATGCATACTATAACACCATTCAAGCACACACAAGCTCAAGAACATACTCCAAACGCATCAAACATAATCACACCCAAATGGGTCAAACACACACATATACAAAAAGGGTTTACTATGTGTTCCAGCCCCAAATCAGTTGAAAATGAGTAAAATAGGGGTCCTAGAACTCACATAAACTACAAGAAGAAGAAGAGCTTTGATTTGACCCGCTTCTCGACGTTTTTGCTCACTCGAACCAACCCGGACCAACTTTTCTTCCTCTTTTTTTTCCTTTTCTCTCTTCTCTTCTCTTGTTTGCTGAATTATATGGGTGTGGGGAGAGGGTAAGGGCTGCCCTCTCCCTTTATATACCCCCACTCGCCCATCTTTCTTTCGTTGGCGAGTTTGGTCCCTCGACTTTGTACTTTATTTCGTTTTCTTACTTTTTCGTCGGCTTCCAAGCAAAATATCCGGGTGTTACAAGTCCACCCCCTTATATAGGTTTCATCCCCGAAACCTGTTATTCCTCGAACAAACAAGGGTAATGATGTCTTATTTCTTCTTCGGTCTCCCACGTTGACTCGGATCCCTTCCTGTGCTTCCATTGTACATGCACAAGAGGAACCACTTTATTCCTCAGCCTTTTCTCTTTTCGATCGATGATTGCCACTGGTTGCTCCACATAATTGAGCCGTTCATCTACTTCAATATCCTGCAGTGGAAAAATCATATCTTCATCTACCAAACACTTCCTTAGATGAGATACGTGGAATGTCGGGTGAATTCCACTTAACTCAACCAGTAACTCCAATCTATAGGCCACCTCTCCTACTCGAGTAATGATTCAGAAAGGGTCCATATACCTCGGGCTCAACTTTCCCCGCTTCTGAAAACGAATGATACCCTTCCAAGGTGAGACCTTCAACATAACTCGCTCTCCTACCTGGAACTCAATCAGTCTGCATCATTTATCAGCGTACGACTTCTGTCTATCTTTGGCCGCCCTCATGAAGGCCTTGATCCTTTTAAGCTTTTCAGTCGTAGCCTCGATCACCTTGACGCTCCCTAACTCTTTATGACCAATATCACCCTAACAAACGGGTGTCCTGCATCTCCTACCGTATAGCATCTTATAAGGTGGCATACCAATGCTGGCATGATAGCTGTTGTTGTATGTGAATTCAGCTAACGGTAAGTGGTCGTCCCAACTTCCCCCGAAATCGATCACACATGCCCGAAGCATGTCCTCCAATTTCTGGATGGTCCTTTGTGACTGACCATCAGTCTGGGGATGATAAGCCGCACTAATATGTAACCTCGTCCCCATGGCATCTTGGAATTTCTTCCAGAATTTAGATGTAAACCGGGTGTCACGATCGGACACAATAGAGACCGGCACACCATGACGAGTTACAATCTCCTTGATGAACATATCAGCCAACCTCTCAAATGAATATGTCTCACGAATCGGTAGACAGTGAGCACTCTTCGTCAGGCGGTTGACAATCACCCATATAGCATCATACCCTTTTTGGATACGCGGTAGCTTCATAATGAAATCCACGGTGATGTGCTCCCACTTCCATTCCGGTATATCCAAAGGTTGGATCTTCCCATATGGCTTTTAATGCTCGACCTTTACTTGTAAACAAGTAAGGCATTTACTCACATACTCCACCATATCACGCTTCATACTCAGCCACCAATAGTCTTTCTTCATGTCTTGATACATCTTTGTAGCATAGAGATGAATAGAGTATCGAGTCTTGTGAGCTTCATCCATAATCTTCCCCCGTAGATTCCTAAAACGAGGAATCCACATTCGTCCAAACCGGGTCCTAACACCAAATGTGTTTCCACCCAACTCCGCGACCAGACCTCTCATTCTTTCGGAGTTAAGATGATCTTTTTTAAGGCTTCATCTTGAAACTCCTTGAATTGCTTCATCACATCAGAGGTCATGATCAGCTGGTACGCCTTCACCCGAATTGGCTCGGGCCTCTCCTTTCGGCTAAGGGCATCTGCCACCATGTTGGCTTTGCCCGGATGATAATGGATCTCACAATCATAATCCTTTATGAGCTCCAACCATCTCCTCTGTCTCATATTCAAATCCTTCTGCTCAAAGAAGTACTTCAAGCTCTTGTGGTCGGTGTAGATGGTGCACTTCATCTCGTGGAGATAGTGCCTCCAAATCTTTAGTGCAAAGACCATAGCTGCTAGCTCCAAGTCATGAGTAGGATAGTTAACCTCATGAACCTTCAACTATCGAGATGCGTAGACTATAACCTCTCCTCTCTGCATTAACACACACCCCAACCCCAAGTAGGAAGCATCAGAATAAACCACCAAATCCTTACTTCCATCAGGTAATGACAATATCGGAGCTTTAGTCAACCTCGCCTTCAATTCCTCAAATGCCTTCTCCTGAGCTTGACCCCATATAAACTTTACATCTTTCTGGGTCAACTTGGTTAGTGGAGAAGCGATCTTTGAGAAGTCTTGAATGAATCTTCTGTAATAGCCCGCCAAACCCAAGAAACTACGGATCTCGGATGGTGTCTTTGGAGACTTCCATTGCATCATTGCTTCCACCTTTTCTGGATCCACCATAATCCCCTCCGGATTCACCACGTGACCCAGGAACTAAACTTCATGCCACCAGAATGCGCACTTGGAGAACTTGGCATACAACTTCTCCCTTCTCAACGTCTCCAACACCTCTCGAATGTGACCGGCATGCTCTACCCCGCTCTTCGAATAAATCAGGATATCATCAATGAACACAATCACTGATTTATCCAACATCGGCCGAAACACTCGGTTCATCAGATCCATAAAAGCAGCTGGCGCAGTGGTCAAACCGAAAGACATGACAAGAAACTCGTACTGACCGTAGCGCGTGCGAAAAGCTATTTTAGGAATATCCTGCTCTTTCACCTTTAGCTGATGGTAGCCAGATCGAAGATCTATCCGTGAAAACCAACTGGCACCTTGAAGCTGATCAAACAAATCATCGATCCTCGGCAACGGATACCGATTCTTCACTGTCAACTTGTTCAGCTCACGGTAGTCTATACACATCCTCATACTACCATATTTCTTCTTTACAAATAAGACTGGAGCACCCCAAGCAGAGATACTTGGTCTAATGAACCCTTATCGAGCAGCTCTTGCAACCGCTCCATAAACTCTTTCATCTCTGTTGGAGCTAACCGATACGGTGCCTTGGCAACAGGTTGGCACCCGGTATCAAATCAATCTGAAACTCAATCTCCCGGTCAGGTGGCACTCCTTATAAGTCTTCTGGGAACACGTCTGGGAAGTCACACACAACCAGAACATTGGATAGTTGGGTGTTGGCGTTTCCACATCCTTTACATGACACAAGTAGGCACTATATCCACACCTCATACACTTTCCCGCCACCGCCATTGAGATTACTTTCGGGATCGTCGTGACCCGATCCCCGTAAACAGTTACCGAACTCCCGTCAGGCGCTATCAAACGAATCATCTTCTTGCAATACACTATATTCGCCTCGAAGTCCGCCAACCAATCCATCCCAAGAACCAAATCGAAACCACCTAAGGTCATCACAAATGGTCTAACGAGAAACTTATGACCTTCTAGTTCTACATCATATCCCTCTATCATCTCAGAAATCCTGGTAGACTTACTTATGGAAGTCTCTACATCAAAGGGCACGTCCACACGTCTACTACTAACAGGCCGCTTAGTACAAAAAGTAGCAGAAATAAAACTCCTACTAGCACCCGAATAAAATAACACGGAAGATAAAGTTTGGTTCACCAGAAACGTACCGGACACAACATCAGGGTCGGTCCTAGCTTCCTCTTATGTCATAGTGAATGCCTTGGCGCTCGCCTTCGGTCCTTCACTCCCCGTCTTCTTCACCCCGAAACCCTCGGCTCTCGGCTTCTTACAGTCTTTACTCATATGACCACTTTCCCCATAGTTGCTGCACCTCGTACCCCTGCAATCCCTAGCCATATGACCAGGCTTTCCACACTTGAAGCAAACATTCAACCCCATCTACACTCACCACTGTGCTCCTTCCCACATTTGCCACACTTTCTCGATCCCGTGCCCGGAGTGGCTACACGGTGGTCATCCACCCGTGCCTTCTTGCTACCCGTCGAGGCATCACCCCGACCAAACCTCTTTCCATTCCAGTTTTGATCACCACCAACCTTCTTACTACCTTCAGCCACCACCACTGCTGTCCTCTCGTCATATAACCTCCATGCCAAGTCCACCGTTGTCCTAAATGTGCTCGGTCGGACAGCGATCATATGCCTACGAATATCTGTGGGCAAACCCTGGATGTACCTCTTAATCTTTCGTGATAGAGGAGTCACCTGATCTGGCACCAGACGTGCCATCTTGTTGAACTTCGTGGAGTACTGCTGATGTGTCATCGTTCCCGCCTCCAGCTGTAGGAACTCCCTCTCAACCTTATCCATTTCCCGGTGAGGACAGAACTCCTCAATAACCAACTTCTTCAGTTCGGGCCATCTCATTCTCCCAATAGCCCTGCTACCCTTGGCTTGGACTATGTTGTCCCACCAGCATAAAGCCAAGTCAATAAAAAAATGGGCAGCAAACTTCACTTTCTGATCCTCCCGGCACTCGTTGATGTTCATAACAGCTTCCATTTCTCTCACCCATCGGTGAGCAGCAACAGCAGTGCTGTTTCCATCAAAAGTATGGGGTTTACACCTTTGAAATGCCCTGTAGTTACAGCCTCGTGCCGCCTCGGGCGCAGGCTCCTCTTCCTCCTCTTCTTCATCGCTAGAAAGAACCCCGGTTGTTCCCGACCTCCCGAGGACCGGTTCCTCTCTTGCCTTTCCCCTTCCCGTACTTCCTTAATCACTTCGGTCACCACAGACGGTAAAATTTTCTGCATGACCTGATGCACTTCTTCAACCGTCGCCTCTTTCACCGAGGCCCTTAAATTTGCACTCTCATCACCACCCTCCGGATGAGGGGTCTCGGGTCCCTCAGGAACCACCTTCTCAACTCTAGGTCTGCCTCTTTTGGGCTGCGACACAGCACCAAGTCCACCACGCGAGGCTTTGGATGATCTACCACCGGCCATCCTCTATCACACACTGAAAGATTTAAACACCAACACGGTCATTCAAGGGAATAGCTCAGTTTATGTCAAGTATAGTAAGTCCCTAATTACAGTGGCCAGTTGTGATTAGCCACTTACTTTACTCTTCATACCCCAAGCATTACCTGTCCTGACTACATCAGTATCTAAATCTACCAGCAACACATAAACCACATAACATGCGCACATAATACCGGTTAACATTAGGAAAATATCTGATGGCACGCAGCTACTCAGATTGGCATCCCATCCCCTTTCCGTCCCATTCTCAGTTTAAGTTAAGGTTTATTTTTAAAATTTACCCGTTTCACTTAAACTTCAGCTCTGATACCAACTTGTAAGGCCCCGTTCCCGGGATGCTTACAGTTGATTCCTCATCGCGCATAAAGCGTTTAATTACATGTACTTTATAAAAATGTTGCAGCGGAAACATTCAAAAATGACATCTCATTTCATTATAAATACTTTTGCCAAATAATACATCATCATTTAGTTACAAAATACATTGTTGCATTACATCACAAAAGCATTATATAAATGGATGCCATCCTAAAAGACCTGGGTAGCTACCTCGTGCCATCCTCAGCAACGTTACCTGCTAACTGGAAACACATAAAAAGTCAGTGTTGCTGAGTGAGTTCTAGTTTTATAATAAAACATACTTTTCTTTCGTTAAAACCGTTCTTTACATACATGCGATCACACATCATACGTACACATAGATAATATCATTATTATCTTCATCATTCGTTCGTTAACTTTCGTTCACATTCATTCATAAATTCTTACTTTCAATCCTACGTTCCTTACTTTCATTCATACCTTCATTACATTCATTCGTACGTTCATTCCATTCATTCGTACGTTCATTCCATTCATTCATACGTTCATTACATTCATTCATACGTTCATTACTTTTGACGACATGTACATTACCTCAAACATTGTGCACGAAATGGGTAACTGAGCCTGAGGTCTTTCATAGACCTCGAACATTGGGCACGGAACTGGCTCCAGTACCTAGGGTAAGTACATTCATCACGTATCTTTTCTCTTTGATTCTGAATCAATGCCATATGCTATACCCCGAACATTATGCACGAAGCTGATGCTGGACCTGTGGTAATTAAATCACGAACATTGTACACGAAGCTGATCCAGTCATCTAGGGCAAGCGGCAAGGATCCCATACATATGGTCAATCACAAAGATTGGACCACAGTGTGCATCCTTTGGGGTAGCTATCCCGCACACCGTTGAGCTAACACCTTCATTGGGTGTGCACCTCCATACATTTGCTTGCAAGCCTTTCTTACATTCATTAATGCATGCATTCGTTCATCATGTTCCTCTTTCATTATCTTCCACTTTACGTTACATAATACTTTTCATTCATTCATTAACGTAAAATGCAAAGCGACGGAAAGATAAACATACGTCACAAATAGGAACATCAACATACACTATAGCATTACTATAAGGGCATCATCATACATACATAACATACATCATGCATAAACATGCAACATCATCACCATCATGCTCTACGTGACTTCTACGATCCCAACAGTCATCTTACATGTGCCTACGGGGACTTCCACGTCAAAACTTACATCTGTACTTTCCCCTGAAAGTCAGTACTTTAACTATGCTCCTCCTCAGGTACAACAGCCCTATTTGGGGGTATGGGCACCCTTTAGTCGCATAGCCTCCATGCGACTGAACATCATGCGAATGGATAAATCATGCGAACGAACACTATGCGAATGGACCTCATGTGAATGGACCTTATACGAATGAGCACCTATGCGATTGGGCTCTCAGTCGCATGACTCCCCATGCGACTGGACCCCCAGTTGTGCGACTGAACCTCAATCGTGCGACTGAACCCCAATCGCCCCCCAGTCGGCCGTATGGCCTCCAGTCGGTCGCCCAGCCCTAGCTGATGTAGAATGCAGTCCCCCTGAACCCAATCTGCCATTTTCAACCACCAAGCTCATCCAAACCCCTTCTAAGCCCAAATCAACCATCCTAAACGTTAGGAATGCGTACTATAACACCATTCAAGCACACACAAGCTCAAGAACATGCTCTAAACACATCAAACACAATCACACCCAAATGGGTCAAACACACACACATACAAAAACGGGTTTACTATGTGTTCCAGCCCCAAATCAATTGAAAACGAGTAAAATAGGGGTCCAAGAACTCGCACAAACTACAAGAAGAAGAAGAGCTTCGATTTGTCCTGCTTCTCGACGTTTTTGCTCACTCTAAACCAACACGTACCAACTTTTCTTCCTCTTTTCTTCCTTTCTCTCTTCTCTTCTCTTGTTTGCTGAATTATGTGGGTGTGGGGAGAGGGTAAGGGCTTCCCTCTCCCTTTATATACCCCCACTCGCCCATCTTTCTTTCGTTGGCGAGTTTGGTCCCTCGACTTTGTACTTTATTTCTTTTCTTCCTTTTTCGTCGGCTTCCAAGAAAAATATCCGGGCGTTACACAAAATAGTCGTAACATTTGCGACCGTTAAAGTGGTATCGCAAAATGATTGCAGAAAAAAGAGTTATTACAAAAATAAAACAAAAGTTTTAGTACGGTGGCAAAACGGTTGATAATTCTAAGACTGCCTAACTAAGATTGCAAAATGGTAGCAAAATTTGCAACCGTTTTGCCACCAAAATTAAAACAGTCACAAAATTAGCGACCAAACAAGATTTGATGGCAAAATGGTATCAAAATAAGTGACCAAACAGGATTTGATAGCAAAATAGTCGCCACATTTGCGACCGTTAAAGTGGTATCGCAAAATGGTCGCAGATAATAAAAACTATTACGGAAATAATAGACAAGTTTTAATACAGTGGCAAAGCGATGATAATTCTAAGAGCGCCTAACTAAGATTGCAAAAACAGTAGCAAAATATGCAACCATTTTGCCACTAAAATTAAAACAGTCATAAAATTAGCGACCAAACAAGATTTGGTGGCAAAATGGTATCAAAATAAACGAGCAAACAAGATTTGGTGGCAAAATGGTATCAAAATAAACGACCAAACAAGATTTGTGTAGCAGCTAGTCGCAACATTAGCGCACATAAAAAAATTATTACAAAAATAAAGCAAAAATTTTAATACAATGGCAAAGCGGTTGATAATCTAAGACCGCCTAACTACGATCGTAAAAAGGTAGCAAAATTTGTTTTGTGATTGAAATCAAAACGATGAAAAAATTAGCGATCAACAAGATTCAGTTATTATTAGCAAAATGGTCAAAAAAGTAAAAATAAAAAAAATGAAAATAAGAATAAGTTTCAAAATAAAGTATATATTGATCACATAATGATCCTGAAACAACAGAAAAGTTATAAAAATAAAACTAAAAAAATTATAGAATTTAAAAAAAAAAAGTTAAAAGAAGAAGATCAAGGTATTGAATTAAAAAATAATATTAAAAAAACCAAAATAGAGCGGAGTGAAAACCGGCATTGCCGGGGGAGGGGGTGTTAAAGTACAATTGTGTCAAAGGGTATACTAAGTTTACATTAGACTTTTATACTATTTATGTAACTACATTAAGGTTAAATCTTATCTGTTTGTTTGGGAAGGAATGGAATTCAATATGAATTTCATTTCATTCAATTATCTTAGATGAAAAGTTTGAAATTTAAATAATTATAGAACTTAGCCATATTATTCTTCTTTATTAAAAAGAAGTTGTGACATGTATTATTTAGTTTCAATTATATTTTACAAACCATATAAAAGGGGGATTTCAATTCATTTGACATGTTCCAATTCCATTTCCTTCAATCATATTGTACGTACCATGTGGTCATAGGCTACTTAATATTGGCTCGCTATAAGCTTGATATGTGAACCTTATGCTCAAGCTCATTTATTATAAGTACAGATTTGTTCGGAAATGTAGTTACCTAAACATATGAATCAGAAGGTATATTTTACACCAAAATTAGTTATTTGAACAATAGCTTTCGAATCTTTATACCAATTCGATTATAAAAATAAAAAATCATGAGTACATTGATTATTAGTTCTTTTTGTAAAACATATACTAACAAAATTCAAATTCGGCAAACAATTTTAAATTTTGATTGGTCACCATAAGCACCCAACATACCTTGCTATCTTTCTTCAACCCCTCGTTTATATCATGAATTATTCTCTCTCGTCTTTCTCTAAATTTTAAGGAGTGGAATTAATATTATGATTTAAAATTCTCTTTTGTAAAGAAAGGTAAACATATTGTAAACGACAATTTTTGTTATTTTCGAATTAAAAAAAATAAATAAAGAGAAAAGGTATGTGATTTCCCAAAATATACATATGAACAAAAATATTTTCCTCTCGACCACTCACAATCACTTATAATCATTCCTTACTGGTTCACTGGTTGGATCGGTCGGACTGGAATTAAGAACCGAATAGCTTCATATATGATTTTATAATTTAATAACTAAAAATAAAAAATATGTTATGTCACACCCTCAAAATCCACGTGCGGGGTTTTATCGCGAGGCGTGTGAACAAACCAGGATCACAGTCACTAGTTACTCAGAACGACACTATATGCCACATTCAAAACAAAACCAGAGTTCAAACGTTTAAAATCATGCGGAAGCGTTTTGTAAATAAGACAAACCCAAAGTAGTAAAATGCATAATATGGAAAAACACGCGCCATCCCAATATTTAAAACCGATAAATAAAAGACAAACAAATATGTCTATGAAATAAAGTCTTAGGATGCATGCAGGACCCGTGTTGTGCTCCTAATGGCAAGCTGAGTTAACGACCTGAGAATAGCATACTAAAAAATGTCAACACAATGGTTTGTGAGTTCAAGAGTTTGTGTTTATCATAAATATTAACAATTGTATAGCATAAGAAGTGTATTGAATAAGATAGCTAGTCTATATTCACATGTAATAGCCATAGTGATTGAGACATAAGATTGGTTCAATTGCACGACTGAACCTTCAGTCGTGCGTATGAGTCAATCGCATGTTTCAGTCGCACGACTAAACCATGCTAATGGTTCAGTCGTACGAATGAACACTGATAACCTATAAATACAACATAATTCGTGGAAAAACAGAACCCTTTATAATACTTTATATACTTTCGTACCCTAGCTGTCCAGAGCATCCCAAGTTGTAAATCCAAGTTCATAGATCGTTCCTGATCGATTTCAATATGTTCTTAACGTTTGTTTCATCGTTAGATCGATCGGGTTATTCGTTCTCACTGATTGGATCGCCAATCAATTGAATTCCGCGCTATTTGATCTAGTTTCATGCAGGATCCGTTAGTACTCCATACGTACACGGTCCTAAGAAGTGGTATCAGAGCCTAGGCTCATGATTTTGCATGGATTCAATTGGTTTTGGTGTCAAAACTAACGCTTTCATTCAAAAGATACACTTTTTCGCTTCAAAACTTGTTTTTGACGAGTCTCTGTGTTAAAAGTTTCGACCTTTTCCCATACGGCAAATTAGGGTTCATGAAAATTCATAATTTTGAGTCAAGTGTTTAAAAAATTCGATTTTTCTCGCAGCAGCAGCTTCAGTCGCACGATTGGCCCAATCGCACGACTGAATCCCATTCGCATAGTTCAATCGCACGGCTGGACTCATTCACACAATTCAATCACATGGTTGAAGTATTCCATATGGTTGACCTCATTCGTCTTGTTCATTCGCACGACTGAATCAAATCGCATGATTGAAGCCATTAGCATCCTTCAATCGCACGGTTGAACCAGTCGGCTTGTCCAATCGCATAAGTTAACTGTCTTATTCTTAGTTCTCCAAGCTTTAAACATTGGAAGATCAGTTCTCTGCATTCACTGCTGTAAAGGACTCACGCATCTAGAATTTTCTACTTCTGGAAAGTGAGATTGGGAACCATAATAAACCGCCAAAGTTATTAACGTTGGATGGATACCCACAGTGGAAATAGCGGTTTGAAATCTACATGAATAGAGTTACCCCAATCTGTGGACGTCTATTGAGACTGGTTATGTGGTGCCAGTCAGTGCTAATGGGGTAAAACTGACTTTAGGAGGTATGAGTGAATCCTAGAAGACTATGCATAATGCTGAAAAGAAAGCATATGCCTTGTTGACTCAGTCTATACCTAAGGATATATTTCATCAGTTTTCCGAGAACAAGCAGTTAAAGAAATTATGGGAGGCCTTAGAAAAGAGATACGAAGGCAATGCAACTCTGAAAGCACTGAAGGCAAAAGCTCTTAAGAAGGAATTTGACAATTTCTCACTAATTGGAAAAGAGAGATTGGATGATATCACTGATAGATTCTATCATCTGATGAGTGAGTTGCACACTCATGGCTTGACCACATCCATGGAAGATAAAGTCTCTAGTTTTGCTAATGGTCTGCCAGACAAATGTGATCCATTTATGTCTAATTTGAGGCAAAACGACATTCTTACCACCTTAGACATACATGATTTCATTCTAAAGTTAAGGGAGGAAGAGCTGCGTCAGAAATACAAGTCAAAGAAAGGATCCTATGCTCAGAATCCTGCACTATACAACTCAGTTCCAACCCTTTCTACATCAGGCGCACCGCTTCAAACAACGTTTGTGTCTAACTCTTCTGCTCCTTCCCAAAGCAGCTCATCGGGAACCGAAACATCAGGGTCAACCAACACCCAATACATTGTTCCTGAGGCAAATACTACCAAGTTAAAGACCGAGAATCTTGGAAATGTCACCATGGAAGTTGCTAAAGAACATATGGACCTTCTAGCTGCTGTTGTTCAATCTTATGATAGGTTAGTTGCTGGTAAGATTAGGAACTGTCATCTTGCTGACGACGACTACGAGCAAGTTGATGAAACTGAGCTGGAACGCATGTATATAGTGTGGGCGTTGGCTAGTACTGTTAGAAGAGCCAAGAAGTTTGTCAAGAAGACGGGATAGAATTTGGTTGCAACTAAAGACACAACATTTGGATTTGACAAAACCAAAGTCACGTGCTTCAATTGTGGAGAGAAGGGGCTTCAAACGTGAGTGGACAAATCCAAAGAAGACTGGGAATGGAAATCCTTTTCCCATGTTCAACCGTCAAGACAAGGAGAAGGTTGGAGCATCATCAAGTAAAGATTCTAAGGTTTTGGTAGCACAAGGTGATGAAGGATAAGACTGGTCTTTCCGATTCGTATCCGAGGGTGAATCCAATGTTGCATTTGTTGATACCTTGGATGATGGATCTGCAAGTGAGGGAGACATCATAGCTGATCATGCTAGTTCAGATATCGAAGAAGCTAGGGATGTCGTTGATCATTTGGTTGAAGAAGAGTTAAGTGCTGCAAATTCAAAATCTCAAGTCACTGAAGAATCTAACACTACACTGATGGCTGATTCGTCTAGTTCTACACAGGTATATTCTAAAGACGAATTATTTGATAAACATGCTTGTTCTAAACGTGATAAATTTAGAGAAAGCATTGATTTAAAGTTTGCTAGGTTATTAGAACACAATGATAATCTAGTAAATGATTTACGTCTCTGCACTGAAGCAAACCGTGTGTTAAAACAAAATGAGTGCAGCTTTAAAGAAAAGATAGAACTATTAGGGAAACAACTAAGGGAAACCGAGGTTGTTGCTTTAAACTAATCTAATGATATTAAGTTCTATTTAAACTCTTTTGAAGAAACTAAAAAGGAGAAAGCAGTTTTGCAAGTAGAAGTTGAATCGTTAAAACAAAAACTGCACAGTTTGGCTAGTTCTTTACATATAGTTCAAAACTTAGTGAAAGAACGAAATGGCGGGGAAGGTCTGGGTTATAAAGTAGTACCGCCACCACAAGCTATCCTTTTGAACACTAAATGTAGACCAATCAATAATAACCCGGTAAAAGATCATGTGGTGTCTACTCCTCTGGTCAGTGATCCAGATTCTATGGGTAAAACCGTGAAGTCTGTCACTGAACAGAAGAATACTACTTTGGAATCAAAAGATAAGATGCTTGTTGAAGACTTGAATGATAAAATTGAGAAAGTTAACTTAGGGTCGGGTTCAAAAACGTCTATTTTAGAACCTAAACAATCTAAGTCAATAAACCCTAAACCAGCAAGTCATCAAAATCTAAATAAAATGAAAGCAAAAGATGTTCAAAATGTCAAAATAATAAAATTTGTTAAAGAAGGTGAAACATCTAAAAGGAAGAAGAAAGTACCCAGCCCCCTACCAAACTCAACCCCATATCAACGCTTTCCTCATACTTTTCGAAGGGAGATCCTGCTACAGTTGTGGAAAACGAGAACACATCTCTCTAAATTGTCCTTACTATCTGACACCTAAAAGGAAAATATAACTTTTTGATGATTAAAAACCAAATATTTCTAAAAACAAATCTAATACTCCTTCAAAACACCAAAGTCAACACGGACAAGCTAAAAGCGAAGCTGTGTCACCTAAAGTTAAATCTAGGATTATTTGTGAACCTAAAGTTCAAACCATAAGCCAGTCGTCTGTTTACAACAAACAGGCCTTACACAGAACTGGTTTATGGAAAGAAAAATCAAGTTTTGTGTCTGATAGTGAAGATAAGAAAGAGAAAGATGTGCCCTCATCCTCTGAAGGTCAGTGGGTTGAGTTCATGATGTGTGATACCTCTGGGACACCCAAGCAAGTTAAGGCTTGGGTCCCAAACCTAAACTAATCATTTCCATTATATGTGCAGGGTGTCTACTACAACGCTATCACTAATACCTAGATTATTGATAGTGGGGCGACCAGGCACATGATCGGGAATTCGTCCCTCCTTTTCAACGTCAAAAAAATTAAAGGGGGACACGTGTCATTCGCTGGGAACAAAGGAGGTTACATCACCGCGCAAGCGGAAGTGGGAAATGAGAAAGTGAAGTTTGACAAGGTCAACTATGTTCAGAAACTACAGAACAACTTACTTTGTGTCTCCCAAATCTGTGATAATGGATTCAAGGTTGTGTTTGATAACAAGAGGTGCTACATACTGAAGAAGGAGTATGTCATCCCGGAGGAGCAAGTTCTAATGTCGGCTTCAAGATATAATGACCTTTATGTCTTGGACCTATCAAAAGCCTCCACAACTGAGTCTACAGCTTAGTGCTTCTTGTCAAAAGCAACAGAAAGAGATTCAGTCTCCTGGCATAGGAGAATGGGACACATCAATCCGAGGAAGATGAACCATCTAGTTCAGAACGATCTGGTAGATGGAGTTACAGTCAATAATTTCTAGCTTCCAGATGTCTATGTCGCTCACAAGAAAGGAAAACAGACCAAGAAGTCTCACAAAGCAAGGAAAGTACATTCTATTAACATTCCTCTCGAGCTTCTACACATGGATCTGTTTGGCCCAGTTAGCACAAAAAGCATAGTCGGGGATTGGTACTGCTTCATGGTGATGGATGATTACTCAAGATTAATGTTTCTGAAAGCTAAATCAGAGAACTTTGAATCATTCAAACATCTTTTACCACATTGGAGTCTCTCTACAAGCTGAAAGTAAGAAGGATTCGATCAGACAACGGGATAGAGTTCAAGAATCAGTGGATGGATGCCTTCTGTCAAGAGATGGGAATTGTTCATCAGTTTACCTCTGCCCACACTCCACAAATGAATGGTGTTGCTGAAAGGAAGAATCAGAGCATGATAGAGACAGCAAGGACTATGCTAGCTGACTCCAAACTGCCAGTTCAATTCTAGAACGAGGCTGTAGCTAATGCGTGTCATACTCTAAATTGGGTCTCAGTAGTCAAACGTCATGAAAAAACTTGTTATGATTGCTCCAACAATGGAAACCTAGTTTAGAGTATCTGGAACAATTTGGTGCACCCTGCATGCTACTAAAGAAGAATCAGCCTGGGAAGTTCTGTGAGAAGGCAGAAGAAGGTATCTTCCTTGGATATAGTATACCAGATAAACGGGTTTACAATAACTCAACTGGTCAGGTAGAAGTGTGGTGCAATGTTGATGTTCAAAGATACACCACACCCTGCAGGAAAAGGACCTTCCTTTTTCTTCGACTATGATGGATTTTTCAAATCCTTCAATCTACCTCCCTCCCATTCTGAAGATGACTTAGCTACACAAATGATGTACGATGTTCTGAATGCTCCCACACAAAACTTGACATCTACAGTTCCACTAGATGATACTTCTAGCCCTTCAGGGGGAGAGCTTGAGGTAAGTGTGTTGGTCCATATGATCAATTTTTAGTACAAATAAAGGTTTGAATCGTTTAATACCAGAAACTAACAACACACACAAAGATTTTGAAGAACATTGAAGACCAAAATGTATTCAAAGATGACCCATTAAGCAACAATACCAATGAAATAAGATAAGCTCAATATATATCAATAGAAAACAGCTTACAAAAGGCACTTGCAACACAAATATTCGATTAGGGTTTTTGCAAGGATGCCAAACAACGAACAAGATAATTTCTATATATAGCAGTCTTAGTTTCGTAGACAGTTTTGCTGACTACGAAACTATGCTGCAGAAACTATAGTTTCGCCACGCAGAAACAATAGTTTCGCCGGGTAAACTAAACAGCTGACTGTGAGCGAAACTACAGTTTTGCTCATAGTTTCGCTGGACTACAAAAAGTGATTAATTAAACTAATCAACTTATAAAAGTAATCTAACATTAACCCTATTACATAGAAATATATACAAATACTAATCTAAGGTGAGTCCAACCTATACTTGATCTTCAATACTGCCCCTAGGTTGAATCTCACCGACTTTGCTTGCCTTGAAATCTCTATTCAGCTCCAGCTTCCCCAGCTCCTGCACCTGATATATCTGTCTCAGCTCCTGCAGTCTTCTTTTGTTGAGCTTCAGCAACTGATCCACCTTGATCACCTCCTGCTTCATCAGCTCCTTCAGGACGAGCACTAGCTTATGCTAATTGTTTTGTCAAGTCCTATATTTCCAAGTTCAGATCATCATCAGCCCTTACTTTCTCCGCTAGCTGCTTTATTTCAGCCCTTACTCGTCTTACCTTGTTAGCCACCATCATGAACAGGCTTGCCTCCTTCCTCGTCTCCTCTCCTGCTCCTGCTTTGATATGATTCTCACAGAGAACGAGTAAGTCTTCATCAGAGAATCCAAAAACTTCCATCGGATCAAAAAGTCTATATTCTATACCACCCTTCACCCTTATCACCGCCTCCCCCGTATTGTTATCATAAAACCACTTCTCGAATCCTTGTAGACGTTGGGGGAGGGACTAACCAGCCTAACTCTGTGTATAGTTTTCGGTGGCTTGACACTCAGCACAATCTTACCTTTACCCATCACCCAATCCTTGTATTTCTTTTACCTCTTCCTCTCTGCCTTCATAAACCTAAATGCCTCGAAGTTTTCATTCAGCCCATTCTTAATCTCTTTCTCTAGCATCTTTGCTCTTTCACTCAAATCAGCATCAAGCAGAGGCAAAGTTGCCAACCTTCTTAGATCCCATCTAGTCAAGGTCTTGAACGCCTTCCTTTCGTGCAAGTACGTGATGCCTCCCCCTCTCCTCTTGATCATAAACATCTTGAGGCCGGAGTTGTATTTCCAACTGATGATCTTTTTGTCAGCCTCCTTCTTGCTTAACCCTTCCATATTTTGGAATAGGGGAGTCAGCTCTTCAGGCTCCTTCTCTTTCATAAACCAGTCTTCCTTCTCCATCTCTATCACATCATTTACATCATCCCCTTTCTAATACACATAAGTCAGAGGCCTTTCATCTACCTCATAGTATTCTGGTTCAGAGCTGTAGTCTACCAGCTATTTATCATCTTCCTCCTCATCTACTAATCCCTTCTCAGCAGCTTCTCAGTATCTTTAGACTGTTTGGCTATTCTCTCCTCTCCAGTAAATCATCAAGGTTCGTCCACATATCCATAAACCCAGCCACAGTCACCTCCTCTACATGCTCCACGTGCTCACTCTCTGTTCTTTTTTCTGATCTTCCTATTTCTTCTACTCCTGCACCTGATGTACCCTCTCCTGCCCTGGAAAAGGTACCCATATTCAGAAATGGGTACTTAGAAGTATCAGTCAAATCATCTAACTCTTGTTGAGTTAGCTGATTGGGCAGGCTGGTAGCAGCTTTCAGCTCATTAACCTCCTCCAGCAGTCTCTTAATCAGTTTGTTTTGATCAATCATCATCTTAGTCAATCCCTCCATCATCTCATCCTTTTGCTTCTCCCTTATCTCCTGATTAATTAGCTTAGTCTTAATCATACTTAATTCATTGGAGAGAGAGGTGTTGAGGTTCCTGATTACATCCTCATCTAAACTTGCCTTTTTTCAGTTTGTGGGGGCTCAGTAAAGGTTTGATGTCTTTGTTTGGTTCTCCTCTCAGTTACCCCAGCATCGGATTTCTTCTTTGCCCTCTTCTCCTTCTCCGCCCTGGCCTCAGACACCATCTCATGAACCTCTTCTTCTAAAACATAATATTTTTTTTCGGTGTATCTCTTTCTCTTCTTTACAGCTTTAGACTGTTGTTGTCTCGTCTCCTCAGCACTTTTGTCCTCAGACTATATAACTTTCTTGATGTATGCCCAACGCTCTGGAGTATACATATTATCCCACAAGTGTGTAATCTTCCCACTGAAGTCGTGCCTGATTGCACAACAATCAGCAAAGATGCGTGTGTTCATCGACACTAAATTCTTCACTTCTCCATGTCTTGGAACGTTAGGGATTAGGTCGTTTATGATCAACTGAAGAAATCAGGGATATAGCAGCCATTTGTCTTTCTTCAATGCCATCATGTTCTTAGCCATACAAGCAAATATCAAACTGGCTATATTTGCCTTCTCTCCCCTACAGCAAATCATCATTGCCTTTGCCCAATCCAGATTCAACCTATCTGATCCACCTTTATGGTGATCTAAGCACATAATAAACACATGTGCTATGTAGCTCAACTCCTTGGACAGAAAGGATTTTTTGATTTCCTTTCTAGTCCCGAAAGGAGGTCCCTCATATCCAATTGAGCGGAATGCATCAAACATCTCCTGATCAGATAGCTCAACCTCCCCTCCAGAGTCCTCGTCTAGCCTCAGTACTCTAAATATAACATCTTCAGTGATAATCAGCTCGTTCTCTAGTACTCTGGCTATAATCCTCTATGAGTCTCCCCTTGTATCATACTCAGCAGTACACCAGCAATCTCGAATGTGCAGAACATATATGGTAGTGGAGTGGGAGATAGCGTATGCAATCGGGGATCTCTGCAGCCACCGGATACAATCTCTAAACCCAGCTGCTTTCGGGTGAGTATCGTCTAATATGGCTGTGATGTTGTTCCTCCCGTCAAACTTGAGAGTAGCCATTTAAACTGAAAACCAAGTAGAACAAGTTCGCAAGATATATGCAAAAATAATAAAAGGAAAATATAGTAATAAATAATAATAATAATAACAATAGTAAAAAATAAAAGGTTATAATTTCGCTAGCCGAAACTGTAGTTTCGCTGAAATTATTTTAGTTTCGGCAAGAGAAGATACAATTTCGGCGGCCGAAACTAACAGTTTCGGCATGACAGAGTGGTAGATTTGACTGGCCGAAACTATAGTTTCGGCACAGCGAAACTGAGTTTCGTTTAGCGAAACTGTTTAGTTTGCTCGGACAGCATAACTACACAATTTCGCTGAAAAATGAAGAACTTTCGTTCAATTTCACTAGACAATAGGTACTTTCGCAGAATGAACTGCGAGACAACCCAACAGTCTCAATCAAATACTCCACAATAGAAGATAAAAACCTAGAATGGTCCTGAGTTCGAGACTCACTTACGACGGTAAATCAGTGAAAAACCAGATCAAAACAACTCAAATGCAAGGATTTGCAGATAAAACCGATAAAAACCTATAAAAAACATCGAAACTGCGAAAATGGGATCGTAGTTTCGTAGAGACACCTAAATAGTAAGTAGTTTCACAGAGGAATCTACACTTTCACTGGTTGTAGTTTCACCGAAGTTATATACTTTCGATGTAGCGAAACTATAGTTTCGCTGAGCAAAATGAGCGAAAGAACCAGAACGATAGTGTCAGTGAAGCTGTTGTCTCGCCAGGCGAAGCTACAGTTTCGCATAGCGAAACTACCTGTGAAAATATAATTTCGCAGAAAACCCTAAAATTAAAAAAAATTGAGTTTCATTTTCACAGAAAACCAAAGACAAAATAAACACAACCAGAAAGGAAAAGCAAAAGAAAAAGAAAAAGAAATCACAAGAAAAAGACCCCACACAATCACACCAAACATCATATAGTTTTATCAGAAGAAGAAAAGATCTTAGAGAAAAACGAGAAGCTGTAGGAATATTCTGGAGCGTCATAGTTCAGTGAGATTGCAGATATACTTGTCCTTTTTAAGCCCATGCCTTCTTCTTTGCGACAAGTAAACCGTAGCTGTTGTTATCATGTTATCGGTTAGATTAAAGAAAGACATAGAATCAGTCCCCACAGACATTTGGCAAAGAAACTTGTCCTGTTCTCTTGATATTTTGAACGAATGATACCTACTGATTGATTAATTCTTTTGACGTACAATGAAGATCCCTTTATCAGAAGAAGCAAGATACAAATTGACAGCAGTTGATGAGAGCTCCAGGTCCGTACTCACGTACAACAGAGGAGATCATCAAGTTGTACTAATGAATACTCCGGGTCATTACTACCATACATCATAGGTGTTTTTCAAATTGTGTCGATGAGAGCTCTAGGTCTGTACTATCGTAGCAGAGGAAATCATCACGTTGTGCCGATGAGAGCTCAGGTCAGTACTTACGTATAGCGGAGGAGATCATCACTCCAGGTCAGTACTACCGTATAGCAGAGGAGATGAGCACAAACAAGACACAAAAGTACATAGAGAAGCTTTTATGACATAAAGATGGATAAGCGTAAAGCTTTAGAGAATAGATGGGAGTGTTTAGAGACAAGGATATATAAGACAAAAGCAAACCAATACAAAAATGCCTCATTCTCAATCCTTTTTGAATGAGGACTTGAAACTTTATGAAGGCCAAAGATGTCAAGGGGATTATCCGAGTAATCATGCTTCTTATTCTTTTAGTTAAGCTACGGGAGTACTATCTACTTTGCTTTCGGGCTGAGCATATCAAGCAAATCCCGACACGATACTGTTGACCTCCTTCATATTTTTCAGACATCTCAAAAGGGTAAAAATTCTATAAAAGGAAACAAAAGAAGTGGTTATTGATAATTATTCTCCCCTAAAATTTCTACGACTATCAGGAAAAGAAATTTCTAAAAGCTATTAACATGCAAATTTTTTATTAAAATATCAAAAGAATGGCGAAGGATGGGGTGGAGCAAAAGAAAAAGAAAGAAAGAAAGAAAAAGGAAGAAAGTTACCAAAGAAATATAAACAATATAAACACAGAATGTTTTGAGGAAAGACAGGTTTAAAATGATATTAATCCCAGCATGGAAATCAATTCATAAAAACATGGTTTATCAAAAGTTTTCATGAAAAGATCTGCTTTTTGATTTTTTGTATCAATGGGAATAATATTAATGAAACCCTTTTCCTGAGCATCACGGATTGCATGAATCCGTGTCTCGGCGTGCTTGGTTCGGGAATGGTGAATAGGATTTTTGGCAATGCCGATGGCTGCTTCGTTGTCACAGAACAACGGGGTATGAATAAAGTTGATCCCATAGTCCATCATCTAGTGCTGAATCCATAACACTTGAGAACAGCAACTGGAGGCGGCAATGTATTCTGCTTCTCCTGTAGAGAGAGAGACAGTGGTTTGTTTCTTGCTTTGCCATGAAACCAGACAATTGCCCAAGTATTGACAGCCTCCAGTAACTGACTTTCTGTTTAACCTGCAGCCATTGGAATCACTATCAGAGTAAGCATGTAAGTCAAAATTCTCACCATAAGGATACCAAAGTCCTAAATGAGAAGACCCCTTTAGATAACAAAAATTCATTTGACAGCCTTTTCATGAGACTCTTTAGGAGCTGACAGGTATCGAGCACAATATCCTACAACAAAGGTGATGTCAGGACGACTTGCTGTAAGATACATAAGGGAACCACTCATGGATCTGTAAAAATGAGGATCAACTGGTTTCGTGTTCTTATCAGGAGTGAGACATGTTTGAGCAGTAAAAGGAGTCATCTCAGAAGAAGCATCATCCATCTTGAATTTCTTCAACGTTTCATTAATATACTTTTCTTGATGAATGATAATTCCCTCTGGCTTTTGTTCAACTTTTAATCTGAGGAAAAAGCACATCTCTCCCATCATGCTCATTTCAAATCGGTTTTGCACAACCTCCTCAAACTCCCGACATAATTTTGGATTGGTGGACACAAAGATAATGTCACCGATGTAGACTTGCACGATCAGCATCTCACCATCTACCTCCTTCTTAAATAAAGTCATGTCGATGGTGCCTCAAGAAAAACCATTGCTTAAGACATACTGTGTTAAAGTCTCATACCAAATTCGAGGTGCCTGATGAAGACCGTAAAGAGACTTATCAAGCTTGTATACTTTGTCTGGAAAATCTGGAACCTCAAAACCAGGTGGTTGACACACATATATCTCTTCATCAATATCACCATAGAGAAATGCACATTTCACATCCATCTGATAGACTTTGAATTGCTTGTGAGCAGCATGCGCCAAAAATATTCTGATAGCTTCTAGACGGGAGACAGGTGCAAAGACTTCAGTGTAGTCGATCCCTTCTTCTTGAGTGAATCCTTGGACTACCAGTCTGGATTTGTTTCTTACCATGATGCCCCGGTCATCAGGTTTGTTCTTAAACACCCATTTCGCTCCAATGGGCCATTTGTTTGGTGGAAGATCGACCAGAGTCCACACCTTGAGTTTTCTAAACTGTTGCAGCTCTAATTGCATTAATTCAACCCAGCAAGGGTCCTGAAGAGCCGCATGAATGTTTTTAGGGATGATTTGCGATACAAAACAAGAGAACAAGCAGACGTTAATCAAACCAGATTGACTCCGCATCCAAACTCCATCAGTGATCGATCCTATTATGTTATCATGTGGATGATCTTTGAAGGTTTTGAAATCGGCAGTCATGGGTGGGGTGTGAGTGGATGGTTGGCTAAGGGATTGTTAATGAGTAGTTAAAGGTGAAGAGGATAAAGAAGATGGTGAGAAAGAGTGAATTGGGGGGATGGGAAATGTCAGTTGGGCTGTGGTACATGTATGTGATGAGGGAAGAGATGTTGACACAGGTAGGGGCGGAAGATCAAATGAGGATGAGGAAGATGCAACATCAATTAATGTAGTGTCATTTGCTTGTATGATTGGAGGGACAGAAGGTTCGAATGATAATGGAGTTGGAGGGATAACGTTTTTTTTAACATGGGAGATTGGCGCATCATCATCGAAAACTGGAAGATTAAATGATTTGAACACCGTATCGGAGTCAAAGAACCATGCTGGTTCTGATGGAACATCAGAGGAATTAGATTCCCGTCAATCAACATAGAATGACTCTTGAACAATACGTGTTCTCTTGTTATATACTCGATAAGACTTTTGTGAAGAAGAATAGCCTACAAAATAACATTCATCAGACACGGCACCAAATTTTGTCTTTTGCGCCTGAGTGTTCAATAAAGTGCACGAGTAACCGAATGGTCGAAAGAAGTCAATCAAAGGCTTTCTCTTATGAAATAGTTCATACGGGCTCTTCATCTTCTCCTTGACTATCAACACCCTATTGAGAACATATGAAGCACAATTCATCGCCTCAGCCCAAAAGATGATGGGTAAGGAGGATTCTATTAGCATTGTACGAGCAGCTTCAATGAGAGTGCGATTCTTTTGTTTAGCCACACCATTCTGTTGAGGGGTCCTAGCAGCACTGTATTGTCTTAAAATTCCCTTAGCAGCATAGAAAGAATCAAAGATCTGATTCCTATATTTAGTACCGTTGTCACTTCGGATCGCCATAACCTTTCTCTTACTTATCATTTCAATCGAAAGAATTAAAATCTGCAGCTCCTCAGCAGTCTCTCCTTTGTGAGCAAGAAATCTCACCCAGGAGTATCTGGAATAATCATCTGTAATCACAAGACAGAAAGATTTCTTAGCAATTAATTTAACGCTGATTGGGCCAAACAGATTAGTATGTAACAACTCGAGGGGATTGGATATGCTATTTTCAATTTTAGGTTTATGTGGTTTCTTATGTTGTTTTCCCTTTGCGCATGCCATGCATTTTTCAACCACAGAAAAGTCTTTTAAAGGTAATACCCTAACAAGATTGTTTTTAACTAATTTTTTTATATTTTTAAAATTAACGTGGCCTAATCTGCGATGCCATAGGTAAGACTCAGAGGTGGAAGCTTTAGACAGAAGACAGGTGACGGTAGATGTTGACTTCTTTGAACTCATATCAAGAAGATATGTATCATGTTTCCTTAGAGCCCGCATTAGTACCATATTATCTAGAATATCAATCTCAGATTTCAAAAAGAGACATTCATTGGACTTGAATAAGACCAACATACTTTTATCACAAATCTGAGAGACGCTCAACAGATTGAATGCAAGCTCAGGTACATAGTTGACTTTCTCTAAGGTAAGAGAGCCGTTGGAGACTTCTCCTTGACCGATCATTTTCCCTCCTTTCTTGTCGCTGGCGAATGCAACGAAACCTCCATTGATTATTCGATAGTTAGTCAATAGATCTTTAAGTCCCGTCATGTGTCTGGAGCATCCACTATCAACATGCCATACACTATTTACAACTTTAGTGGATGACTCCTGCACGAATATCAAGAAAAGGTTAACCGGTGAAACAGGAACCCAAATTTGAACAACTTTGGGTTTATGAATAACAGATTTTTTTACAAAAGAAGTTGTTAACTAATTGAATTAACCTATTACCAAAAGAATTTCTGTTCACATGTCCATGATGAAGCAGAGGACAGTGCTTAACAACATGATTATCTTTACCACGTCGAAAACAGTGTAGTTTTAATCTAGGTCTATTATGTAATGAGGTTGGGATTTTATCAATGCATATTTCCTCATCACATTCAGATAATTTAGAATCAACATCACTGTATGTCTCATATATGTCAATAGAACAGTTTTTATTTGAAAATGAATGATTATTTTATAGAAGAAGATGAGATGTCATCTGAAATACATGTGGTACTAGTACCACTTGTACTCGCCTCAGATGAAGATGTAACCCTATCATGAGACACAGAAATTTTAGCTGGAGTAAAAGATGGAATAGGGTGAGAAAAGAATTTTTCAAAAGAATTAATTTTAATTTCCTCATCATTCTTCACAGTGATATCAGTCATAAGATCAACACAGTCAAAAGATGTAGCGATATCACAGTCCATAGAATTTAAAGAGGAGACAGAAACATCACTAGAACATGAAGAAATAGAGTCTTTTACAACATTACTAGAGATAAAAATAGAATTTAAACTAGATTTATGATCTAAAACAAAATGCTGAGGTTCAGGTGTACTAAGGCTAGAGCATCCAAGCCGCTAGTCGGTCCATAATCATAGTCCTCACGAACATGCATAGGGTTCATACCTTCTAAACCTGTAGACATACTGTTAGTATGTATTTGGTCAAATCATTAGAAGGATGGGAATAGGCATATGTGAATAACAGTAAGTACTAGGAGGAGGATAAGCCTTAGCATTTTCATATCCCAAACATGTTTTAATCCTAGCCCCCGTTGAGATTTACATAAATCATCATGTTTTCCCGATATAGCCCATTTATCAAGCTTTGACTGAAGCTTGCTTGTTTCAAACTCAGCAAGAGCAACCCTTTCAGTCAAATTATTAACCTCAACATTTCTTTCCAAAACTCTTTTTTTAAGTGATCATTTTTTAAGTTTCATTTAATTTAACAAAATATTTAGACTTGTTTGTTTTAAGTTCCTCATTAATTCGTTTCAAATATTTTTCATTATCAACCAGCAAACGATTAGCTTTATAGACCCCGAATAACCTGATTTTGCAAGCTGATGAACACATATCTTGAATTACCTCATAGGGAAGACCCATCACCAGTTTTTCAGCCGCGAGAGCTTTCTCACATTGATACACCGGAGTACTCAACTTGTTTTCTCAACAGCGGTAGCGGCATCATCATTATCCTTTTCGAGCTTAGTGGTTTGACTTCCTTCCTTCTTAATTTCCTTCATATCACCTTCTTTCATCTTTTCATCCTTCTTCATCTCCTCAGACACTTCAACTTCATCCTTAAATTCCTTGAATGGATCAAAGTCATTCTCACAATTCACCTTCATCACTTCTTTCACAATCTTAGCTACCAGTGCTTGATTAACCTCTTCTCTTATGTCTTCAACTTCAACACTCTAGTCAAAGTTAGAAATCAATGTTGTCTCCTTCTTATGACTTGCTTCCTCTTTACCCCCACTTGAAACCTATCTTGGAACTCTTGAATTACTGGGGTCGGTGACAATTGGAAGTGGACATTCATGTTTGAAGTGTCCCAACTGTTTGCAATTAAAACATCTCAGCTTGGACTTATCAAATCCCAGTTTGGAGTTAGAACTTTGACCTCCAAAATTCTTTCTTCCAGTTCGCTCCATAAATCTTAGGGCTCTAAGTGTCAACATCGCTATTTGCCACTGAATATCAGTCTCTTCAAGATCATCAGGATCCACCTGATACATATCCTCCATCATCATTCCTTTACCTTTCAATCTCCAGCTACTAGTGCTTCATAACTCTGAACGAACATGCCAAAAAGAGCCATTGTCTCAGATGGAACAGAATTTTCAACTGTTGCTTTCAAGTTCCCTTGCTCTCTCCCTGTATTACCACAACCTCCAGAGTAGTCACTGGTGTTCATTCCTCCTTGACGAGATGCCTGGATTGGAGAGCTTGCAACGGAAGACAGTAATGCAGCATTCTGAGAATAACCGGGTATAGGCATCATAGTCTGATTAAATTCCTTCCTTTTCAGATCAAAGTCAAAGGACTTCAGCTTATTAATTACATCCATCAGCTTATAGTCAGCAAAGTTCCTCTCTTGCTTCAGCATTCTCACTTGTAGGCTCCATTAAGGTGGAAGAGAGTCTAGGAGCTTATTCACTTGCTTATGATTACCCAACTGATCATCATACTTCTTTAGAGTACTTGATACAAATAAAAATCGATTAGTGATGTCAGTTAGGTCATCATTTTTATGTTCGACAAATGAATTAAACTCCTTCTGAGCTTGGGCTTTCTTGTCTTTCTTAAGATCTTCATTTCCGTCATAGAACTCACACAAGGCATCATATAAATATTTTGCATCTTTGTGTTCAGCAAATCGATTATAAATATCGGGTGCAAGACAGAGTGTCAAAGCTCCAAAGGCTTTCTGGTTACGATCAATCAGCTTCCGATCCTTCTCGATGGATGTGGAAGAGTCCATGTTTTGAGATACTGTACCACTGACAGTAACCGTTGGCTTGTGCGGATTAGTGATAATTGAGACCCATTGGTTGTGATCGGTGTAGAAGAAGAAGGCCTTGAGACATCACTTCCAGTCTTCAAAATTGTCCCCGTTATGAGTCTTGGAGGTCTATTAGGAGCAACACTCTCTAGATCAGTAAGAGTGAGAGAAGTCATCTTTGACATGCTAATTTCGCTGAAGAAAAAGGTAATTTCGCATGAAATGGTAATTGCGCAGAAACTAGTTCCGCTGGGAAGTGGTAATTTCGCTCGCAATTTCAGCAGCAGTTTCGCTAGCCGGAAGCAGTCAAATGTTTAGTTGAGCTGAGAGTTTCGCAGGAAACAAGCTTAAACTTTCGTTCAGGGTATTTTCGATAGCAATTTCGCTTGAAATGAGACACAAGCACTAATGAATTTTCATTCAATGTTTCTACTTTTGCAGAAAGGTTAAAAACAACTACAGAGTGTATAACACTTGTAGTTTTGCTGGAAGAATGTAACAGCTTCGCTGGTAGGGCACTAGTTTCGCTGTATGAATCTGAAAACCCTTTAAACCCCGAAAACAGCCTGAAATCACCCAAATCTCAATGGATTTGAGGTCTGAAGATTCACAAATCTTTCCCAACCAAAACTAACAGAATTCAATCAACTTCCATATCAAATACACTCAAATTTGATCTATAAATGAAGAATATTGGTACTGAACAAAAACAACCAAAAACCTTAAACAATCAAGAGCACTAAGGCTCTGATACCATTTTGTTGGACCATATGATCGAATTTTCAATGCAAATGAAGGTTTGAATCGTTCAATACGAGAAACTAACAACACACACGAAGATTTTAAAGAATAAAATGTATTCAAAGATGACCCATTAAGCAACATTACCAATGAAATAAGATAAGCTCAATATATATCAATAGAAAATAGCATACAAAAGGCACTTGCAACATAGATATTCGATTAGGGTTTTTTCAAGGATGCCAAACAATGAACAAGATGATTTCTATATATAGCAGTCTTAGTTTCGCAGACAGTTTCGCTGACTGCGAAACTGTGTTGCCGAAACTATAGTTTCGCCCAGCAGAAACAACAGTTTTGCCGGGTAAACTAAACAGTTGACTGTGAGCGAAACTACAGTTTCGCTCACAGTTTCGCTGGACTACAAAACGTGATTAATTAAACTAATCAACTTACAAAAGTAATCTAACATTAATCCTATTACATAGAAATATATACAAATACTAATCTAAGGTGAGTCCAACCGATACTTGATCTTCAAAGTGATTCTTCTTCTGATGATGAAGCAGTTGAAACCACAAATGTGGAACAGGAAGAACAGGTTCCTACTACCGAAAACACTCCAGCCTCAGATCATAATGCAGCTGACACTTCTGAACCACATACTCCAACAGTTCAGAATCTGGATACTGAAGTTGTGGTACCCACCATCCCCGGAACTCGAGTTAATGTACATCATCCCCTGGACAACATCATAGGGATATTCTATCGGGAGTTCAAACATGAAATTAGCTATACTTAGCTGATTATGCTGCAGTCATGGAAAGAGATACTTACACGATGGTGCTTATCGATGCTTTGTTTCTTAAGTTGGGCCAAAGCACGTCAACGAGGCTTTAAAAGATGAAGCATGGGTAAGTGCTATGCAAGAAGAACTCCTTCAGTTCAAGAAGCTAGGAGTCTGGACACTTGTGGACAGACAAAAAGGTGCAAAGGTGATTGGCATAAAATGGGTTCTTCGGTGTAAGAAAGATGACTAAGGGGTCATAATCAGGAACACGGCTCGACTTATTGTTCAAGGGTTTAGGCAAGTCGAAGGCATTGAATACAATGAAGTGTTTGCACCTGTGGCAAGAATGGAAGCTATTCGTATCTTCTTAGCCTATGCATCCTACATGCTGATTAAAGTCTATAACTGGATGTGAAAAGTGCATTCCTTCATGGTGAAATTCGGGAAACAGTGTTCGTCAGTCAACCCGAAGGATTTGAGGATTCTTATCATCAGGATAGAGTTTATAAACTGGACAAGGCTTTATACGGCCTTTATCAAGCCCCTCGAGCTTGGTACGAGAAACTCTCTACTCATCTGCAGAAACATGGTTTTCACGGAGGGGTCATTGACTGCACGTTGTTTATCAAGGAAAAGGACGGTGATTTACTATTGGTGTAGATATACGTGAATGACATAATCTTCGGTTCCAAGAACGAAGCATTGTGTAAAGAATTTGAGTCTGTGATGTAAGCTGAGTTTGAAATGACCGCCATGGGAGAGATGAAGTTCTTTCTTGGTTTACAAGTAGATTAGACACCAAATGGTATCTTCCTGTATCAGACCATATATGTAGGAGATATCCTTAGTCGGTTTGACATGGAGAATACAACGGTTGCTGGGACTCCACTTGCCACGAACCACGATGTGGCACCCGACGAAAATGGTGATCTGGTCGATGCCATCATGTATCGAGGAATGATCGGATCTCTCATGTACCTCACAGCTTCTTGTCCTGATATTATGTACGCCACGTGTCTCTGTTCCAGATATCAGGTAAAACCTAAAGTAAATCATCTAATCGGGGTAAAGAGGATTTTTCGTTATCTGAAGGGTACTCCAACACTTGGGTTGTGGTATCCTTATGATGATGACTTTGAGCTTACAGCATATAGTGACTCGGATTACGGTGGTTGCAAGATGAACTACAAGTCAACATCAGCGGGATGTCAGTTCTTTGGAAGACGTTTAGTCACCTGGCCGTGTAAGAAGCAGACGTCGGTAGCTCTATCGACATGTGAAGCCGAATACGTCGCCGCTGCAAGTTGCTGTTCTCAGATCATCTGGATTCAACAGCAAATGCGAGACTATGGTTTGCAATTTTCTAACACCCCTATTTATGTTGATAATTCTGCTGCAATTGCTGTCACTAAAAACCCGGTCCAACACCCAAAGACAAAACACATCGGTATTAAATATCACTTCATACGCGACTGTTTTGAAAAGCAATTAATCGATGTTGTTAAAATTAATACGGATTTTCAACGCGCCGACCTCTACACAAAAGCATTTGATAAACCGCGGTTTTTATATCTCTTAGAGGTCAATGGCGTTAAAAAGAAAAGTGATGTGATTCTGGAGGAATCTAGTTCTTAGTCCGTCTTTATGTTTTAATTTTTTTTTCTTTTTTTTCTTTATTTTATTTTCATGTCTTTAAAAATCCAAAAACACAAAAAGATTTTCGGTTTTAGAATTTTAGGGGCAGAATAGGTTTAGTTTCAGCAGTTAGTATTTAAATTACTCAAAAAAAAGAAAAAAAAAGAAAAAAAAAAAAAAAACGAGGGAGGGCAGAAAAGCTGAAAAGCAAGGGCATCAAATCTGTGAGATTGATTCAAAACTCTGGAATATGATTGTGCACAGGGAACTAATTGTTTGGGACATCAAAACTTAAAGGTTCAAAATGGTATATTAAAACTACAAGTCTGAGAAGGATAAGCCAAATATAAGAAAAATGATAGTGAACTAGTCTGTTACTGAGGTTACATAGAGAAAGTAGACCTAGAGGTTGCTAGTCCATTATATGATGTGTCAGTAGATTCAACACAATAGACGAGTAGACTTCATTGGTGAAACAACTTAAAACTAAATAGTTCAACTAGCTTTGGATTTCCACCTTATCCCTGGTTAACACAATCAACGTATTTCCAATAACGGGTGACGAGCAAATTAAACGCCACAAATGTGTGCGGATGACCATAAAATGAGCAAAGCACATGAAAAAAAAGGTTAAACGCAATCAAGCTAATGACTAATGTTGTGTGGTGCGTAATATGTAAAAGAAAAGTGCTCAAACAAGAAGATAGGTTGTGTGCCTCTCTGCTGTGCGATGGCACTGACCTGAGGATAAGCATAATCTAAATATTCTAGAATTCATTGTTGTTTACGCCTCTCTGCTGTGCGATGGCACTGACCTGAGGCTTGGCATCTCTTTGAAAGCTCTTAGAATAGTTTCTTCTTGTCTAAACCCGTAGACCGCTCAAAAATCTCCTGAGGAATGTTGATTACCATATAAGCGTGGGATCCAAAAATGCTTGTTGAAATAAAAAAAGTCTAACTAATCACCAATGTGAGTCAAAAATCTGTGTATGGATTTAAGTGGACAAATATACTGACAATCTTCATGGCAGCAATCCTCGACAATCAAAATCATTATGTGCTTCTTACAGTTCTAGTATGATTTCTTGTAAGGGCTTTGGACTCTCAGACAAATAAGAATAAGTTAAACAAATATATGCAGAAATGGTCCCAAATGATTATGTTTATGCTTGTATGATTCCATAAGAGTCTTTCCAGATAAGATGTAATGCTTGATGTTGTTCTGTTCAGGGGAGAAATCGTTTAAGGAAAATTAAAATGTATTCAACCCACCTCAAACAAAACCACAAAAATATGTTCTGTTTTATTTCAAGTCAAGTTGTTTTCTATTTTATCTATTAATTAGGTGTAAATGTCGGACTATGTAACTAGATGAACTCTGTGTATCATAAATTAAAAGGGTCACGTCTGAGGTGACCAAACTGGTATGAATTTAAAAGGATCATGTCTGAGATGATCAAGTTTTGAAAATTAAAATGGTCACATCTGAGGTGACCAAACTATTTCAATTAAAAGGATCACGTTTGAGGTGATCAACCTGTTCTAATTTAAAAAGATCACCTTTGAGGTGATCAAAGGGTTTCTTCTAAAAGATCACGTCTGAGATGATCATCGGGCATAACGTTCATAAATCAAAAGTCAAATTTGAGTGTGTGGAAATGGACGAAGTCAAACTCATAAATATGGACCAATCACACGATTTGACCATAAGTATGGACCAATCGCATGATTGGACCATAAGTATGGACCAGTCGCACGATTGGACCATAAGTATGAGTAAATCACACGAATGGACCATGAGTATGAGCTAATCACACGAATGGACCATGAGTATGGGGAAACCATGCGATTGGATCATAAGAATGAACCAATCGTACGACTGAATGAAGGAGTCTGAGTCAATTGCATGACCGAACCCCAGTCGCGTGATTGAGTCGTGCGCATGGGTCCAGTCGCACGATTGAGGCATGCGAATGGGTTCAATCGCACGCCTCAATCGTGCGACTGAAATCCAAATCAGTATAAAAGGAGACTCATTCGGTCGTAAACCCTACTTGACTTCAAAATTCTCAAAAACTGCGTTAAGCCTAGGCACTCTGCCAAAATTTCTTGTTTTCGCGATTACTCTCTGATTCAGTGACTAACATATATCTTGTTCATCTACAGGTAACTTGCGAATGAAATCGGATCAAATGACAGTTAAATCGAACCTAAAATGATCGAAATTGATAAAACAAATAACCGGGACTAATAACCTAAAATAGGCCACTTAAATGAACAATAAAGTTGATTTTAATGACATTAAGTGCTATTTCGAGTCCCTGCGAACCTAATGAATCTAAACATGAAGTCTAATTTATTGTTTTGACGAAGATTCAAATTAAATGGTTCAAACAGTGCAAGATACGAATGGATAGGCTGATGGACTTCAATCGTACGACTGAACTCAGTCGTATGGTTCAATCGCACGATTGAACAGTCTGTCTAAATCTGTTACAAGTCAGTTGTTTATCTCTTATGAACGGAACTAATGTGTTTGTTTCTTGTATTGCAGCAAAATGGCCGAGAGATGGATAATGAGCACCAAGCACAACATATGTGCTCATCTGGATACCACGTCCCAGAATGCTTCTGAGTTCATCAGGATTATAGCTTTCCTTTGTAGATCAAGGATCTTCAAGGCTATTTCCACTCCATGCACACCTTATAGGTCGATCCAGCAAGCATTCTGGGAGAATGCCATTGTTGACCGGTCTACTAAGCCAACTGCATCCGGAGTTCTATCTTCGGTCAAGATATACAGATCGGAGAAGACGACCTAAGGCGAGTCTTGGACTTGGGTGAGGATGGAACCTACCCAACCAAGCTGCATCCCCTAACGGAACGGGGATGCTTTCTTAGGATCAAGTACGCTGGTAACATTAATGCCGGCGTGCTAAACAAGAGCAACATGTGCCTATAATTCAAGTATCTGGCACATGTGATCCTAAAATGCATAGCCTCCAGGAGAGGAGGATTTGATGAGCTGTCAGATCAAAACCAGAGCACATACGTTGCGCTGGTGCTGAACCACCCGTTCAGTTTTTCACGTATGTTCTTCTCCTACCTGACGGAGAACATTAAGGCTAAAGGCAAGGAAGGCTTCTGCATGTACCCAAGATTCTTGCAGATGATTATCGACGAGAAGCTTCCTATGCTGCCTAAGGAGGAGGACGATGCAGTGACCCTAGAGGTGATGGATGATACCACCTTGGGCAGAATGAAGGCCTACCGGGGAAAGAAGGTGAATCCCCTAGTGAGGAGATTATTTGGCCATCTGGCCAATGAGGGATATGTGGCGCCAGCTCGTAAGAAGTGGCGTCACGACGATAGTGATTCCGATATCGAGCCGATTGTGGCTCCTGCTGACGAAGATGATGATGACGATGACTATGATGATGGTCAAGGTGGTGGAGATGCAGGCCCCAGTCAATCACGAGCCACTGACACGTCTACCATATCTCCACCACCTCCCTACAGTAGTACCTCTGCTCCCAGTGGATCGGAGTAGGCTGCCATCCACAGGGACATCTTGGTTGATGAAGAAGAGGATGAGTCGGATGAGGAGCCTCTAACGAGGATGGTCGGTAGCAGAGTAGTGGCTACCGAAAGGGGCAAAGAGGAGGCTCGAGGACGCCAGGCTGGGGCTGAAGGTGCTGAGACTGCATATCCCACTTACACACCTCCCCGCCAACTAGCCTAGGGGGAGCCCAGCTTGCCAGGGGGTCGAGGCTAAAGAGAATGGCCCAGCCCCATGGTAAGAAGGGCAAGAGACGGAGGATAGTATTGATTACCACCTTCACTAACACAGCTACCACCGCACCACTACCACCACTCCTACCACCACTCACACCAACACTACCACCACTCCTACTACCACCACACATACCTCCACAGCCACCACTACTACCACCACAACAGCCACCACTATTCCCACCACCACACATACCATACCCATATCTATTCCACCACCATTCACCTTTATTCCCACTCCATCATACACCACATCCACCACCACATCTACCATACCCTAAACCGTCCTTCCATATCATCGATCCCTCCACAGGGATCTCCTCTGCCCACTGTTGGGTTAGAGGAGCAGCTGGCTAGCCTCAACCATCTGGTGCTCAAAATGCACGCTACAGATGACATACGAGCTAACCAGATGAACCAGTTGATGGCAGCCAATGCCGTACAGGGCAAGCAAATAGCCCTGCTGACAGAAAGAGATGCAGCTCAGAGTCAACAGATCGCCCATTTGACTAAGAGAGATGCTACTCACGAGAGAGCCTTGGCCAGAGCTCATCGTGCCCTCACTGCACAGAATGAGTTGCTGATGTCCTCAGTGAAGAGGATTAAGGAGGTCGAGAAGAAGAACAAGAAGCTTCTTCTCAGACTTAAAGGGCAAAGGGTGAGCCAATAAAGATAAAGGGTGACGGTGATGGCGGAGATGATGATGATGACGATTCGTCAAATGATGAATCGGATGATGATGATGATGATGATGAGTGTGAGGCTGAAGGCAGTGGGAAGGACAAAGAAGGAGGAGATGATGATGAGCCTGAGCATAAAGGTGATGCATCTGCATCAGCCTCAAATCCATCGACTTGGGAAAGGCGCACCAAGAGGAATCAAGATCAGCGACCCTCTTCCTCAGCTCCTCAAGCTGAAGAGTTGAGCGACCAAGGCAAAAGTAATGATTAAATGTATTTGTAATTGAAAAACTTTTGTACTTGAATCATGTATTACACCAATGTAATTAACGTTTATTAATGTTTAATTATCTTAATTACTGATGTGTGTGTGATTGTGTCCTAAATGTTTAATCAAACAGATGAAGCTGAACAAATAGACGACTTTGATGTCACACCCCTTCAGCAAATCAAGACTCAGCTAACCATGATTCTTGATTTACAAGGGATCGTGCGACGATCTGTGAACTACACCCCCAAAGAGGGAGAGATCATTCATGATCTCACGGACGAGCAGCTGGATGACATGTTTAGACTCAACCCGGATGAGCTAGTCAAGGATGCTCCCGAGGTTGATGTCATTAGTGATGAAGAGCTGCAAGACGTAGATGAGAATGATATCAAGGATATCACTGCAGAAGAGTATCATCAGTACACTGACCAACAGGGAAATGTTATCCCCGATCTGGGTGAAACATTTGGCAGTGATACTTTTGGAATTCTTGATGCTAAGGAGATAGAGAAGATAATGAAGAAGGGAAAGCCCAAGCTACGAACGTTGATGTCGATATTAATAAGGCTGAGTGGGTAGTGTGTCTAGCCGAGATGAGAGCCCAATGTGAACTGCCAAAGTCAAATGCCTACACCAAACTCTACAGAGTGAAGAAGCATCAGAAGGTGTCAGGCAAGATTATCAGTTGGGCTTATTTTGAAGACTTGGATGTGTATGCAATGAAGAGGGAAAAGGGGATAGAGTACTTCAGATTCCCTCATGATCTGAAGACTCTTCCCGATTTTGAGCTAAACAGGCTTGCCTATTTAGATCTTTTGTACACCAACCCCAGAAAGATGTCGGGTTGGTTCGAGACGGCACTAAAGAGGGAATACCACACTAGGTGGGTCAACTTCAGGCCTCAACATCCTAAACGGTTCATAAATAAGACCGAAGTTGATCCTCATACTGGAAAGCCTAAAGTAGTGTTGAGGTGGAGTCCTCCGCGCACAATGTTGAAGATCCCATTACGGGAAATGTATCAGGACTTCACTCCACACTTCAAGTGGTGGTATTATGACTGGCGGACGGGAGAAGCAATCATAGTTTTGCATAAAGAGAGAAAATTGAGACTATCAGGGTATTTGACCTGATGTGGCTAACTAACTTGTCGGTTGAAGATGTTTACACTCTCTACAAGTGGCCACTATTCTATGACTCACAAGACATTGTACAGGCTATACAGTTCCAACACGTCATAAGACTCTGCTTCGCGTTGAGATTCACGTGGGAGTCACAAGAGAAGAGAAGTATAAGAAGTTTCAAGAACATGTGAAGAATGTTAGACATTAGACTAAACTAGGTCCAAGAGGGAGTTTGTTGATACATATTGATGTACCTAGTTTATGTTCTCAAATGTAAAAGTCTTTCGTTTCTTATACTTGTGTAATCTAATGTACTGAATTGATTGAAAGATATATGAAATACATTGTGATGTTTATATGTGATTAATTATGTCATGTTATATTTATATTAAATGTGATTCACATGTATGAACTAAATATATAGGTTTGATGTTGGTTTTACATAGTTCTAAGTCAGCAAGAACTTAGAAATGTGTTTAACTTAGTCATGTGGACATTCATGCTAATGGACCATACTTATGGCCCATACGCATGAACGAACCATGCTTATGGACCAGTCGCATGACTGAACCAGGTGACTGTATCAGTCGTATGATTGAGACATAAGATTGGTTCAATCGCATGACTGAACCTTCAGTCGTGCGTATAAGTCAATCGCATGCTTCAGTCGCATGACTAAACCATGCTAATGGTTCAGTCGTACGAATAAACACTGATAACCTATAAATACCACATAATTCGTGGAAAAATAGAACACTTTATAATACTTTGTATACTTTCGTATCCTAGCCATCCAGAGCGTCCCAAGTCGCAAATTCAAGTTCATAGATCGTTCCTGATCGATTTCAAGCTGTTCTTAACATTCGTTTCATTGTTAGATCGATCGGGTTATTCGTCCTCACTGATTGGATCGTCAATCAAATAGAATTCCGTGCTATTTGATCTGGTTTCATGCAGAATCCATTAGCACTCCGTACATACACGGTCATAACACCAACGTTCAACGAAAACTAGTGTGTGCCCACGACACGTGTATGCAAGACTTAACGGAACTAACGGAGTTTGGTAAGGAAAAATTACCGGATGTCACATTATCCCCATGTTGAAAGAATTTTCGTCCCAAAAATTGCGTTATATGGTGAGTGTTCCATCACTGGTCTACTACATTGGCAAACAGAAATCAAAATCTAGTGAGTTTTGGATGAGTTGTCACATCATCCCTATGTTGAAAGAATTTTGTCCTGAAATTTAAATCAATACCTTCGTCTGTAGGCATCGTCTTTTCGAATAGTTGATGATACTTAAGCTTCATTTGATCTTCACGTTCCCACGTGAATTCTGGTCCACGTCACGAATTCCAACAAACTTTGACGATGGGTATATTACTTTGCTTAAGTGTTTTACCTCACGGTCCATCACCTCGACTGGTTCTTCAATAAAGCGTAACTGTTCATCCACTTGAACCTCCTCTAGCGGTACGACCATCGTTTCGTCAGCTAAACACTTCTTTAGATTCGAAACGTGAAATACATCATGGATTCCACTTAGCGAATCAGGTAGGGCTAGTTGATAGGCCACTGGACCTATTCTTGCCAATATCTCGAATGGTCCAACATACCTCGGATTTAGCTTCCCTCGCTTGCCAAACCGAACTACACCTTTCCATGGTGAGACCTTTAATAAAACCTTATCACCAATCAAAAAGTCTAAGGGTTTCCTTCTCTTGTCAGCATAACTGTTCTGTCTGTCTCGTGCTGCAGCCATACGGTGTCGTATATGCACAATCTTCTCAGTTGTCTCATGTATTAACTCGAGACCCGTTAGCTGACTATCACCAATTTTATCCCAGCAAACTGGTGATCAACATTTTCTCCTATACAAAGCCTCAAAGGTGCTGCCTGTATGCTAGTGTGACAACTGTTGTTATAAGAAAATTCCACCAATCGCAGATGAACTTCCCAGTTATTCCCGAAATCAATCACACAAGAACGTAGCATATCCTCCAAAGTCTGTATGGTACGCTCACTCTAGCCGTTAGTCTGTGGATGATAAGTAGTAATCATATCCATCTTGTCCGTGTCTCGAAACGATCTCCTTAAGGTACAGTCGGGTTAATTTCTCCATCATGTCCGTTTCCTTAATTGCAAGGAAGTGAGCAGACTTTGTCAACCGATCCACAATAACCTATATCGTGTCACAACCAGTATTAGTCCGGGGTAACTTAGTAATAAAGTCCATGGAGTTTTGTTCCCATTTCCACATGGGTATCTTTGGTTGTTGTAACAGTCCGGATGGTTTTTGGTATTCCACCTTTACTTTCGAGCAGGTCAAATACTTGCTCACATATGTAGCTACATCCGCCTTCATGTTAGGCCACCAGTAGTGCGCCTTTAGGTCATGATACATCTTGTCAGATCCAGGATGTATAGAATACTTAGATTTGTATGCCTCACTCATAACTAAATCCCTCAGATTTCCATAGACAGGCACCCAAAGTCTATCCATGAAATAACGAATTCCATCCTTTTTCACCTCCAGTTGTTTATCTATCCCCCGTAATGACTCAGACGCAATATGTTCTGCTTTTAAGGCTTCTATCTATGCTTCCTTAACTTGTTCAGGCAGATGGGTACTGATTGTAAGATGTAAGGCTCGTACCTGTCTAGGTTTAGCTGTTTCTTTCTGGCTGAAGGCATCGGCAACCACGTTCGCCTTCCCCGGATGATACTTGATAGCGCAATTATAATCGTTCAGAAGCTCCACCCAACGCCGTTGCCTCATATTCAACTCCTTTTGCTCAAAGATGTGTTGAAGACTCTTGTGATCGGTGTAGATAGTGCACTTGGTACCATACAAGTAATGTCTCCGAATCTTTAAGGCAAAAACCACTACACCCAATTCTAAGTCATGGGTGGTATAGTTCTTTTCGTGAACCTTTAGTTGTCGCGAGGTGTAGGCTATCACCTTATCTCACTGCATCAAGACACAACCCAATCCCTAAATGGATGCATCACAATACACCATAAAATCATCTGTTCCCTCTGGCAGTGCCAATATCGGTGCACTACAGAGTTTCTATTTTAACAGTTGAAAAGCCGATTTTTGACTCTCATCCCATTTGTATGCCGTTCCCTTGTGAGTCAAGGCTGTGAGAGGTTGTACGATCTTAGAGAAACCCTCTATGAAACATCGATAATATCCTGCTAATCCAAGGAATTGTCGTATCTCGCTCGGCGTTTTGGGTATAGCCCAATTCTTTATTGCCTCAATCTTAGTAGGATCAACATGTATCCCCTTCTCATTAATAATGTGACCTAGGAATTGCACCTCTCGTATCCAAAAGTCACACTTAGAGAATTTGGCGTATAATTGCTCATTCTTCAATAGTTCTAAGATCAATCGTAAGTGTTCTTCATGCTCCACCTTGGTCTTAGAATATATCAGTATGTCATCGATAAACACAATAACGAACTGATCGAGATAGGGTTTGCACACGCGATTCATGAGGTCCATGAACACAGCTGGTGCATTAGTCAGACCAAAGGCATGACCAAGAATTCATAGTGTCCGTAACGAGTCCTGAAAGCGGTTTTCGAGATGTCTTCCTCACGAACTCGCAACTAATGATACCCCGACCTTAATCGATCTTAGAATAGTAACTGGATCCCTGAGGTTGATCGAACAGATCATCAATACGAGGTAAGGGATACCGGTTCTTTACTGTGACCTTGTTCAAATCCCTATAATTGATGCACATTCGAAATGTGCCATCCTTCTTCTTAACAAAAAGGACAGGGGCTCCCTAAGGTGATATGCTAGGTAGAATAAAGCCCTTATCTAAAAGCTCCGGAAGTTGTGATGACAACTCCTGCAGTTCGTTCGGTGCTAATCGATAAGGTGCCCTAGCAATCAAGGCTGCGTCGGGAGTCAGCTTGATTTGGAATTCCACTTGGTGGTGAGGTAGTAGTCCAGGAAGATCCTCTGGAAACACCTCTGGAAAGTCATGCACTACAGGAATGTCCTCCATTTTTCTTTCTTCCGCTTGCTTATCGGTGAAGAGTGCCAGAATGGCTAAACGACCTTTTCTCAATAACTTTTGTGCTTTCATGTACGAGATGATGCCTATCACCACACCACTCCTATCACCTCTGACCGTAAGGATTTCACCACCAATAGGAATCCGTATGATTTTCTCATGGCATATGACTTCCGCTTGCTTATTAGAGAGCCAATCCATGCTATCACTACGTTGAAACTCCCCAGCGTAACAGGCATAAGATCTATAGCGAAAGTATGACCATCAAACCCTATCTTGCAGTCTCTAAGGATATGCGTTACATGAATCTGTTTACCGTTGACTAATTCTATGGTGTATTTATTATTAAAGGTTGCAGAACTTTAAGGACATAAAACTTCTATCGGCTCCAGTATCGAATAGTACCATAGCTAAATATCCATTAACGGAAAACCTACCAAAACAGTCATACGGTCATTTAGAACCTCACCTGAGCTAATGACGAAGGCTCTCCCTTTGGCTCCATTGTTGTTGCCACCATTACCATTGACATTGCCATTATTGTTGTTGTTGTCGTTGTTGTTGTTGTGGCCATTGCCGTTATTGTCGTTCCCATTTTTCCTCAGTTGCGGGCAGTTTCGCCTGTAATACCCTTCCTTTCCACATTTGAAACAGCCTTTGGCAGTCTCCTGCAGTTGCTGTGGCTTCCTTAACAGTTCACCATGACAGTCTTTGGCAGCGTGTCCAATCTTACCACAGCGCTGGCACTTGAAACTATCACACATTCCCACATGGTGGTAGTTACACCGAGGGAACTTTTAATGTTTACCGCCATAACCACTGGGTCCTTGATTGTTGGAAGCCGTCTGGTTGAAGTTTCGGTTGTTATCGAACCTCCGTTGCTGTTGCTTAACCGGCTGCTGTTGCTGTGGTTGGGGTTGACTGCTAGAAGATGATGCCTTGTTTCATGGACCGTCCCATTTACTCTTATTGTCGGGCATGCTCGCCACAGCGCCCTGCTTTAGTAGTCATCCCTGTTCCACCGCTTGATCAGTTAGCTTATGAGATAACCGGATGACTTGTTGAATCGTAGCGGGTTGGAAGCAGTCACCATGCTTTCAATTTCGGGTACTAATCCCCGAATGTAGTGCTCGACCCACTTATGCATTTCGTTCACCATCCCCAGGCATAAAGGGGCCAGTTCGTGGTCCGGGAGGTGTAGGCCTCGATTTCCAAGCCTTGCATCTTGAGTTGCCAGAACTCTATCTCCAGTTTCTATACTTCATTACGAGGACAATACTCCTCATCATCATTTCCTTGAATTCAGTCCAACGAAGCTCATTTGCCATAGCTTGGCCCAACATTTGAACTTGCGTGTTCCACTAGGATAGAGCAGCACCTTCTAGGGTCCCGGTGGCATATTTCACCTGATCAACAGGTGGGCAGTTGCATTTGGAGAAGACAGGCTCTTTCTTCTTGAACCATTGCACCAGTCCTACAACCCCTTCAGTCCCGCTGTAGGTATGTGGTTTACAGTCTATAAAGGACTTATAGGTACACACTGGTGGTCCTGTTTTAACGCAACAAACATTGATCAGATATCCAATACAGTTAACCAGGATATTTGATTTAAGTTTCTATCATCGTTTACCTGCTGGCTGTCCTGGCTGGGCAGCAGCCACTGCTGCCTGAACATGTTCGTTTATTAGGGCAGCTAATTCAGCAGGAGTCATGTTTGGCACCGCCGCCATGGTCTCCGGTGCCACGTCCACGTCCGCACCCACGCCCACGTCCACGTCCATGTCCAGGTCAACAGGTGTCCATTTTTCACTTTATATTCACAATACATTAATGAGTAACATCAAACACATTTATCTCATTGAAGTACAGTAAACAATAAGAAATAATGAATCATCACAACAACAACATGCTTAACAAAAATGATAACCAAGATAAATAAATTGTAAATGAGTCACAAAGTGTTCACCAATGTCAAAATTTAAGTTTGTCGTTCGGGTGGGGAAACAACCCTTCCCACATAGGTTTCAATAGAGAGAAACACTACATAGTCTAAGTCATATAATGGAAATCAATGGAAAACATCTGACCCATCGCTGTCATCTTCCAATCCGGTTCCTCCTCCTCAGGTTCCTCCTCCTCGGGTTCCTCCTCCTCCTCGGGGGCCTCCTGAGGATCCTCATACTCAGGGTCCTCTGCTTGAGTAGGAGCTATAGTGATCTGAAGCGCTGCTAGTTGGGCTTCTAAGGTAGCAAGTCTGTTATCGGCTACTACATCCTGTTGTTCCCGAGGACTTACACGTCCTCTAAGTGCTACTATACCGTCTTCCATGAGGTAACACCCATTTAGGGTGTTCCCGTGTCGCTCCTCGAGTGCATCCAGTTAATGTTGTAGTTTGTACACCTCGTGTTGTAGTGTACAGTTATCACTTGTAAGTCGCCTGACTCGTTGCTGCTCAGTATCTAGTGCAGCCACCAGTGCAGCAATCACTTGTTCATTGGAGTGCACCGTCTGTGGGAGTGAAGGTGTTGACTGCTCAGCATTGTTCCTAGTCCTGGGCCTCGGGACAGGTACGCGCTCCCTATACATTATGTGGTCTACAAACTCGGGGTAGAAACTCCAGTCTCGTGGGGGGTCACGTTCCATCAAGGCAAAAGGTTGATCCCAATCAATTTCCCCTCAAGGATAGGCTAGACGGGGCCAGTCAGGTCCATTGTTGGGTGCAGGTGCGGGAGGTGGGGACTCAGATCGTGTAGGTGATGTCGGTCGCTTACCCGGAGCTCTCGACGATGATGCCATGCTGCAGAGAATGCGATGTGTATGACAATGAGTATACAGTAGAGGAAATAAGGAACAAGTAACTAACTAACTGTGTGCGGTTATAGTCTAGTGTGTATGCAACCTAGTTCCCTATAACCAATGGCTCTGATACCAATCTGTCACACCCTCAAAATCGACGTGCGGGTTTTACCGCGAGGCGTGTGAACAAACCAGGATCACAGTCACTAGTTACTCAGAACGACACTATATGTCAAATTCAAAACAAAACCAAAGTTAAAACGTTTAAAATCATGTGGATGCGTTTTGTAAATAAGACAAACCCAAAGTAGTAAAATGTATAATATGGCAGAACACGTGCCATCCCAATGTTTAAAACCCATAAATAAAAGACAAACAAATGTGTCTATGAAATAAAGTCTTAGGATGCATGCTGGACCCGTGTTGTGCTCCTAATGGCAAGCTGAGTTAACGACCTGAGAATAGCATACTAAAAAATGTCAACACAACGGTTGGTGAGTTCAAGAGTTTGAATTTATCATAAATATTAACAATTGTATAGCATAAGAAGTGTATTGAATAAGATAGCTAGTCTATATTCATATGTAATAGTCACAGTGATTTCACGATCGAAACTGACTATGCATTTGTTGCCTCCCATCACGACTTACCAGGACGTGACGATGTTTGTGTTTAGGACAATAATGCACCCATTTGACTTCGAGTCGCATAGGTGGGGCTCGTCACACCCAGTAGTACTACCCAAGATTTTCCGCTAGTTACCATTATTAATTATCTGAAAGTGTGAGGACTTTCCAGGCATTAAGCACTATGTTAAAACATACACGGCCTATAATAATAAAATAGCGTTTGAGAACAAGTATGCTACCTCCCCCAGAAGAAGGTTTATAAAAATAGAGGGGCATGAACTCACCTGGTGTATAATGATCATGAATAAAGAGACTCGTGATAGATGCAAAGACAACCCTTCAAAGGTTACCTAGTGTTGGAGCATATATAGTCATATATAGTGTGTCCGTCGCTTGACGAATAGTCTAGGCATAATGTTATACACCTTGTAAACACATGAAACTGGGTCATTCGCAGAAGCATATGCGAATGAGACTCAGTCGTACGACTGAGCCATGCTAATGGACCAGTCGTGCGACTGAGAGATGCGATTAGGGCATTCGTAAGACTGAGCCATAAGAATGGTCCAGTCGTACGATTGAACCATACGTATGGTCCAATCGCACGAATGGGCCCAGTCGTATCTAATATGGACCGAAGCCTATATATACCAGTTTCATTGTGTAGAAACCTCTGGGTTTTTAGAGAGTGTGCCCGGCGCCCAGGCGCTGCCGGATGAGAGGGGAGATCATGCTCGATCTCCCCTTGCCAAAAGTCTTGATTCTTAAGTTGTAACGAGCTTAAAATCGTTATGTTTTATCAATAAAATCATTCGATTATTGTTCGTACTTTTGTTTATCTTTTGGTTTTTATCCTTCCGTCAAGAACGTGCTCGGAGGTTTACCGATCCAGTGACTTCACAATTGGTATCAGAGCCGGTTACTGCTGAAATGATCTAACAATCATTCTAGCAACCCGAGCTCTTGATTTCTGGATCAAAGTTCAGTTCTTTGACGTTAAACCCACTTCGTGTTCTTCGTTTTTATCTTGTTTTGCTCAAATCTCATTGTGTGTGATGTTTGTTTGTTAAAACCGGACTCGGAATCTTCTTCAGATCATAAAAACGAATCCAGTGATACAAATTTTGTGTTGTATCTCGTCCAAATCATCGGATTAGGGTTTTTCAGCCTTGTGGCGGCTGCAGATCTGGTTTTTTGCGTTCAGACCCGTTCATGCGATTGGGCCATGCGATTGGGCCTCATTTGCACGATTGAACCATTCGTATGGTCCATTCATATGTCTAACCCAGTCGTATGTCCATTCGTACGAATGAACCTTCAGTCGCACGATTGACCCTTTCGTGTACTTCAGTCGCCCGACTGACCCATTCGTGTTATCCATTCGTACTACTGAACCATTCAGAGTGTCCATTCGCACGAATCACCCATTCGCACGTATGTCTTCATTTGTCTGTTTCAGTCGCACGAATGAGCTGTGTACCAGACCAAAAAAAAAGAGTCAGAAACAGCTTCTTGCACGAATTTTTCCCTAAACCATTTTTATCAGTCGGGAAGCCTTCTGAAAAAGTTTGGTAAAATAAAATTTTTTTTGGGAAAATTATCGGGTCATTTTCGGATCATTTTCGGGTCAATAGTGAAGATTTTCTTGGAGAGTCTATGCAAGAGTTGAGGATGAGCAAAGCACATTCACCCTGAGTTTCTTATGTCAAACAAGTTCGATGGATACCCCATTATTCGTTGGACTTCCAGAATCGGTGAATGTTGTTAGAACACGAAAGAGAGAAGAGAAGATGTCAGCTGTCGGTGCTAATTTTGTGGGGTAGTCAGGAGCATCTGACTATTTATGGGCCAATCAAGTTATATTTATCCGCACAGAGAGGATTCTCATTCTTAGGGGAATCCATGTATAGAGAAATTGAAGACGCAATCAGAAAGTGATGATGTGAGCAGGTTTCTGAGGATGAATCTACGTGCATGCTGATTTGTTTGATATTGTCAGCTATGGATTGGAACCTTCAACCTTTTGCCCAATACATCGTATGAAGACGACAGGAGAGCACAATGTATATATATTGGGATATGCTGAACGTGAGGGGGAATTTCTACAGTTGTTATTGTTAAACAGGTTAGGCTGTGTGAAGATTGAAGCAATGGAAAACTGGGCATGTCATTATCTGGAAAAATCAGTCATTTGGGGAATCTTACTGCTATGATGGGGTTCCGCAAAGTAAACGAAAGCTATTGTGCCTAAGTTCATTTTCAGGGATATTGTGGTATCCTGACGGATCGGCAATGTTGGCTAATATGGTTGTTCGTTTGATTCTATTGGAAACCAGAGCAAAGATTGACTGAAGATTGTAAGAGGTGTTATCTACTATTTGCAAGCAACGTCCAAGGGGGAATTTGTAGGAGCATATATAGTCATATATAGTGTGTCCGTCGCTTGACGAATAGTCTAGGCATAATGTTATACACCTTGTAAACACATGAAACTGGGTCATTCGCAGGAGCATATGCGAATGAGACTCAGTCGTACGACTGAGCCATGCTAATGGACCAGTCGTGCAACTGAGAGATGCGATTGGGGCATTCGTAAGACTGAGCCATAAGAATGGTCCAGTCGTACGATTGAACCATACGTATGGTCCAATCGCACGAATGGGCCCAGTCGCATCTAATATGGGCCGAAGCCTATATATACCAGTTTCATTGTGTAGAAACCTAAAGGTTTTTAGAGAGTGTGCCCGGCGCCCAGGCGCTGCCGGATGAGAGGGGAGATCATGCTCGATCTCCCCTTGCCAAAAGTCTTGATTCTTAAGTTGTAACGAGCTTAAAATCGTTATGTTTTATCAATAAAATCATTCGATTATTGTTCGTACTTTTGTTTATCTTTTGGTTTTTATCCTTCCGTCAAGAACGTGCTCGGAGGTTTACCGATCCAGTGACTTCACACCTAGAACACACAAGTACATAAGTACGTGTACACAAAAAACTTAACCCTAGGTTAACCTAGTTGACCCGTTTGACCCGTTGGTGACATATTAGATGAAATATTGTTTAATCATGTAAGATAATTTAACATACAAGAGTATCATGCAATTTACCCATGCGTATCATATTATAAACCTAGGTTCTTCCTAAGTCATCATGCCACATTAGACCATCATACAACTCATGCAAAACTCTAACAACTATCATGCTTAGTATGACTACAACACAACTAGTGCATCATACAAAGATCAAATCATGCATGACATATGCATATGTCCTATAACTAGGAATTCCCATAACCAGGCCAAAACAGATAATTAACCAATTAAACATTCATACAACCCAATCAATACATTCAACCACATTAGAATTCATCCATGAACATACTAGCATGATCCTAATGCCTCAAACATGATCAATTCCTCATATGTAAGAATTTGTACAAATAAAGTTTCCTCTTTGGGAAAGTACATCCCAAATCCATCAAACACTCAATGTACTCATAAATTCATTACTAATATACCAATTCAAGCTCCCAATAACACCTAGACATGATCAACAATATCTACTCATCATAATCCAAAGTTCATCAAAAATAAAGTTTCCCTTTTGGGAAAGTAATACCCAAAAGTGATTTAGCATCCAATTCAACCATAATTTCAACAATTATATACCTAGTCAAGTTCATAGCATTCATCCTAACATGCTATCACCTCCAAAACATCCAAATTCCCAAACATCATACACAAAAGTTTCTACTTTTAGTAAGTCATGCTCAACATCATAATTTTATGGATTTTCTTGCACAATTCAATTAAACTAACATCTAAGCATTACATCTAACATCTTAGCATCATCAAATCATGAATTCCAAGAACAAAATGTTTCCTCTTATGGCAATGTATGAACTAGATGATCAAACCCTAGATTTCTTACACAATCAACATAATCTAGCATTCATACAACCTAACTAACATCATATAATCATCTAACAATCATCAATTTTATATAATCATCATCAATTTTCGGATTAGGGTTCATCTTGAATCAAAATCTATGAACAACATGATAAAACATACCTTTAAACGTGTAGAATCAAGAATTGGACTTGCTAGCACTATGGAACACTTGGAAAATGATCAAATCGATTGTTTGTGTGTGTTTTTTGATCAAAATCGCAAAAGAGAGAGTGGGGAGAGGGGTTTTGGCCGAATGGGGGGTTTTGGGGGCTAGGGTTTTATTAATTTTGGTAATATTTGGTAAAAAGGTATTTACAAAATAACCCCTTTAAGTATATTTTATAAAAACTAATCTTTCTAATACTTTTTAAATAGTTTTTAACTACCAAACACAAGTATTATTAACCAATAATAATAATCCTAGACATTTACAATAAGTCACACAACCCACGAAATATATTTCACACGTTGTCACGTTATCGTGTAAAATTTATAAAACAAACATTTACAATTCTACAAAATCATGAACCACATAATCACAACTAATAATCAACATTATTAATTAGATTATTATTTTTTATCATAGATTATTATTATTAAGTCACCAACGTTCAACGACAAGTAGTGTGTGACCACGACACGTGTATGCAAGACTTAACAGAACTAACGAAGTTTGGTAACGAAAAATTACCGGATGTCACATGTTATACTTAAAACCTAATTAGATTTAAATTTAATAAATATATAAAAACAAATATAAAGTTAATTAAATTAAACACAGCTGTAAACCATATTGCTTTATTGAAAAATGTAAATTATTACCATTAGTCTCTGACTCATTCAAACAAAAGATTGAAGCTTCAATTTTGATCTAAAAAAGGATGCTACGTTCAATCAGCTAACATCTCCAACGAGAACTTCGGCAACACCTTTGGTTTTCTTCTTCAAATATATAGAGATCCGGTCTGACCCGGTCACCGGCCAACCGGTCCAACCTGCAAACCGACTTTATCTCGAGCCAACTCAATTTCTTTCAAATATGTATCTCGATATCTTATTTACTAGAAACAAATTATGCGATCGGTGGTTTATGCCTCCTCAAACCCATTGGTTACCCTCATAAAAAACCTTCATCATCGCTGCTTCTGTTCAAGCGAACAGACAAGGTATGGTTAGCTTTTTATCTTCTCTTCAATCCCTTTTGTTGGAATTTTTGTGTGAATGTTTGTTAACCCGTTTGGGTAATGTTCGCAGCCCCAACACGCAACTGCGTACAACTAAAGCTGCCTTTTGCTGCTTCGATCCTATTCGTTGATCGATAAGCCAAAATCCCTGCTGTCTATTAAGGTAATAAAATATTTTGGTTTCATCATTTAAAGTGTTATCTGATGTTAGAGAACATAAACATCCATTTAGAAGCATCATATATAGTAGTTGGTATTTGCTAAAGCTCCTTAGCAATGTAATTGTTGGTAGGTCAATTTAGATAAAGATTACTAAATTATATGTCTACTAAGCACCAGAGAGTTTAATTGTTGTTTATTATGCTAACAAACATGTAATTCTACTAAAAACCAAGAATCAAGTCCAGATTGCTACTAGCTAGTGTGTTCTTTAATTGTTGTTTGTTCTGCTAAACAAACATGTAATTCTTATAAAACTGTATTCAACTCCTTTTCTACTATGACCTTTTCTCATAATAGATATGTAATACAATGCATTCCTTTATAACCAATGCACCATAGAATGCCATTAGTTTAGTCAACTAGATGTGCACACTTAATTTGCATGTATCTTAAATTTCTAGATTTATATTAAACACTCCCACAAACATATGGGTGTCATGTTTTCAAAAAAAATCAAGAAAACTATTATGATTATGCTATAGATCTCTTCAAATTAACGTCAATAGGGTTTAAAATAGGAAATAACAAGGATATGGTTCTACAAGCAATTAAACCCCATATCGCACTTTTCAACAGTTGCATTTATACATGCCATTTTCTTGAACATGCACAAACATATGAAATTAAGAATACGAAACTGATACAAAAACTAAATAAACTCAACAACTATATACATGGTCAATATTACAATTTTTTTAACTACTAAATTCTACCCTCATAGACTAAGATGCTTGGGCGTGAACTAGCACCTCACGAGATCTGGAAGCAATCACATTGCAGGAAAAGAAGTAGGCCGTTGGATAAGTATCTAAGTCGTAGCCGTTCGCTGGATTCGATTTTTGATTTGCAAGGGACCGTGGAAGAAGAAAATCTGGACTGGGTTGACGAAAGAGTAAAGGAGACTTGGGTAAGTGTACTTATTGAATCCAAATAATATATTTCAAAAGGAAAAAAAATTTAAACAATGAAATTTAAATAATATAATTACGTGTTTATCCCGATAGGTTAAATATGAAGGATATCTTGTGGAGAAGTACAGAAAAGAAGGTAGTAAACATGCCGAATTTGACAACGATTTATGGTCACGAGTTGCTGAGGGAAAGAATAGAGGAAAAATATATGGGTTAAACAATGTTAGTGACCCGCATGTACATGGTAGACAAGATCCCGAGGTATGTTTATTCTTATAGTTTGGAGTAATTTAGTATTTGGATATGGTTATGAAAAATATGTATTTTTTGAAGTATAGTGAAATTCTTATACCAATTCGATTGATAGGAAAATGAAGTAGTTAGATATGATTCTTTAGTTTTAAGTAATTGAGTTGGCTAGTGATAAAGTTTGAATTTAGCATTTATATATCATATTAGCTCAATAACCCGACTTGACCCGTTATCATTTTTTATAATTCTGATTTTTTTGTATTTATGCATTCGTTGTTTTATAGATTAAAAAGTGTTACGAGGTTATCAAGGAGCTTGTCAAGGAAAAAGAAGATGAAAAAGAGGAAAAAGAAAGGTTAAAGGGGATTATTACAGAGTTGGTGACTGATAATGAAAAACACAAGGTGGAGAAAGATGATATGCTGAATAAGATGACAAAATTAAAGATACGTTAAAAAATATGGTTCGAAGATAGGATATTAACACTTTATTTTGACTCTATGAATGTTTATTATGTTATGATAATTTGGGTTATTTAACGGTTTTAACTTGTAATGTTTTGGGAATGTTTTATATAATTTGGAAATTTATATGATTTGGTAAATTTTATAGCTATTCAAGTTTTTAATATAAAATGACAGGTTAAAACTAGTATCAAAAATGACATTCTTAGTTATTTCAATCACTAGCCACGTGTTCTCAAATTGATGGCAAAACCGGTAGAAAAAATGGGCGGTCTCAAATTGGTGGCAAAATCCCAATCATAAAATGGTAGCAATTATTTGTACCCAAGTAACAAAATGGTGGCTATAATTAGTGTCTAGTGGTAACAAAATGGTGGAAAAATGTTGGTCGCAAAATCGTAGCAAAAAACCTACAAATAGAGACGGTAGCAATATTTTAGATAGGTTTTTGTGGTCGCTACAACCACGTCGCAAACTATGTTAGTGGTCGCAAATTGGTGGAAACAGTGCAACTGCCACCATCGTTTTTCCCACCGCGATTTTAGTGGCAAAACGGTCGTAATAGAGCAATTGCTACCATTTTCGACCAAATGTGTGGTGGCAAAAACTCTGTTTTGTAGTAGTGATATATATATATATATATATATATATACATATATGTATACATATATGTATACATATATGTATACATATATGTATACATATATGTATACATATATGTATACATATGAAGATTGCATTTCCTTACAGGTTGAATAGTTTACAAAATAACATAAAGAGGGTTATGTAATTAGCATAGTATGACTTGTTGTGACAGGTTGTTTTTACGTCATAATTCAAATAATGGCAAATCAGTATGAAATGACCAATGTAGAAACAAACATGAAATAAAGTCATTAGAGACCCAAATATGAACCAAGTCTTAAGATATGTATTTTGATTGTAATGATATTGCATTTTTACATATGAAGGTAAACTTGTGAACATAAAGGTAATATTTAGTTTCATGAGAGTATTCATTACTTTTGTTCTTTTTGAGACCTTGGCTAACATATATGTATACATATATGCATACATATGTATACATATATGTATATACATATGTATAAATATATGTATATACATATGTATAAATATATCTATACTACCTTTAATATTGAAATGAGAGGGGCAGCAAAGTAAATTCACACAATCTCTTAATTTTAAGAAATGTACAACTGTTAATGCATATGTTACAACTCCTCAAACCATTACAAATAAAACCGTTTCTTTAGTGGTAAAGAGGAGAGATCAGAGCTTCAGATATGAAGACCTTAGACCTCCGAAAAGTACTTGGTAAAGAGGAGAGATCAGAGCTTCAGTTGTTTCCCACGCTTTTGGCAACAATTCATTGTTGCTTTCGGAGCTTCAGAGTCAGACTTCCTTTCGGAGCTTTCGGAAGGTACACCTGCGCTCGGCATAGTTGCTTTCGGCATAGTTACTTTCGGCTCAACAAGGCACCATCACCATCACCGTCTCAAAGGTAACATCATATCACCGATTCAAATTCAAAATCCTCAAAACCCTACATAAAGTCACAACATCACCGATATTTGTAGTTGTTCACATCGAGTTTTAGAGTTCTTCACATCTGCTCTTTCGAAGCTTGAGGATTTCACTTCGAAGGTTGACGATTTCAAGCTTTAGTGTTCATGTATGTTATTGTTTTTGTTTATTTGTTTATGTTGCAAATTTGTGGTTTTTGTTTATGTTGCAGTTTAATTAAGTACAAGTGATTATTTGGGTTTTTTTATGTTGCAGTTTAAAGGTAGCCACATCTGGACTTACACCCTTCAAACCCACTGGACCACAATTTCGGTTAGAAAGGTATGTATAGATTTAAGTTTATAGAATATGGAAGCTCACATACTGCACTACTTGACAGTTCTTCACATACTGCACTACTTGATACTATGCTAAACTTGGTTTTTGAACTTCCATTCTCTGCTTGAGTTGCTCATGGTTCTAATTTTGTGCTTTAATTAATATTTGGGAGAAGATGGAGCTTGAGTTGCTCATGGTTCCAATTCTGTGAGTCCCTTGCTATTAAGTAATGGATTGCATAATGTTACTGTTTTGGATGTTTAGAGATTTTGGTTCTTAATTAGAGATTTTGTGCACATCATTGGTAAATTTGGGTTCTTAATTAGAGATTTGGTCTATGCTAGGTAAAACCTTAATTTTTGAGTGATTTGATTGCTTTTAGATAATCATTTTTCAAAGGATGTTTAGCTTATGTTTTAGGCTTATGTTTACCAGGTCTTTTCTTTGCTGTTTAGAAACTAATTATGCTTTTTTGTTTTAGGCTTATCATTTTAAGTTCTGTTTCATGATGCTTTATGTTCTGTCATTTTTTAGGTGATTAAGGGCACCCTGCACCTTGCAATGTATGTATATGAACTATTGTTAACATCCATGCTTTGCTGTGTATACTTATCTGAATTGACCCATTTGAAACAAACATTATAATACACATTCTTACTATACCAATGCTTGTTATACCCACTATATCTGAATTGACCCTTCATGATGTTTAGAGATTTTGTGCACAAGCTTTGTGTTCTGTCATTTTTTTAGGTGATAAGGGCACCCTGCACCTTGCAATGTATGTAATGGATTGCATAATGTTATTTTTTTAGGTGATAAGGGCACCCTGTCAAAAATAAAACCAAACAAATAACCAAGAATAACCCCATCCAATACAAATTTGTTAAATTCAATGCATCATAACAACAAACTTCAAGCAGGCATGGATTGATCTCTCAATGAAAAGCCCAAATAGAAGAAGCCAAGCCAATATAAGCTGAATATGCATTTAGGCAGGCCCAAACCCATCAACAGCACTATAGCATCAGCAAAATAAATCCAAGAAAAGAAATATGAAATTAACACAAATTTGGATGGAAATTTCTTGCTTTCTGCTGTTCCAAAAGGCGTCAACAAATATTTTGTTGTACTTGATGGCAATTGGACAAACAGTAGCCCCCAGTTCGAATGCTGAGATTTGCCTACTACTTGCATAAAGACTAATTTATCCATATAGGACTAGCTGAGATTTGCCTACTACTTGCATAAATTGCCAATATCAAGAATAAGAGCTGAAATACAAAAGAACCAACATTTGAGTGGTAATTAGCAGGTTTAGGATGAGATGAGAGAAATGCAACAAAAACCTACCAGTTTTAGGGCCTGTTTCCTCATTAATTTGATCCAAATGAACCTGGACCGCACTCGCAGTATGCTTTGGCTGCTGTAGACATCTCCAATGGCTGTTGAACCACATCAGTCTCACTGCAACACCATATAGAGTTAGTTTAGATCATATAGTGTTTAGATCATATAGTAAATAAACTGTTTCTGGGTATTATTAAAGAACGGGTGCTAACCTGGATTAAAAGTTACAAAATACAAAATTCAAGTCAACATTTAACCATGTACCTCTATAAACACCCTCATTTGTGGAAGTTACGTTCCCAAACAACAACTGAACATGATAATTGTGTGGCTTATCTATGTTGACTAACAGATTATGTCAAATGCCTGTAACCACAAAACAATGTGGTGCATCAGTTAGGATAGTAATTAAAAACATAACAAAAAGCATTATAATTTATAAATAATCATCAATCACAAAATGATTAACACAGAAAGTAATATTCAACTATATCATACCAAATGAATTAACCTCAAATATGTATAATACATGTAGTACCAATTACCACTAAAAAGTCAAAATTAGAGCCACAGAAACATAAACAACAGAAACTCATATCTACTTGTTGCATCAACACATACGAATCATGCAGTTTTAAACACTTAACATTTCTGACGAACAAAGCCAAAAATTCCCCCAAATTCTAACTAAAATCTGTAATAATTCATGTAGTCTGATCACTACTGAAAAACTCAAACAAGTCTATACCATATCTACACAACCGACATAACTATTTTAAAAAATCCACAAGTATGTAAGAAATGAAGAAGAATGACGCAAACAGTGAGCTCATTCACATCAATTTTGAGATAGTAGATCAAAATAAGACCAAAAAGAAAAAGAAAAGCTAACTATTAACTTTACACCAATTACTTGTATGTTTTTTCAGGATATTGGGTATGCGGAACTAGCCAACTTGCGTCCAGAATATGGATTATGTAAGTTGTCTTCATAATATTATTGCATGCTACTGATGGACATGTGGCGGTGGTCTCTCTGTTGCTTGGATCTATGCTACAAGATGAGCTAGATCCAGTTACATAAGAACATGAATACTTACGTCTTACTTTCACCGCAAGCTGGGATCACTCAAGCTGTATTTGGGTTTTTCAGGTTTGTACCAACTTGAAAAACTGGTTATTTTGATCCAATCTCATATGGTGTTGGTGTTTGCTCTTTTACAGGTTGGGTTTTCTGATTGACTTTCTGTCACATGCTGCTATTATGGGGTTCATGGGGGGAGCCGCTATTACCATCGCGCTTCAGCAGCTTAAAGGGTTGCTTGGCATCAAGAATTTCACAAAAAAGACTGATGTTGTTTCTGTCATGCGTTCTGTCATCAGCTCAGCAGAACATGGAGTAAGTCAAGCTTTTGTTTTTTAGGATGACACGATATATGGTCGGTTTGTAACAGGTCATTTGTTTACTTACGGGTTAAGGTTGGATTGACCCATAAACACTTTTGACAAAATTTTGAATCTTTTTTATTAAAAAACATTATATTCATCGGATGAGCAAACCAGTTGTGAACCTTTGACACATCTCACGTGTCCATCCGTTGTTATCTGTTGATATGAAGCTATCAACCGTGAAAATGTTTTACTGATTTTACTCTTTCTTTTTCTTCAGTGGAACTGGCAAACTGCACTGATAGGAATTTCCTTCTTGATTTTCCTTTTGGTAGCAAAGTACATTGTAAGACCATTCTTTCCCTTCTTAACCTCTGCAATTTACATCTTCGACCAATTCACCTTGACTTTCCAATCTTATCAGGGCAAAAAAACAAGAAACTATTATGGATGCCTGCAATAGCTCCTCTGATATCCGTCGTTGTCTCGACATTTTTCGTTTTCATCACTCACGCAGAGCGCCATGGCGTCCAAATTGTAAGTTTGATTTGTTTATTCATTGTTTATCTGCTGCAGTGGCTAAATGATTGGTGTTTATTTTCAGGTACGTGATATCAACCAAGCAATCAATCCATCATCCGTGAACCAGATATATTTCAGTGGTCCATACCTCGCGAAAGGTTTCAAGATTGGAGTTGTTGCTGGACTAATTGCACTCACGGTATGTCATCTCGAGTTTGAGTTGAATATTATTTGAATACAGTTAGATTTGCATGATATATTCATTATGTAAATCACAGGAAGCTGTAGCAATTGGAAGAACATTTGCTGCTATGAAAGACTATCAACTTGATGGAAATAAACAAATGGTGGCACTAGGCTCCATGAACATTATTGGTTCTTTCACAAGTTGTTATGTGGCCACAGGTATAGTGAACTCACTCACAAGTTTCATCTCTTAACATGCTAGGCAAAAGAATCATATGCTTAAAGAAAGTTAGATTATTAATAGACACATATGGTGTTTGCCTTGCAGGGTCGTTTTCCCGGTCAGCAGTCAATTACATGGCTGGTTGCAAAACGCAAGTATTCAGAAAACGAATATCGCATTGTAAAATATCGTCGATATCGCCGCCGCATCGCGCGGGTTCCTTACTAGTGTATATATATGTATATATATGTGTGTATGTATGTATATCTTCACCCACATCTTGCTTTCTTCTAATTTATTATATTTTGGGTGCTATTAGTAGTTAATTTATGTACAATCAATTAGCACCTAGCTTTTAATTAAAATAGAAAAGTAATTTTTTAAACATAATTTTAAAACTTATGTTTATATTTTATCTAATTTACGAAGTAAACATTACAATAGAGTTGTGTGTTTTTCACTTTTAGCACATAACTTATATGAATTATGAAATATTGCCACATTACTTTTAGTTCTTTTTTATGTTTACATTTCTTTATTTAAATTGATAGGATTTAATTTATATTTCGTGAGGTATGAAATTTTAATCAAAGTTAATGTTTGTCTTCAACAGGATATTTTATTTTCTATTATTTGAATGTTACAAACTTTAACACCACCTCGGTTGCATCAACATTTCAAAGTATATAGCTGTGATTTACAGGTATAAGTATGAAAAATGACAGCCCGCCTGCATCCCGCTGCAAAGCGCGGGTCACAATCTAGTTTAATGCAAATGTTAAATTCAAGAATAATACAAAATCTTCAATCGTGATCTACAAAAGGTATCAACAGTTAAAAAATATAAATAAATTTAGGCCTGCATATTGGGATCATAACATTGCTAAAGATGGATTGATGAACAAATTCAATCCTTCGATCGATTTCAAACAGAGACAGATAGATGATTATACCAAATGCCACTGATAGTTGATTATTTTGTAGTATCTGCTATGATTTAGAGTGAAATTGAAAAGACGGTGGGTTTCAATTGTGGAACGAATTTTCGGGGTTTTTGCTTTAACTTTATGAAAGATAGACTTCAACAATTTTTATAGAGGAAACTTCAAACACCACCCCCCCCCCACCCCCACAACCCTTCAATAATTTTCATATTTGACCCTATGCTTTTGGTACGTGTGTGCATATATATATATACATACATACATATATATATATACATACGTACATATATATATATATACATATACATATATATATACATATACATATATATACATGTATATATATATCAAAATATATATATATATATATATATATATATATATGTATATATATATATATATATATATATATATATATTTGACCTATTATATCAAAATAAAAATTTTAAAAATCTTCATAACTGATTTGTTTGATAATATATATATATATATATATATATATATATATATATATATATATATATATATATATATTAATTATCAAACAAATCAGTTATGAAGTTTTTTAAAATTTTTATTTTGATATAATAGCAGTTGATTTGTATGCTACTGTTGCCACCTCAAGCTCCAAACAGAAATGCTAACTGACCGAGTATTTTGAACAGCCAGGTACTAAAGCACTTCTATTATATTTTTGACTATAGGAAAGCCCAACAATATCGGTATCTAATGTAGCTAGGTTATGTTAGGTTTTTAGGCCCATGAGAGAAGCCTAACATTTATATTGCTCATTATCTTTGAGTTTATGTTCAAAAGAGGAAAAGAAAAAGGATTATATCCTCCATAAATTCAAGGAGCAACTTATGGAGAGAAAAGACGAAAAAAGAATTTTCATCATGTTTTGACCTAATTGTACAGATTGATTATTATTTGAAGATTGAACTGTTAGATTTTGTATTTATAGAAAACATCTTCATAACGTCTGGGAGGCCTCATCAAACAGTGGGTTTGTTTTAATCACATCCGAAAATTGGGTTTTATAGGGCTAGTTCGCAGTTGTAGTTTTTTAATGTTCTCTCTCTTCTTTTGTATTTATTTTGATTCCATGTGCTTGAAGTAATTATTTCTAAGCATATGATGTTTGTTGTATGTCTCTAATATACCTAGAGAAGATTTTGTGATAGTGATTTGAAATAAGTCTAGTAGTCCTGAGTTTTTACTCTTGTCTTGAGGGTAAAAATCATCTTTTACAACATGTTAATATGTTCTAACGAACATATTCTTATCACCAATAATCAGCAATCACGCATACAACTCAAACCATAAAACATTCAAAATCAATAAAGTTACAATCTTTAGTAATATAAGAACTAACATGAATCCTGGAACTTCTAATCATAATTTAATCCATATAAACGTTAAAAACATCATGGCAAAGAATAATAACAATTCACTTTTACATCTTTATTTGATTAGACACTTGTTTGGATAAACTATGGTTTCATATGGGCACTAGGAATCGCATGAAAAAGGTATAAGAATCACTAGAGCTTACGAATTATTGTAGGTATTTATTAATGGATGAATCCCCGTTGCTCGAAACGTCCATGACCCATACCCAAATTCGACTAAATACGAATGGAGGTCGAAACCATATCAAACAAACTTGGAATTGAGTGATTCAAGCGGCCACGCGTTCGTATCACAGAGCTCTACCATCACCTCCACTTGCCGCATCCGGTTGCCTCCTTATCCGCCGCCGGAAAGCTCAGCAGTCACCGGAAAACTTCCCAGGCGCACTGCTCTGTTTGGAAAAATAAAAACCAGGCCTTCAGGCCTTAAAATCAAAATCCCAACAGTGTACACCTTTGCCTATGTGTCTAGAAGCTCCTGTGGCACCGTGTCAATGATTAGATTTCCGGGGATCGTCGGATCTCTGCTACAATGTTCTTGAAAACACGAATGTAGGTTGTGGGGGACGATTTTTGGCTGAGTGGGGGTTAGGGTTGGGTTATTGTTTACTAAATAGTTTAGTTAGGAACTTAGGTAGACTTTTATTCTACGAGTTGGGCTTTTGTTATTTTACAAGAACCGAACTAACTAAAGAGGTCTAACATCTTGAATTTAATAAACGAGCCTTCATATATTATAGACAACGTCTTCTTATGCATCTATTTAAGGCATAACGTATAATTTACATGTATCACGAAATCACATATTACACAATTTAATCGAATAACAATATATATACCTTTGCTAACAAATCATATAAATTTACAAAATTATTTATAATTAACTATTCATGAATATTATATTTTATATTTATCACCAACGTTCGAGAACATACTTCTGTGTTAACACCCATGACTTGCATGCATGATTTCACTGAACTAACTGGGTTAACGGAGTGCTACTAATGGAGGTAACAGGATTAACTTGGAATTAACGGGTGTCACATCATCCACTTATTGAAAGAATTTTCGTCCCAAAAATTAATTCAAGTTAGTAATGGTATGAAACAGAAAGGAAAATTTAGGGTTGTGACATCATCCCCTTGTCGAAAAAAATTTCGCCTCGAAATTTTACTAGTATTTTCAGCGTTTGACGTTTTGGTTTTGAATAGTCTCGAATACTCACGTATTACCTAATCTCTCTGTTCGTATTCTTACTTGTTCCTCGATGGGTTGTATCCATTCGTCAACTTTAGTTTGCGTGTTAGTCATCATTGGGGAGAACAAGGGACGTAGTTCAATATGGTGATAGTTAGCGAAAGACGTACGTGTTCAAAGGGAGGTTTAATTAAAAAATTGAGACATATCAAGGTCTACGCAAGGAAATTTAGTGAGAGTATGAAAATCAACAGGCCAGGCGTGTATCTAAAGTATGGCATTGAATCGTTAGTCATGAGCAAATCGATTTCCTAGTAAGTAGTCATGGACCAGTGTTCAGGTTCATGTTTGACATTAGTCAATGCTATCAAGATTCTCTTTCCACCCAAACAAATCCATCAATATCGAAATGCAGCTTTTTTTATTTGCTTCTTCGGTTCGGGTTCAGATCTAAGATTAAGGAAAGAATAATTATGTTTCTAGTGCTATGGTCGGATACTGATCCAGCTCCAGTCTCCACCGTCAAAGCACTGTTGGTATTTTTATATAAGGTGTACAACACATTGCAAGTGTGCCAATTCTTTCATAACCAACCGTTACTTTGCAAGTGACCACTGCAATGGGCAGAGAGTGGATTAACTTAATTCTTTACTCGGTTTTTCAAAGAGATTAAGCTTTGATATTTATCTAGCATAGACTGTTATGCGTCCATAAGGCTAGTCACCTTGTCAATCAAGCTGCCGAATATCATGAGTTATGGATTTAATAGTTTGGTTATCATGGCTGAGGTGTTTTGACGATGGGATGCCTTACGTTGATTTGCAAGGGTTGGCTTACCAGATACTTGCATTATGGGTCAAACCGTTAAGTTTACGACATATGATGTTTCGAGTTTAGAAACAATTTCTTTATGAAAGAGCCTTAATTCAGGGTACTGTTTCGAGGAGATATGAATGACGTAATGAGAGCAAGCTGGATACGGGGTACACCACTTTATAGAGTATGTCAAATTTTGGTTAGGTTTTTGTTTGAGGAATGTAACATCCGGAATTTTAAAAAGTTATGCAATAAAGAATGAAAGTGCACAAAGGAGAAAATGCAATTTAACCCAAGTTGAGGGTTAAATGTGTAAAAGGTACAAAATTTAAATATTATTTTGTACAAAAATGGGCATGGCCGCCCATAATGCCCTTCACATCACTTTTGTATTCAGGTTCTTGAGAGAGAAAGCTGAAGCTTCAGGTTTCTTGAAGAATAACAGGAAGAAACCAAATTTAAGGTAAGATTTAGTGTTTTTAAGTTGTTCTTGGCTAGTTCCAGCCTCGGTCTTATGCTTATGTGTTTGTTTGGGTTCGGTTGTGTGTTTTAGTGGATTTTAAGTGTTTGAGCTCATTGCATACGGGTTTAAAGGAAGTCATACTCAAAGTTGCATAAGGTGAGTTCTAGATCCCATATTTTAAATGTTTTAAACTTGTTTGTGGCTGGAAATGCATGTATGTATGTTTTTATAAAAGTGGGTATGTTACCCGTATGTTCATGTGTATGTGTATAAGGGTGGGGTATGTCTTGGGCGATTATAATGTCATGATGATGTTGTTGATGTGTTTCTGTTGCTTAGAATGTAAGAACTAAGCTTAGAACATGTTAGAATTAGAATTGGGATAGAATTATGATGATGGTAGTTAAAGTAGTTGTCATGCACCTAAGTCCCATGCGCCTGAAACTCATGCGCCTGAATAGTATTCATGCGCCTAGGATAGACTGGAATTTGGCTAAGTGTCCATACGCCTAGATTTCCCAGGCGCCTAAGCACTCATGCGCCAGCATAGTGCTCATGCGCCTAGATTTACCTGAAATGACTAAGTGTTGGGTCATGCACCCCAATAGTGCCCATTGATAAGCAATGATGTCAACAAACTGAGCTTCACCATCATTCTCAGGCTTATCATGATGTACTGCCTGGTCTACCTCCTGATTTTCCTCATTCTCAGCCTCTAAGTGCACCTCTTCAGTGGCTTCACCAAATACGTCATCAAAATCTTCTTCTTTAATCACCAATTCAATGTGAGTGTTACTCCTAGAAGCTGGGTTAGCTTTATTCACAGGTGAGATTGGGCTTTGAGGTTGTTCTTGGTGGGTTGAAGGTAGTGTGGGCAAGAGATGTTCTGGTTGAGTGGAGTTGGTGGATGTTTTTATTAGGGAGATGATGGTTGGCATTGATTGGGAGAGATGGGTTGTATGTGTTGTGTTTGTGAGGATGGTTGTTGTTCAGTTAGTGAAGATCGTTGAGCAAGTGGTGATGGAGGTTGATTAATCATAGCAGATTGAAGTGGTGAATGTGAACCTTGCTCAGTTTGAGCAGGAGATTCTTCAGCTTGTTCTTCTTCTTCAATGAATACTAACTCTTATGGTATTTCACCATTGGCATCCACAACATAAGGGAACATCTCCATTTCCTCCCCTTCATATCTACCACTGATCTTGTTCAACACAGATCATCCCAAATGTGCTTGAACTAACACATCACCTTCCCTCTCTATCTGTGTTAGTGAGTCATTGATAATTAGCTGAAGAAATCTTAGGAACATGTACATCTTGTCAGCCTTTTTGACAGGATCTCAGCCTCTAGTTTGATCAATCAGATTGTATTCGCAGCGGATTTAGCACAGTAATTAGCGATTACAGCAAGAACACAGAAGATTTTGCATGTAAAAGTACAAACATAGAGAGAGAGAGAGAGAGAGAAAAGTTCTGCAAAAGATGTTTTCTATAACTCCACACGTTTCGACGCCGAATACAATTGGCACATCGTCCTTTTATAGAAGAAAAAGGACGAATGCTGATGTGACTTGTCAGTCACATCAACCGATTATTAACAAACTACTGATAGAACGTTAAACTACTAAAGATGTCAACAGCTGACATCTTCTTACAAAATGTGTTCTACCTATTACAAGTACTGAAAAAGGAAACTGCTGAAAACCTACAACGACTGAAGAACAACCTCTTCAGTCGTTTACAACTACTGAACTATAACAGCTGAAGAACAAATTCTTCAGCTGTTGTACAAACTACTGAAAGGAAAAACATAAAACTACTGAAAAGAAAAACCATCACAACAACTGAAGAAGACTTCTTCAGCTGTTGTGACAAACTCTAAAGCTTCAGCACTTTGGTCTTCAGACTTTGGTCTTCAGATGATTCATTAGCTGATGACTTCAGTAGTTGTCATCAGCTGATGTCTTCAGTCATTGTCTTCAGACTTCGTACATCAGTTGTTGATCTTCAGTTCTTCAGTTCTTCAGTTGTTGATCTTCAGCACTTGTCTTCAGTACTTGAAGTCTTCAGTACTCGTATTCATCAGTACTTCAGACTTCAGTACTTATCTTCAGTACTTTGGGATCTTCAGCTATTGCACTTCAGATCTTTGATCTTCACCTGTTGATTCTTCAGACTTTGTCAAACTGCCGATGAAGGTCTTCAGCAGTTGTTGTGATGTCATGTGGGACTTAGAGGTTTTCCTGATCTTGGCTCATTGGTTCTTTTGGTCCAACAAACTCCCCCTGAACCAATGCAGCCAAAACCTCTAAGTTATTTATCGTCCCACTTATTGTTGGCATAAATGTTGGTCTATTTCCTTCTGGATCAGATCAGAAGTTGACCCTGATAAGCACTGGCTTGGGAGAAAGTCTCTGATATTTGTTTGGCTAAGTATGGATGGGAGCCCTGTCTTGGGGAACTGGACACAGGGCTGTTGTCCCATCCATGAGACTTACCTCCCACGTACGAGCCTGTAGGATTCTCTGGTGTAGGCTCTGAGGAATGTGATTTGTTCTTCTTTGGATAGGTCCTCAGCCGCACCTTCAAATAATCCTTCACGGCCGTATAACTCTGAGACAAACTTGGCCTGTTTGCCATTCTTGAGCTCAACTGTTGTAACTTGTCTATAGGCGAATTCATCTGGGTGTCTGCCTTCTAGCAACAAGTTGAGCTCATCTTTGTGGAAGTTCTCAAGCCTCTTATAGACTAACCCTTTCCTAACCACCCTATTCTCCAGCATCGTGTGGGGTGATTGGTTAGCTCTATAGGCCTTCTCGAACTCTTCCACAATTTCCCAGGGTGTTATTACAAGAGCCACTGTGATCACTTCATCTACAATCCTCTTCATCTGGCTCTTGTATCTCACAGGAATGTCTTTCTTAGTGATCCTGTGAGCCACCCTAGGATCAGGCCAAGTCCTCACTCTCTCTTTATCATATTGGAAAGTTTGTTTGAGAGTGAAGAGTCTCAAAGCTTCCTTCTTCATATTCATTATAGAAGTAGAAGCAGCATAAGCTTGATCAATGCTTTTCAGCATCTCTTCATCATGTAATCTCTGCTGCTCCTCTTCTTCTATCTTAACCCTCACAGCTTCCATCTGTGAGGTAGGAGTGATGGTTTTAGGTTTTGCTTTAGGTAGAGGGATGACTGCAGAAAGAGACAGTCTATCCTCCTCATCCTCCTCTTCTTCTTCTTCTTGCAGCCTCAACACCCTTCTCTTCTTCTGCAAGGGTGGATCATTGGCTGTGGGTTTTGATGGTGAAGGGGTTGGTTTGGGGTTGTGTTTGGGTTGTTGGTGTGGGAATGTTGGCAGGCCTTGCTAGTAACTTAGAGATGAGGGTAGGTTTGGTTTGTTTTACTAGCAGGGTCCTGTTCCCAGCACCGGCTTCAGAAAGGGCTTCAGCGACCAGCCCTTTTGTGAAATCACCAGCCGAACAGATCTTGGTGGCTATAGCCAAGATTCTGTCCCTGGTCCATGCCTTGACATCAAGGACTGGCCTCCCCAGATACTTAGAAATGAACCTACTCATAGCCTCAAGTCTCTTTCTTTCCTCTTGGCTATAAGTAGTCCATCGGTATTCTATCTCTTTTCTCTCCATATTCCTAATCTCCTGATCTAGCATGGCAGTGTCCTTGTCAAAGCCTTGCCTGAACAGCTGATCAATGACAGAGTCCATTGATCGGCTATGCTCAGCATCAGCCTCCTTGACAAGGGCTGCTAGATCAGCATCCCCCTTCTCTACCTTCTCTCCCTCCTCTCCTTTCTTCTTTTGATAAGTGACACTGAAATCCTTTTGGATTTCAGCCACTTTTCAGCTCTCTCCTCCCTCACCTTCTCCTTCTCCTTCACCCTCTCTGTCTCCTCTACTAACACCCTCTCAGTTTCCACCTCTTTCCCTACTTCTTTCTCTTCCTCTACACTCTTCCTCTTAGCTTGCACTGATGTCTCCCCCTTTTTGGGTGCATTGGTTGGGGTTTGACTATCAGCAAGCGTTTTGGCAACAGCAACCTCCACCATGGGTTGTATATGAGTGGGAAGCCTCTCATCAATGGTTTTCATCACAATTTCTGTGATTATAGGTGTGATAAGAGGCAGGGATTTCTGGAAGATAGCATCTAGCTGCTCAGGAGGGTTCTGTTCCTGAGAACTAGTGCCAGATGCAGGGGCAGGTGGCCAAGTTTGTGGGAGTGGTTGAGTGTATATGAGACCTTCGGGTGAAGGTGCCATCTGTGGGTCAATGGTGGCAGATGGACTTCCATCATGAGACATTTGGCAAGCAGCTCTTTGAGTCTGCTTACCTCATCCTCTAAGATAGTGTTTTGTGCAACTACATCATAGAAGAAGCACAGGTCATTATCAGTTTGCACTGAATCACCTGACCTCCTAACAGGGTCAGGATGTACATGCACTGAGTGTGGCTCAGATATTGCATGTGCCCTTGGTCTTGGTACTGGGGACTTCCAGCCTCCGGATTGGATCCATCATCGCCAGTTGCCTCTGGTGAGGTCTTATTGCTTGTACCAACTTCTTTCTGCTCATGTGCTGATGCAGCGGAAGTGGCAGCCTCACCAGAATATCCTATCTCCCTAGCCACACTGGGAGATTGGACATGTGATTCTCTGTGTTGTGGGCTCTCACCAACACTTGTGTCCACCCTCTCTTCGGTTGGAGTTTCCCCAGTTGTGATTGGTTTCTGGGGAGAGGGTGGAGTGTTCAGATGAGTCAAAACTTTGGCGATTATGAGTGTAGGCTTTGTGGGGCGGTTTCAGTGGGAGATGGGCTTGAAGCAGTGTGCACATGGGGAGGAGTGTGCATTTCAATGGCAGTCTCCTCAAGTGAGAAAGACCCCAGATGTGTGGCAGCCCCTGAAGTGGTTGCATCAGGCTCCTGTTGAGAGGAAGCCTGTGCGGTTGTGGTGGGTGGAGCCGTGGTGACTGCTGGGAGAATCTGACCAGCAGCCACTTCCTGCCTTTGTGTTGCAGGGGCATCCTCAGGGGACTCATTTCCCTGAGTAGCCTTTGTTGGCTTCTTTTTGGTTTTTGGCTTGGTGGGGACTTTGGATTTGGAGGTGGAGGCTGGGGGTTCCAGCTGCGTGGGTTTTCCCAGCTTGGCAGCCTGTTTGAGTGATTGGTCGGTGTTGTGCCTGGAGTATACCTCAGCTAGAACAGCCATGGCAGGGACCCCAGTGCCAACAAGTCCCTCAGCACTAAGCTGGCTCTCGATGGTGGCCATTATGAATCGAGGATACAAGATCCAACGGTTAAAATGGGTTTTGTGGCCATATCTTTGAGTTCCAAAAATATGATATCTGTAAAATTAAGTGGTTGTTTCTCAAAGATAGAATATAATACCTGTTGCCATGTTGTTGACATCTGGTCCCATGAAGATGTTTTGGGGGCCAGACACACATTCACCATGTGGAAGATGAGACGTTGGGGATCTGGGAAGTGTTTCTTCAACAAGGTGGAGGCAGATAGGTCACCCTGATAGTCATTGGCTGTGAAAGATAGATCAATGGTGCCTTTGGGGTAGTTGGTAGGGAAGGTGGTATCCTCCATCTTTAGGGTTTGTCGAATAGTAGCTGGAGTGATAACCACGGGTGGTTGTTTACGGAGGACCGGAGAGAGACCTCGCTATCGTTCTCTCCGGTTTGGACGGTGATGTTCGTCTAGAACTCCGATAGGGAGTCGGTGTAGATGGTGGGGTTTAGAAGAAATGCCGTTTGGTATGGTGAGTCGTTCATTAGGTCGACGGCATTATGAAACTTAGACCAGAAAGGCGATTTCGTAAGGTATGCGACACAGTTGTGTCGAGGTTTGATTTGCATGGGCCATTAATGGTGTATTGGAAGTTCAGAGGTTTTTGAAAAGTTAGGTCAAGTGAGAATGAAAAGCTCTGAAGGTTGGGTATTTATAGGGTATGGTAAAGGCTGAAAGAAAACTACTGAAGGTTTTGGTGTTAGTCATCAGTTGTTGAAACGACTGATGACGTGGTTTTAACCGTCAGTGGTTGTAACATCTGAGGACTTGGTGTTAGTCTTCAGTAGATGAAACTACTGAACCTTGGTTTTGTCCTTCAGATGTTGTAAATGGCTGAAGACTTGTTAGTCATCAGTAGTTATAAACTACTGAAGACATGGTTTGCATCTTCAGACGTTGTAACAACTGAAGACTTGGTGTTAGCCTCCAGTAGTTGTGAACTACTGACATCAGTAGTTGTGAACTACTGAAGACATGGTATTGCTTCAGTTGTTGTAAACAACTGAGGACTTGGTGTTAGTCAGCAGTAGTTATGAAACTACTGAAGATATGGTTTTGTCCTTCAGTTGTTTGGGTATGAAACAGCAGCTGTTGGCATCAGCTGAAGAGTAAAATTACTCATCAACTGTTTCCGTCAAATCAGTTGTTTCATGCTGACCTCCACATTTACTCATCAGCTCTTTGGCTGACTTTCAGATGTTTCATTGACCCTTCAGCTCTTATGAATATTTATGCCTTCAGCTCTTGTGATCAGATGTTCATAAGTGCTGATGAAATACTCTTCAGAGCTGGTGAACAAATTTTGTATTCAGTACTTGTGTAAGATTACACATCAGTACTTGTGAACAAAATTTGTTCTTCAGTACTTATTTGTTTGAAAATAATACATCAGTAGTTGTAATCCACCTCACTACATCAGTTGTTTTCAACAAATAATGTACATCAGTACTTTGAAGCATTTTAGTCTTCAGTAGTTGTGAAAGTGCTGAAGACTAAATTACTCATCAGTACTTGTATTTGACCTTTGCATTCTAATGCTCTTCAGTACTTGTGAACTGAGAGCATCAGTATTGGTCAAATTAGTCTAGCTGCAGCATACCAAGCCTTAGTACCAAGTTTTGAAATGTGGCACTATCTAAAGGCTTCGTAAATATATATGCAAGCTCATCAGCACTAGGCACAAACTTTGGATCAATCAAACCTTTTTCATAGCAATCCCTAATAAAATGATGTCTGATCTCTATATGTTTGGTCCTAGAGTGCTGGACTGGATTTTTGACAATACAAAGAGCTGAAGCACTATCCATTAATAATGGAGTCTTAGTCTCTATAATGCCATAATCCAAGAGTTGGTTCTGAAGCCAGAGTATCTGAGAAGTACAGCTTGCAGCAGTAATGTACTCAGCTTCAGCAGTGGATGTTGCAATTGATGTTTGTTTCTTACTCTGCCAAGAAACTAAACAATTGCCTAGGAATTGGCAACCACCAAAAGTGGATTTTCTGGTGACTTTGCATCCTGCATAGTCACTATCAGAGAAGGCAACTAATTTGCAAGAATGCCCAGTTGAATACCAAAGACCTAGTGATTGGGTACCTTGCAGATATCTAAAGATCCTTTTGACCCAATCAAATGGGATTCTTTAGGTGCAGCCTGAAATCTAGCACAGGCACATGTTGCAAACATGATGTCTGGTCTAGAAGCTGTAAGGTACATCAAGGACCCAATCATACATCTGTAAAGAGTTTCATCAACCGCTTTACCTTTCTGATCTACATCTAGTTGTGTGATGCTGCTTATGGGAGTAGAACAGGGCTTACAGGTTTGTAAATTAAACTTATTCAACAACTCTTTGGCGTATTTGGACTGATGAATAAAGATACCATCAGCCTGTTGTTTGATTTGCAAACCTAGAAAGAACTGTAATTCTCCCATAGCACTCATTTCAAACCTTAGCTTCATGAGCTTTGTAAATTCATCACACAACTTTAGATCAGAGGATGCAAAGATGATGTCATCTACATAAATTTGAACAAGGAGCTTATGTTGTCCCATAGTCTTGATGAATAAGGTTTTATCAATGGTGCCTCTAGTGAACTTATTCTCTAGAAGAAAAGTTGATAGTGTCTCATACCAAGCTCTAGGAGCTTGCTTCAGCCCATAAAGAGCCTTATCAAGCTTGTACACCCAATCAGGATGTTTATTGTCCTCAAAGCCTGGTGGTTGACACACATAAACTTCTTCTTTTATTTTACCATATAAGAAAGCACTTTTGACATCCATTTGATAGACCTTAAGACTGTGAAAGGCAGCATAAGCTAAGAACAGTCTGATTGCTTCCAGTCTGGCCACAGGGGCAAAGGTCTCATCATAATCGATGCCTTCCTCTTGAGCAAACCCCTGAACAACCAGCCTAACCAGCCTGGCCTTGTTCTTAACTATTTGGCCCTTCTCATCTGTTTTGTTCCTAAATACCCATTTGGTGCCTATTGCACACTTACCTTGGGGTAATGGAACAAGCTCCCATACTTGTTGTTTCTTGAACTGAAGAAGCTCAAGCTGCATAGCTTCCACCCATCCATTGTCTCTTAAAGCAACATGATAGTTCTTTGGCTCTTGCTGACTGATGAAGAGAGCATAGAAGCAGAAGTTGGACAATTGATTCCTGGTTGAAACTCCAGCATTGATATCACCAATGATTTGAGATGTGGGGTGATTTTTCAGCTCTTGATAGACTATAATATCTGTGCAAGTGTTTGTAGACCCATCAGCAGCAACAGATGGTGATGGAGATTCCTGAAACCATATAGAAGATGGCAGCTCAAATGAAGTAGACCAAGCAGAAATCTCATCAGCATTTGTTGTGGATGGAGATGCTGAGACTACAGGAGCATTTGGTTTAGTGGACTCAGGCAGGTTGTCACTAAACCTGAAGAGGTGAGTACTGACTACATCATCATCGGTACCACCAGGTGGAGAACTGTTGACATGCTCAATAGCTGGAGGTTGATAAGGAGCATATTGCAGTATGTCCAAATCAAACAACTCCACAGGGTTTTGTGGAATCTTGTCCTTTGGAGATTCATTAAACTTAACATGCAGAGTTTCTTCAACCACCTTTGTCCTACAGTTGAAGACTCTGTATGCCTTGCAAGTTGATGAATAACCAACAAAATACCCTGCATCCACCTTACTAGCAAACTTCTGGAGTGGGTTGCTAGTGTTGAGAATGAAACATGGACACCCAAAGGCTCTAAAGAATGAAATCAGAGGGGCCAAATGGTGAAGAACTTCATAAGGAGTCTTCATCAACCTCTTATTCACTAAATCTCTATTCTGTACATAGCAAGCTGTATTGACAGCTTCAGCCCAAAAGGTCAGTGGCAGCCCTGAATCAGCCAACATTGACCTTGCAGCTTCAATGAGAGTCCTGTTCTTTCTCTCAACCACTCCATTCTGCTCAGGAGTTCTAGGAATACTAAACTGCCTTTTAATTCCCTTGGACAGGTAGAAGTCATCAAGTGTGTGGTTTCTAAACTCTGTTCCATTGTCACTCCTCACACACTTGACCTGCAGGGAATACTGCTTTTCTACAAATAACACAAAGTTCATGATAGCCTTGGCTGCTTCATCCTTGGAGTGCAAGAAGAAAGTCCATACAAACCTGGAATAATCATCCACAATTACCAGGCAGTATTTCTTCTTTGCCATGCTCATCACTCTGATAGGACCAAAGAGATCCATGTGCAGGAGTTGCAAGCAGGCAGTGGACTTTGGTTCTTCTATTGAAGGGAATGAAACTTTGTGTTGTTTTCCTTTTAAGCAAGCAGTGCAGTTATCTTCACACTTGAACTCCTTCAAAGGCAATCCTCTTACTAAACCATGGCTTATCAGCTGATTCATGTTCTTGAAATTAACATGCCCCAGCCTTCTATGCCATAGAGTAGACTCTTGAGGAGAGGCCTTGGAGAATAGGCAAGGATGACCTTTTAGATCTATCTTTTTGGAAAGATCTAAGGCATACACTCTTCCTGTCCTGTTGACCTTCAGGAGAGTGTATTCATCCAACACCTTATCAATCAAATTGAGAACTTTGGATGACAGAATCCGACAGTTCTGGCTTGTGAAAAGGGAAACATGGCCTCTATCACACATTTGACTGACACTCAAGAGGTTGTACTTGAGATTCTCCACATGGTTAACATCATCAAACCTTATTTCCCCATTGGAAACAAAGCCTTTTCCAATGATGTAACCCTTTGCATCATTTCCAAAGGAGACAAATCCCTTCTTTCCTTGAGAGTAGTCATTAAGAAGGGAGCTGCTTCCTGTCATGTGCATAGATCCTCCACTGTCTACATACCAGATGCTTCTTTGGCATGTTGAAGAACCCTGCAATCATAACCACATGTTAGTTAGTTTTAGAGACCCAAACCTGTTTGGTTTTGGGTCTGTTCTCAACTACAGGTGCAACACTAACATGTGTGTTATGTGTAACAGCCTGAGGTGAAGGAGATGGTGCAGAAGAGGAACCCTTTGGCTTGGACTTCCTTTTCTATGGTTTCAACACAGGAGCATCTAAATGGTTGACTATTCCCATTAGATGCTGAACCATCATCACCAGTTGTGTCTGACTTTGTGATAAAGCTTTCAGCTCTTCAGACATAATGGGACTTGCTGATGATGGATTCCTATGTTGCACCATCTTCTTTTGAGCAACCTCAGCTGTTGCCTGAGTAACCCCTACCTTTTTTTTAGATTTAGCTTTGGGCTTAGGGATTTCAGGCTTTGATGTTGCTAGTACAAACTTGGTCTCAAACTCATTCTTCATTTTATTTATGTCCTCTTTAATTTTCTCCTTTTGTTTGAGTTTGGAACCCCTTTTGTACCAGCAATCATCAGTAAGATGATTGAACAAGCCACATATCTCACATGGCTTCTTCTTCATCTTATGTTGATCATCAGCTGAAGAGGATGAAACTGCTGAAGACTTGTTCTTCAGCTGTTTGCTATCGTACTAGCAGTTTTCTTCCTAGTAGTGCCTGCTTTCCTGACATCCTCTTTAGCTGTCTTCAAACCTTTTCTACTGTTAGTTTTCTTCTCTTTAGTGCTAACAGTAGTTGAGGTTTGAACTTCAGATGTTATCACTTGCTCTCCAGTACTTTCAGTACTTCTAGAGACAACACCTGAGTTGATCAACCTTTTGATCATGTGACAGTCAGCATTTGAACCATCAGCTGTTGTAGCATCAGCTGATTGGTTTTGGCAGGAGTTAATGCTGACTTTTATCTCTGATGATGCTGAATCAGAAGATAGTAGGTCACATGATGAGAAGGATTGGTTATTGCTCTCTCCATCAGATTCAACTTCTGCTCTTGAAGTAAAATCTGTAGGAGGAGCAGTGTGATTATAACCAATGCCAAACTTCACATTGGAAGCTGATTGCTTGCTAAGAAGCATTTCAAAACCCTTGCATGATTGCACCCATCAATCACACTCTACTTGGGTGGTTGCAAGAGTTTCCTTGAGGTCTCTATACTTCTCTAGAAGTACATCTTCCCTAGCTTTATCATCTTTTATTTGGCATTTAAGCTTGTAAATCTTATCATTTTTCTCATTAAGTGCAGCCTCAAATTCAGCTTTCTTTTTGGAAATGGTGTGCTCTAGCTCAAGATTTTTATCTATTAAAGCTACATTTGCTTCTCTAATAGAAACAAATGCTCCTATGCATGATTCAAAGCAAAGCTTGGCTTTGGCCTCAGAGGATACCTGCGATGAAGCATTGGGTGATGACCGCTCAGCAGACTCAAGGGCCATCAGAGCAAGATTTCAAAATGGATTATCACCACCATGTTGACCAGCACCTTGGAGTAGTTGTTCCTGACCAGATAGATCATCTGGCAGACTACTCCAGTCAACAACTCCTGGGTGAAGAAGCTGTGTTGTTGAGGTTGTGTTTGATGATGAGATTGGGAAGATTGAGGCTCAGGAAGAGCATGTGGTGGCTGAGCAGAAGGCGCTTGAGTTTGACTGGGCTGAGGCACATAGTAGCAGGGGTATGGGTATGGCATATGACCCTGAGGCACAAAATAAGCAGGTGATGCCTGTGCATGTGATGTATGGCCAGAACTGGAGGAATGTTGCCCTCTGTGCTGTGAGCTATTGCTTGGAAAAGTCACAAAGGGTGCAGAGGAGTTAGATCCAGATGATCTACACTCTCTAGCAAAGTGTCCAAGCCTTTGGCACTTGTGACACCTCAACTTGCTCTTGTCAAAACCAACTTTGGTTTTGCCAGAGAGACCAGGGAATTTCCGGCCAGTTCTCTTGTAGAACTTTTGGGATCTGATATTTATCATTGCCATTTGGTTCAAAATATCCATCTCCTCCAGATCATCATCTGGAATGCCCTTCAAGTCCTCCATCAGAAAGCACAGATTTTCACTGCTACCTCCTGAACTACTGCTAACACCAACAAAAGCTTGTTCAGAGTTGGTAGAGAAATCAATATGCTCATCATAAGAACTCTCTAATGCAGCATATTCAGACTCCTGACTTATCAAGGCAGCATTGCCATGGAAAAGTCATCAGTGAGCTTGCCAGAGGTGGACAACTTCCTCTTTTGCTCTATCTCTCTCTCAAATGTGAGCAGTTTCCCATGAAGTTGGGTGAGAGATAGAGTATCCAGATCTGCACTAGAGCGTAGGACAATAGTATAAGTGTCCCATCTCTTAGGTAGTGATCTGAGGAATCTGTTGTTCATCTGGCTGTTAGAGTACTCTTGTTTGACCATCTTCAACTCAGAGATCAAACAAGAAAACCGCTCAAACTGCTGAGTCAGAGTCTCACCCTTCCTATGAGAGAATGTCTCATATTGTTGGGCGAGGATTTCCCTAGTATTTGCTAAGACCGAATCGGTTCCTCCGAATTGTTCCTTCAGAGAAAGCCATAGGTCATGAGCAGTTTCATGATGCAAAAGCCCTAAATAAATCTCATTTGGAATAGCCATGGCTAAAATTCCATGGGCTCTAGCATCAATCTCGAACAGCTTGAGATCTTCGTCCGAATATTGTTCAGGTTTCTTCGGAACCTGTTCATTTGATTCAGGGACGCTCACCATAGGCTTGTATGGTCCATGCACCACTGACTTCCAACGACCAGCACTGTTGACAGACAAGTGGTGAAGCATATGACGTTGCCATATGTTATACTCATTCCTCACAAGCATCGGAGGCTTGGTTGAGGAACCAGTATTGTGAGGATCGTTCGTTGGTGTCGTCATCTCAGATTTTAGTCAAAAACAAGTTTAAGCAAAACAAATGTAGCTCGAAACCACCAGAGAACCTCAAGTTTACGGCCAGAAATAGCAGAATCTCACCCTCTATAGCTAATTCTTGCAAATTGCTAATTCGATCAAACGTAGAGATCAAAAGAGCAGTTTCAAATGATCAATAGTGAAATCGATCAATGATTAACCTGGCTCTGATACCATTTGACAGGATCCCAGCCTCTAGTTTGATCAATCAGATTGTATTCGCAGCGGATTTAGCACAGTAATTAGCGATTACAGCAAGTACACAGAAGATTCTGCATGTAAAAGTACAAACATAGAGAGAGAGAGAGAAAAGTTCTGCAAAAGATGTTTTCTATAACTCCACACGTTTCGGCGCCGAATACAATTGGCACATCATCCTTTTATAGAAGGAAAAGGACGAATACTGATGTGACTTGTCAGTCACATCAACCGATTATTAACAAACTACTGATAGAACGTTAAACTACTGAAGATGTCAACAGCTGACATCTTCTTACAAAATGTGTTCTACCTATTACAAGTACTGAAAAAGGAAACTGCTGAAAACCTACAATGACTGAAGAACAACCTCTTCAGTCGTGTACAACTACTGGACTATAACAGCTGAAAAACAAACTCTTCAGCTGTTGTACAAACTACTGAAAGGAAAAACATAAAACTACTGAAAAGAAAAACCATCACAACAACTGAAGAAGACTTCTTCAGCTGTTATGACAAACTCTGAAGCTTCAGCACTTTGGTCTTCAGACTTTGGTCTTCAGATGATTCATCAGCTGATGACTTCAGTAGTTGTCATCAGCTGATGTCTTCAGTCATTGTCTTCAGACTTTGTACATCAGTTGTTGATCTTCAGTTCTTCAGTTCTTCAGTTGTTGATCTTCAGCACTTGTCTTCAGTACTTGAAGTCTTCAGTACTTGTATTCATCAGTACTTCAGACTTCAGTACTTATCTTCAGTACTTTGGGATCTTCAGCTGTTGTACTTCAGATCTTTGATCTTCAGCTGTTGATTCTTCAGACTTTGTCAAACTGCTGATGAAGGTCTTCAGCAGTTGTTATGATGTCATGTGGGACTTAGAGGTTTTTCTGATCTTGGCTCATTGGTTTTTTTGGTCCAACACTTTTGTACTTCGACTTGATCAAATAAGCATCCAAGAATATACTTGGAGTAGTTGTACGTTCTTCCTTCAAATATTTCAATGATCCCAGAGGAGATCAAACCAGACTTATTATTTGACATAGATTTCATATATGTATGACATAGGAATATGTAGGGCTTGCACAATCTCCCTTTCTTGATCTCACCATTCCTATAATCTCCATTGTATCCCATAAGATCGAACACCTTCTGAATGTATTCATGGTCGAATACATCAGGGTGACCTGCTTCTTGTTCACCCAGTTCCAACACCTTCCGTATAATCTGCTCATCCACTCTCAAAACTTCATGCCTAATTGATGCATAGATAACTTTTTCACCATTTTCTTCTACCACTCTTGTAGTAGATAACAGCATAGTATATCCTCGAATGCCTTAGGTATCGAATGATCTCTGTATATCCTTCGATGTCAAGGTCATCCGGATTTAAGAATACACCTACATTGTGCTCCTTTGCGAATCGATTTTCCATCTACAATACACAATAACATCAGAAACTAATGATTTAAGTATTTAGGCATGCAATTAGAAATTTTTAGGTTTTAGGAAGTTCAAGAGTTTCGATGACATTTCAGCACTAATCTGCGATATTAAGTTGATAATCAGTGATTTACCTTGCTGAAGATGTTCGTATGATGAACTGAAGTTTAAGAAAATGAATGATTTATTGTTTTGCGTGGAAATTTGAGTATCGGCGGAAAAAGGGTTTAAGGATTTTGACCAATGGTTTTCCAGTTCAAAAGTGTTCTGAGAAAAGTAAATGAAAAGACAAGTACAAGGTATCTTTTATGCACTTTTTTAGAAAAATAATTAATGACCTTTTAATATTGTGGGACCCTCAACCCTTCCGTGGTAACTTTTGTTTCCATAGATATTATGCCTTCCGTAGTAACTTAAAGCTTCCACAGATGCTTAGAGCTTCCGCAGAAAGTTAAATCTTTCGTAGGAAAATAAATCTTCCGAAGGAAATCTAGTTTCCCGCAGGAAATTAAGTCTTCTGTAGGAAAATAAATCTTCCAAAGGAAAATAAATCTTCCGAATGAGATCTACGGATGACTTATTAATTCCTGAAATACTACAAATGTATAATTTGTATTTCCATCAATGTACTGAAATGAATTATACTTTGTTAAAAACATTCATATCCATAGGCTACCAATCTACGAATGTTCAAATTTTACACTGTAGCTTCTGCTGAAATGCAATATTACACTGTAACTTCTGCTGAAGGATAAAAATTTATCCTTTTTGATGTATGATTCTAATGTGGTATTAGATCATATTTTGTTGTTGGACCATTGTTGACTTATTCCATTGGCAATTGTGCAAAAATTTCTCAAGGCAGATATCCAACATCCAAAGTAGTTGCTCAAGATTCAATTTTCTTTAATGTATTAGTTTAACTCATTTTTCATGCTGAGTATTACTACTCCCCCTAAATTTGTGCTTAAAACTAAAATTTTAACATAAATTTAAGTAGAGAATAGCATGAAAAGCACTGATCTCCCATTATTATTAATAACAAAATAAACATAACTTAATTATATGTACAGGCATTTGAAAATAGGATCATACTATGACACTAAGTTACCTCTTGATGGTTTTAGTTTAAGTGAAGTAGACAATGATCTTGTGCTGATTGCAAGTATGTTGATCCACTTAAATTCAAACAAGAGTATATGTTCAACTAAACATGTTGTTTATCATGTTTTGATATGGTTTAGAAATTGACAGATATGGACTCCACTTTAATTCATACTAGAGGTTATCCTCCATTTATGAGTTATCTTATCACTTTTTCACACTTTTAAACTATGTTCCTTTAACCATAAGTTCTATCTTAAGATTTTTGTGAAATCTTATTAATACAGATTGTTGTATAAGCTCTTTAATTTAAGATACAATTGATCACATTGGATTCTTTTAGAGCGTGATAGATGATCATCCTCAGGTCACCAGGTCCTTACTCATGTAAAATAAAGGTGCCATTATCCCAGGTCTTTGTTTACACAAAACATAGGGATGGTGATGATCATAATCATATCACCAAATGTTTATGTTCATAAACATAGGTGACCATAATCCTAGGACTTTTGCTTATGCAAAACAAAGGAGATATGAATTGCAAAGATAGAAATTATATTAAATCAAAACATAGTATGATTGGATGAGTAAGTTGATCATATCAGGATAAGACTCACTGTCTTGCTCCTCAAAATGGAATTTACCATAATATGTCATCTTGATATTAAGTTAAACATGCACTTGTTTATGTTCTACTCAGGTTGAACCTACTCACATATCAATGCACTTCTAATCAGTCTTTAAGTAATCTTAAGTTAAGGAAAGTAAACAAAGTTATAGTGTACTATCATTTCCCATTATACAAAGTCTATAAAAAATATTATTCAAGACATTCTTTTTGTATTTTGTGATTGATTTTATGTAGGTTTTTGGCATTTTTATAGTGAATAGATCATGCTTTCCTTAAAAAATGAAGAGAAAGTTAATCTAAGTTGATCATGCCTAATGATTCAATTAAGAAATTAAATCTTACTGAATCACATCTTTTAGTGAATAAATCAGCAAGCTGATTGTTGGTATCCACTTTGATCAACTTGATCAAACCCTTTTCTGAGCAATCTCTCAGAAAATGGTATCTTATCTCTATATGTTTTGTTTTACTATGTTCCACTGGATTAGCAGTGATAAACATAGCAGCTGAGTTATCTATATGTATTGGTGTTTGAAGAAAATTGTACTCATAATCAAGTAACTGGTTTTGCAGCCATAAAACTTGAGAGCAACCAGCTGAAGCAGCTATATACTCAGCTTTAGCTATGGATACTGAGATATTTGTTTGTTTCTTGCACTACCAAGAAGTAATCCTTGGTCGTATAAATTGACATCCACAAGTTGTGGATTTTCTGTTATCATTACATCCTCTAAAATCACTGTTTGAAACAGATTGAATTCTCCTTCTTTGGGATACCAAAGGCCATGAGCTGGCTTCCCTTTAAGATATCTGAATATCCTCTTCACAACATTCATATGTGATTCCTTTGGATCTGATTGGTACCTAGCACAAACACAAACAGCAAACATAATGCCAGGTCTACTTGTAGCTAAGTACATTAATGATCCTATCATTTATATATATAGTCTTTGATCCACAAACTTCCTTGCAGAATCAGGTATAATTTTATCAATGGTGGATTCTGGTGTTTTGCATGAAGATGTATCAGCAAGAGAGTATTTCTTCAGGATTTGATGAATATGCTTCTCTTGATTGATAAAAACACCATCTTGTTTTGATGAACTTACAATGCGAGAAAGAAGGCTAGCTCTCCCATAGAACTCATCTGAAACTCAAATTTCATCAATGATTCAAACTCTTCACACAATCTCTTATTTGTTGATCCAAATATAATGTCATCCACATATATTTGCACCACCAAGAGATCATGATGTTCATGTTTGAGGAAGAGAGTCTGATCTATAGTTCCTCTTTTGTATCCATGCTTCAGCAGGAAGGATGAAAGTGTCTCATGCTATTTTCTTGGTGTCTGATGAAGACCATATAAAGCTTTGCCAACCTTGTGTACTCTGTGAGGATAGTCCAGATCATCAAAAGCCTGGAGGTTGAGAAACATAGACTTCTTCATCAATCTTACCGTATAAGAAATCAAATTTCACATCCATTCGGTAAACTATGAATTTCTTATAGGAAGCATAGGCTAGGAAGACTCTAATAGCTTCAATCCTTTCAACAGGAGCAAAGATCTCATCATAGTCTATTCCTTCTTCTTGAGTATAGCCTTGAGCTATCAGCCTGGCTTTGTTTCATACAATGATTCCTCTGTAATCTAGTTTGTTTTTGAAAAGCCATCTGGTACCAATGGGATATTGGCCTTCAGGCAAGTCAACTAGATTCTAGACTTTCTGTTTTTGAATTGTTAAAGCTCCTCTTGCATAGCTTCAATCCAGCTATTATCTTTAAGTGCAGCTAATATGTTAGGTGGAGCCACTTGAGAGAGAAAGTAGGAGAAGAGACAAATGGTTGTTACTCCCCCTTGATTTCTTTGGTTCTTTCATGAAGATCACCAATTATGTTGTCAATTGGATGATTCTTATGAATTCTGGTGGTAGGAGTAGATGCAACTGGAATGGAAGTGTCCAAGTTGGTCATAGGTGCAGATGGAAATTGATCCAACTGAGATGGAGAATTGAAAAAGTAGTTAAAGTCGTCTGCATTATGATCTGATACTGGATTAGTGTCTTCTTCCTATTTTTATGCTTCAGCAGATGTAGTCTGAACTTCCGTAGGAGTTATAGTAACATCTACAGATGTAGGTTGTGGATCTGCTTATGTTGTTAATGGATTTGGTGGCTGTTCTGATGGATTTGTAACTTCAGTTGAAGGAACTTCTACATCTCTGGTTGTAGATAAGGTATCTATGGAAGTATTGAGTACATCTCTGGAGACAGTATTAACATCTACGGAAGCAGAGTTAACATTTGCTAATACTTAATTCACTTCTTGAGAGGCTGAAGTTGTATTTCCATCGGATATTCCATTACTTAATTATGAAGATGGGCCAAGATCTGCACCACTTGAAGTTAGTGTAGGAGGTCTTGGTGGATCCACAGATAGTGGCACTTCACTCATTATTGGAAGGACATAAGGATAACAAGTATCCGTAGAACCTGCAACATTCAAATAACCAAAGTTAAAAGAATTCATGAAAGCATCTATGTCAAACAACCATGATGAACCTATTAAAGATTTTGTAAATGATGTTTCATCAAAGAGACATTAGGTGTTTCTACGACAATATGTTGGTGTGGAATGTAAAATCTATATGATTTAGATGTTGATGAATAACCAACAAAGAAACCATCATAAGATTTTTTTGAAAACTTTCCTAAGTGTTCCTTGGTGTTTAACACAGACACATGACACCCAAAAGCTCTAAGATAGCCTATAAAAGATTTCCGTTTAAACAAAAGCTCATAAGGTGTTTTGTTATGTTCTGTAACAATTAATGTTCTATTTTGAAAAGTGCAGGCTGTATTCACTGCTTCAGCCCAAAAGGTAATGGGCAGATGCGAATCAGCCAGCATTGTTCTACCTGCTTTAATGAGAGTTCTGTTTCTTCTCTCACTAACTCCATTTTGTTATGGAGTTCTTGGTTTACTGAACTGTCTTGCTATGCCTTTGTTCCTGCAAAAGGTATCTAGAACACAGCTAACAAATTTAGATCCATTATCACTTCTAAAGATTTTTAACTTTAAATCAAGTTGATTTTCAATTCTAGTGATAAACTCCATTAATATTTCTGATGTTTCACTCTTATGTTTTAAGAAAAAGACCCATGTGAATCTAGTGAAATCATCAACAATCATCAAACAATATTGCCTCTTTCCAATGCTCATCATATTGGTTGGACCAAAAAGATCCATGTGAAGCAATTTGAGTGGTGTTGTATTTGTGTTTACTATTTTGGATTTGTGTGACACCTTATGTTGTTTTCCTTTGTAACATGAAGTACAATGAGTAGAACATTTAAATTCTTTCTTAGGAAGACCAATGACTAAGTCATTTCTTGCCAGTCTATTCATGCTCTACATATTAGAATGAACCAACCTTCTATGCCACAGTTGAGATTCATCTTCTGATGACTTAGAAATTAGGCATGTTTCATTTGATGTTAAAAAGGTGTTGTTCATCTCCAAAACATATGTGTTTCCTTTTCTTGGTGCTTTAAGAAGGATGAAATCATCTGGGATTTGCAAACCAGGTTTAAGAATGTAACAGTGAGTTTTATCAAACAAAGTGGTATAGTTTTGATCATAAATTTGAAAAACACTGTGTAAATTAAATTATAAATTTTCACAAAAATTCACTTTCTCAAATTTGACCACCCTATTGGTTACAATACCTTCACCTACAATTTTACCTCCCTTCTTATCCCCACCAAATGGTACATAAGAAGCATTTTTGTGTTTGAAATCATGGAGGAGAGAACAGTTTCCTGTCATATACCTGGAACATCCACTATCAACATACCACTTGTTGTCAGCCCTCCATGTATGTTCCTGCACATAAAATAAATCAATTAGAATTGGGAACCCAAGCATTAATGAGCTTGGGCTGACCAAGTGTGTCTAAAATTGTCACTCCTTCATGAATAAGTCTTGATGATTCAGGTTTGACTTTAGATTTAATTGATTCATTTTGTTCTGTTTGTGGTGGCGAGGATGATTCTGATGAAGCTTGACTTGAGACATTTTGAACTTGTGTCTCAGTCACTTCTTCTTGCACCTTTCCTTTATTTGTCTTCACATTGCCTGTTGATGAAGATCCTTTGTTGAAAAGGGTTTCAGCGTCCTTTGACTATGGCCTTGGTACTTCAATACCCTTGTCAAACTTGTAAAAAAATGTCTCATCAGAATTTGTTGATTTATCATTCAAGTACACCTTTTTGTGTGGTGTCCTGCTTTGCGACTTCTGATTTCCTTCTTCTTTGGTTGGGCATTAGATGCAGCTAATAAATTCTTCACCTTCTCACTCTTTTGTTTTTTTAGATCATCGACAGCAACTGTCTTCTTTGTCTTTGCAGCCTTGTTCTTTGGCTATTTCTTTGGTCCCTTTGACTCCTTTATGCTCTCATCGGATTGTGAATCTGCTCCATTTGTCTCAGACTGCTTCTTCTTAGGAACTTTGTTTTTGCTCCTTTTGTTGAAGTAGTATTCTTGAGTTGAATGATTATTCCTATCACAGATTGCACAATGCTTGTTGAAGCAACAATCTGAGGTCATATGACTATTCATGTTGCAGATAGAACAATAACAGCGGAAGTAACAATCTTCAGTATTGTGATTAGTCATATCACACCACTTGCAATATTTGTCTTCTGTATCACTTTCTTGTTCAAGCTTCTTCCTGTTTTTCAGCTGCTTTTTATACTCTTTCAACTCTTTCCCAAGTTTAGCTGCTGAAGAGTCTTTGCCACTTCTGGACATAATATCAAATGGTTCGGATGGTTTAGAATATATCTTTTATTGATGAAGCACAACCTTTAAAGATTTCTTGCTGGTGCTTTTGATTGTTGAAGATTCAGTTAAAGATTTCTTTGCTTTGGCTAAGCTTTCAGCAGATGTTGGCTTCTTCCGTAGATCTTCTATGGATTTCTGTTTAGATGAACTAACAGTTGTACTCATCCGATGATTATCTACTGATGGTTCTTGAATCTCACCAATCTTCTTCTTTTTTAGAAGATTTGCTGAATTTGCGGACTTGGTCTTCCAGTTCTTTTCTGCGGAAGTAGTTTTTGCTTCTTCCGTAGAACTTACACTTGCTTCAGCTTCAGACCTTGGCGATGTTGGTTGGTTGACTTGTTGCTTGTTTAGCTCTTGAATTCCAGCATTCAATTAAGCTATCCTTTTGTAGATAGTCGTCAGCAAGTTTCTTTGTTGAGATGGATAGGGCACTTTGATTTCTTCAAGCACTTTTGGTATTAAAGGTTCAAACACCAAACTTGTTCCCTTACCCTTATCATCACCATGTTGTTCAACATGATCATCCAGCTCAAACAGATTATCACATACATTAAAATCAAAATCTGATTCATCTTGTTGTTAAACTTCTGAATCAGTTGCTTTAGTTTTACTCACCTCGGAATCATCACCATTTTCCACTTGATTATTATCAATTTTAATTGTATTATTGGTGCTTTGCATAAAATGGTTTGATAAGCTATTAGTCATAGAATCAGGTAATATGGTATAATTATTATTTACAGGTGGTGGAACATTATGAAAACCCAAACCTGATTTGTTTTGTGATTCAATATAAGAATTTATCAACTTCTCATATTGTTGAGATGACAGTTGAAACTTCTGAAGTTTCACTTCAGTAGATGCATGTTCTGTCATTGATTTTGTTAAGGATGTAGTCAAATGCTCAACTTGTGCCTTTAAATTATAATTTTCTAAAACAAGTTTATCTAAATCTTTTGTAAGGATGTGATCTTTATTTGATAAAGTTTATATTCCCTTACATGAGATTCGTTTAACACTAATGTTTCTTTTACTTTATTGGCAAGTTGTTGAGCATGAGTTTTGTATCTCTTAACTTCCTCAATGCAGCTGGATGACACAATCTTTCCCTTATCTCTCTTGACATTGGTGGGAATTTGTTCTCCATGTTTTCCATGAGTGCTTGATGCTCTTCTAAAACTTCCTTCTCATGTAAGCTCTAGTCACAAGTACCATCCTACAAGATGATAAACCCAGTCTCTTGGTTCTTGCTTGAGCTTGCTGCAGATGTACTTATGGTTGGTAGGGATGAGTTGGTGAGCTGAGGCTGATTGAAAGACCTTTTATTTGCCTGATGATTTTGTTACTGATGTTGAGAATGTTAATATTGTTGCTGAGATGAGGATTGCTGGTTGCACTCCCTTCAAAAGTGTCCATATAGATTGCACTTGAAACATCTCACTTTTGATTTATCAACACCTATCTTTATTGTTCTCCCGGGAGCAGATAGGCCTTTGTTTCTTCGCAGATACATCTTTGCCCTATAAGCAATCATTGCCATCTGCCCCTGTAAATCCATCTTTTCTACTTTATCAGGATGAAGTTCTTCTAGATCTTGCTGGAAAAAATGGGCTGGAGTTAATGTGCTCCCCAGGTATGCTTGGAAACTTGAGCTGAATGTTGCAAATGTTGCTTTCTGCTCTTCAGAATCAAGAACCACGGTAATTGGTCCTGAACTATTATTGCTTTTGTTGTTTGAGGATGATCCCTTAGCAGTTGAATTCTTTTCATCATCCTTTTTGCCTTTTGATTTATTGCTGGAATGATGTTTAGATGATCTGGCTGGTGTTAATGCATAGAAACCAACGTCTTCTTCTTCATCACTCACAGTACAAGAGCTGTCATTATCTTTATTTGAAATGAAAGCACTCCCCACACTTTTTGATTCTTTAAAGAAATATGGAGCTATAGGTGCTTTCATACTCTTGTTTCTTGTTTTCTCATCAAGTTCAAAAGCTTCAACTTTAGCCACCAGAGTATCAAGCCAATAGCTTTTAAGTCAATGGTGTTCTTGAACATTGAACTGTTTGAGTCCAACTCTCAGGTAGAGTATGGAACATCTTCTTGTTAAGTTCCTCATTATCATACTTGAGCTCCAAAATGCTCATATCAGTCACAAGCTGCATAAACCTATGTAGCTGTTGAGGAACGGATTCACCCTCAATATGATGGAAGGTCTCATATTGGGATGTGAGTGTATCCTTTCTGATGCTTCTGATTTCATCACTGCCTTCACACAGGGTGTGCAAAGTTTTCCACAGTGAGTTTACTGTTTTATAGGCTTCACACCTAACGAGAAGGTCTTTAGGCAAAACCATAGTAAGCATACTATAGGCTCTGATATCGATCTTGACCTTCTTTGCATCTTCCGGTGATAAATCCTTTAGACTAATTGGCTAATTATTATCTGTATAATCAGGTCCTAGAGCAGGTGGAATGTATGGACCCTCTGTAATTGAAGTCCATAGATCAGAATCGGTATAATTTACATGGTTCCGAAAACGGATTTTCCATGTTTTGAAATCAGCCTTGTTCTCCAACTTAGGGGGTTGGTAGGCTGATCCGACTGCTGAATTACTCATGTTTAGATAATTGATGACAACCTCTTACTTATCAATTAATTAGACAGTTATGTCATAATTACTCAAAAATCTCTATAAGTTCTCTTTTGAAAATTTTAATTGAGAATATCTAATGTTAATTATGTTCAAATAAGGTTTGAAAAATTGTTATCAACTAAACAATAACTCAGATCTATGAATTAAAACAAGTTTAATGCAGATTTGAGTTGATCAGGTAATGAAACAATACCCGCTTGCTCAATTGAATAACTTTAATAGTCGCACCAATTTGTTAATTCAAATATCTTAAATAACTATTAGTTAGCTAATCCCGATATGTGAATTAATTGTTTTGTTCAAAAACACGATCGATGATGAGTTTAATAACTTCAAACGTATGAACAGACCCTAAAACAAATTTTATGAAAATCAATAAATCTGGTCAAAAATTTGACAGATCTAGTGATATACACAATTAATCGAACAAAGACTAATGCTGATAGATCAACTAATCTAAATCAATGAAGACTTGGCTCTGATACCACATGTGAATCCAAGGATCGTCCAGGGAATTATCAGCTTAGTTATTAACAAAACAATGATCATGGAATTACCATCATTTTGTTGTTTGATTAATTGAATAAATATGAATAAACAAACAAATATATGTCGTGAAGAACAAACTCAATACTCAAACTAACGAAGAACAATTGAATAACAATAAAAAACAGACATAAATATATCAAATGTGTTTCATTAAATATTGACTAATGTTTACAATAATCAATGAATGATCTTGCTAATGCTAGGGTTCTAATGATATATTGATGCACATGAATTGTTGTGAAGACAATTACGGCTACTAGGGTTTGATTGCAATCGATATTTTTAATTGTGTACCTAAGCCTTCTATTTATAGGATTAGGGTTTACTGATTTGGAAACTATAACTTCCTTATCAGGGTAAGGTAGTTACTCAGAGAATATCTCATGCGGCATTCTCTGACTAAAGTATAAGTCATCCGTAGCTGTTGACTTTTAACTTTAGAGCTTTCTGTTGACTTGATGTACTTGGAAGTACATCAATTGTTCTTCCGCAGCTACTTTGTCTTCCGCAGGAATTATTGTTTTTCCACTGGAACACTTGTCTTCCGCATGAGATTTCTTCTTCTGCAGGAACACTTGTCTTCCATAGGAGATTTCCTCTTCTGCAAAAGCATTTTTCTTCCGCAGAAAGTCAGTCTTCTTTGGGAGTTGCATGTACTTGAAGGCTGATCTTGTAAGGCTTCCGCAGGAGTTCTACTGAGTCCTTGATTTGTTCTAGAGTATCTACGGAGGAACATTTTGTTCATCCGTATATCTTTCCAACACTTAGTCAGTTTCTTGAAACGCTCTAATACTAATGACTTTTCTATAACATACATATAAAGCAATACAGAATATATGGGTTAACCTATACACATCTATCGCATACATAATGATGAAAGGTTACAAAAGTTATTTCAATGATTGATTCAAGAAACTAAACCTATACAAAACTCTAGACCTAACAATACTCCCCCTTAGGTTTAGCTTCTTCTAATCAATGCCTTAGGCTTTATATCTCTTTATTTCTCGACACTATCTTGTTATTGAAGTATGATACTACATCCTTTTGATCACCGTACTTGTACTTGATCTCTATTCTGCTCATCTTATTCAGGGTATCATACTTGATTCTAAGGATGTCTTCTTTAGTTGTTAGGGTTGCAACAACACTGTTGTTATTGACAACCTCCAGCTCATCCTTTTCAGAGATTCTTAGCTTTGTAATAGAAGGGAATTCATATCCTATGAGCTGACCTGCCTCAAATTTTCATCTTTTACTAGATATGGCATTCAGCTTGTCTATTACTTGAATCATATGCACACATAGACATAGGTCGTTTTGTGCCTGTTGATTGTTGAGCTTTGGCAAGTATTTATCATACAGATAGGCTATGTAGCTAGGATGCAGGAGCTTGATTTCCAGTGGATCAAAAATCCTTATTCTTGATGTCTCCTTCCCATCTACAATTCTTTTAAGTACCAGCTCTTTTGATCTCTCAACATATCCCTAATGTGTGATAGGAATGAGTGAACTGGTTTCCCTCAAATCTCTTTGTAGGTGCAGTTCTTTTGTTTGCATGACCAATCCTGATCAAGAACTTATCTTCTATATGGTGTGAAGAGCTGGCCTGTGTCCTTCTTCGCCTTTCTTTTCTTTTCATATGCTCCTCATCTTCTCTTTTAGCTTCCTTGAGTACATCATCCTTGAACTTTGATAGCAGCTTACCAACCATACCTGAGAAATCTCTTCCCCTTGGGTGTATTGGATAGTTGATGATTGGTAAGCTCTGTAGTTGTTTGATGTCGGCATCTGAGAGTGATATGACTAGTTTAATTAGAGGAAGGTATTGTATCATCCTAGATTCCCTTTTGATGATTGCACTATCCCAATCAGCATCATATTTCCAAGCATTGATCTGTAAGTCTTCAACTGACTTGGGTGTAGTGATGTGATCGAAGAGTTGAAATAATGTTGACTTTTGTTCAATCACTTCTCTCACAGTAGTTCCAAGAGGCCACACCTTACTTGGAAGAACCTCCCTAGGTTCCATGATCAGCTTCTCTTCCTCCTTATGCATGTCTTTGCTCTCAACTACAGTGGGCTTAGCTAGAGTTGTTGAAGACTCTCCTATGAAAGCAAAAACAATATCTCCTAAGCACACTCCATCAACAGATTTATCTACTCTAAAACCAACTGAACATAATGAATCTGAGTGTGATGCATAGTGGGATGAATTAACAAAGGTTGAGTCATTAAAAGCTGCTGAAGAAGCAAAGTCTGATGACTTACTTACTGATGACGATAATTTAAAGAAAGAGCCAAATCCTCCATGTTCATGGATTTGATTAACAATGGTTTTCCCTATGACATAGTGGAAAGAATGAACATGAATTAGATGAAACAAGTGTTGAAGGAGTTTGATGTTGCAAGATTTGTGCTTCCTATGTGCAACTATGAAACCTTTTTAAAATTCCAATCAATTCAGAAGATAAAACAAGATTTGGGTCATTATGATACACCAAAGATCACAAAGTACAATATGACTTGTTGGCTGTAAAGCCATAGTTATCAGCCTCATGAACTAAAGGGAAGATCTATGAGTGAGCTCAGAAAAATGATAGAATATGTGATGAAGGTGGAGTTGGAAATAGGTGTCAATTTCAGAACTGAGGCCCCTAATCCTGCATATGCACATCAAGCAAAACCTTCCCCTTCTATGCCAATAGTAGTTGAAAGCAAAGACATGCACAAAGGAAAATATAAGCTCATCAAGGAGCCAATAGATGTATTTCCTAGTAAAATTTGGTCTCGGGGAACAGTTGTAAGAGAGATTACTGAGTAAAAATCAACTCTGATTCAAGTGTTTGATCATATGACAACCCAAGATCATCAAAAGATAACCTGATAATAGCTTGGAAATTTGATTCAAACTAGGATTGTTCCGTAATCAAAAGAGCATCTGGGATGATTCAATACTTTTCATTGATGGAGACAATCATTACAATCCCAGATGCAGACATCTCTGATCTTCAAAACATCCCAATCACTAACTACCCACTCAATCCAAGAGGAAGAGATTTTTCTGTGATTATTGGAAAGTTAGGAAACAAATTCAAAGATAATGTGGTAAAGGAAGTAAGAACAGAGGATAATGAACATAAAAGAAGAATACGAAGACAAAAGAAGTCTAAATCCAGCTCCTCATAACTCATAGGTGATGAATTTTTAAGGAGAATTAGATATGCAAACATGAATGTAGAATCGATCAAAAGCATTAAAGGAAACCAATATACATATCCCATCACAGAATGGGGATATGTAGAAAGAACAAAAGAGTTTGTGCTACAAAGAAATGATCAAAAGAAGAAAGCTCCAAGCATCAGGATTTATGGAATTCAAGCTTCTTCATACAAGCTACACATCATATTTAAATGATAAATACTTTTCAAAGATGAATGATATGCATGCTCAAAGTAACACATGTCTACATGTGCACATCATTCAAGCGATAGACAAGCTTCATGCATAAGCCTACAAAGAAGAAAATTTGAGGCTGGTCAAACGTTGGGAACTGATATTCCTTCTATCACTGAACTTAGAATTTCTGAACAAGATGAATTGGAGGTATTATCAAACAACAGAGTAGTAGCTACACTGACTACTGAAGAAGATGTTCATGGTATCAATTTTGAAACTTTGAAGAAAATGAGCAAAATGTAGATCAAGTACAAGTATAATGATCAGAAGGAAGCAATATCATACTTCAACAAGAAGATTGTAGGAAGAGTTCAGGAGTTGTTAACATTGAAGAGCTAATTAGAAGTGTCTAGATCCATTGTATAGGTTTAGAACTTTATTCAACTCTTGTAATGAACTCTTGTACATATTTGTCTCTTTGTATGAAATATATATAGGTTAACCCAAATAATATGTGTGTTGATTTATATGTGTGATTGTAGGAAAAACATCATAATTAGTCAATTTTGGAAATTGGTCAAGTGTAAGAACTATCTACGGATGAACAATTTATACTTTTGTAGATGTTCTGCTGGAACATAAGAAAGGTATATGCTTCCGCGGAACTCCCGTGGAAGCACTAGTACAACAACGGAAGAACAAGTCTTTGGATCAAGTTACTCCTGCTCCTGCAGAAGAAGAATAACCTCCTGATGCCGATGAAGTTCAATTTGAAGATCAAACCAACTCCTACGAAAGAACAAAATACTTCATGTACAATCATCAAGGAAATCATATTAAGTCAACAAGTCAAACTCTAAAGTGATGTCATCAAGTCAACATCTATGGAAGACTGCACTTTAGTCAGAAATCATATCAGAATCAAACATTCTATTTGTGTAAATTTCTTACCACAATAAGAAAGATAACTTTACTTTTGTAAAAGTAAATCCCCAGCCTATAAACAGAAGGTTTGGTTGCACACTTTTAGCATACTATTGAATAAGCAATCAGTAGAACAAATTCAAAAAACACCAATTGCAATAGCAAGAACAACAATAGCAATCAATCAGTATTTGTTAAATTTGTAAAGCCCCGTTCCCAAGGCGCTTACAGTTGGACAATTATTGCATTGTTACATAAAACAATACATAATTTATAAAATAAGCTGCGGAAGTAAGTTAACAAAAAACCATTCATTTCATTGATAAATACTGTTGTTAAGCGATACAACATTGTTAAATTACAAAAGCACCGCTCAATTGCATTACAAAACAATAATATTATTATACATGAATGGATGCCAGTCTTGCTCTGCCAAGTAGCCTCCCCTGCCTACTGAAAATGCATAAAAGTCAGCGTTGCTGAGTGAGTTCTAGTTTTAAAGTATTGAAATACTTTATACAGTTATATATGAAAATACTCTTTCTTAACAAAATACTTTCTTTACTTTCGTACCTGAGAATTCATCGTACATACAACAAGGTATAACCTTATTCATCATTCATTATCGCACGTATTCGTTCGTTCGTACTCTATCATTATCTTTCACTGTTTCTAGATCCTGTCAAAACTTTACCCCTATCGTGGCCAGAAGCCACCATTTCGGGCACAAAGCTACTTCATTTCCTGGAACAAAGCCACAACATATCCAGGCAAAAAGACATATCATTTCCGGGGTAAAGTGACAAGGATCCCACTTCATACTACGGATCTGTCACCAAGACTGATCCCCCTGTGTGTGAACCCTCATGGGTTAGCCAAAATCGCATGCTATAATACACACAGTTGAGCTAACAACTCTCAATGAGTTGTGATCCTCCTTTCATTCTGCTTGGAAGCCTTTTCTTTCATTCATTCTTTATGTTCCACTTTCATTATCATTAATCTTTTCACTTTCTTTAATGATAATACTTTATGTTTACGATTATAATCACACCACCTAAAGTCACACATCAATATATATATGGAACATAAGAACGGATCATAACCATGCATAAAAAAGCATATTTAAACCTTAAGTCAAACTAGGGTCAAAACCCTAAAATTCTGATTTTTCCAAAATTTCAGGAAATTTTTCTAAGTGTTTGGGCGCTTTGACACTATGCAGGCGCATGAGGCCTGTTTAGGCATTTCAACACTATTCGGGTGCATGGACATTATACTTAAGTGTTTTCTGCCTAACTTTAGGCCCTTTTACTGTTCAGGCGCAAGAGCCTGTACTTAGGCGTCTGAGTAAAAATTGGGCGCATGAGCACTATTGGGGCGCATGACCCCAACACTTAGGCGTCTGGACAAACTCTTACGCGCATGAACTACTGTTCAGGCGCATGATCATACACTTGGCATGTCTAAGGCATTTTCTAGGTGCATGAGCTACTATTTGGGCGCATCAGCCTCACTTAGTCTTTCTAAGTGAATTTTCCTGGCGCATGAGCCTTATTTGGGTGCATGACCCCACTTAGAGTTTTTCTAAGGCAATTTCTTAGGCGCATGGGCCCTTTTTGGGTGGATGACCACTTACATACATGTTTCTAAGTTATTTTTCAGTCCCAAAAATCAACTTAGCTTGTTCTGAGCTTATTATAACCATTCTAAACATCAACAAGGCATTAACAACCACAAAACATCCAAACTCATACACATACACATACGGTTACATACATAACATTTATAAAAGGTTTTACATGCATTTTCAGCCCATCAAAACTTTCAAAAACATATAAAAACCAGGGTCTAGAAACTCACCTTTTCTGCTTCTGAGCTCAACTCCTTCAAATTAGAACTCTCAAAGGTTTCTAACACCTAAACATGTCAAAGACACCCAACCGAACACATATACACACATAAGAACATGTAGAACATGGTTTCGTGGTCAAAAATCCATAAAACCGAACCAAAAACTCATAAAACACTTACCTTAGGCCAAAACAGCTGCTTTCTCTCTCTAAATACCAAAGAAATATGCTCTTCTTCTTCTTCTTCTCTTTTGGTCGACAAAAAAGCAGTTGGTATGTAAACATGGGCGGCCATACTTAAAGTAATAATAAAATAATGGACTTTGTACTTATTTACACTAAGCCCCCTCCACTTTGGCCTCTTTTCATTCCTGACAAGATACTTTATTTCTTTTTCTCATTTCTTTTCTTTTCTTTTAATTGACAAAATTTCCGGGTGTTACAAGTCCACCCCCCTTAAAGAGGTTTCGTCCCTGAAACCTGTCACTCTTCAAATAGCTGTGGGTAATGTTGTCTCATCCCTTCTTCAGTCTTCCACGTAGACTCCGAATCCTTTGGTGTTTCCACTGCACATGCACCAGTGGAACCACTTTATTCTACAGCCTCTTCTCTTTTCAATTAATGATTCCCACTGGTTGCCCTACATAATTGAGCCGTTCGTCCACCTCGATATCCTCCAGTGGTACCACCATATCTTTGTCAGCTAAGCATTTTGTTAGATGAGATACATAGAATGTTGGATAAATTCCACTTTAACTCATCGGGTAGCTCTAACCTATAGGCCACCTCTCCTACTCGAGCAATGATTGGGAAGGGTCCTATATGCCTTGGGCTCAGTTGACCTCGCTTTCTGAACCGGATAATTCCCTTCCAAGGCGAGACCTTTAACATAACTCGGTCGCCCACCTTGAATTCGATCGGTCTATGCCTTCTGTCGGTGTATGCTTTCATGACAGCTTTGATCTTTTCTAACTTCTCAGTTGTAGCCTCGATCACATCAAGGCTTCCCCACTCTTTCTGTCTAATGTCACCCTAACATACGGGCGTCCTACACGTCTTACCGTATAGCATCTCATATGGTGGCATACCAATGTTGGCATGATAACTATTGTAATACAAGAATTCAGCTAATGGTAAGTGATCGTCCCAGCTTCCTCCAAAGTCGATCACGCATGCTCGAAGCATATCCTCGATCGTCTGAATCATCCTCTCAGACTGACTGTCTGTCTGAGGATGATAAGTCGTGCTAATATGTAGCCTCGTCCCCATCGCATCGTGGAATCTCTTCCAAAACTTCGATGTGAATAGTGTCACGATCCGACACGATAGAAAATGTTACACCATGACGAGCTACAATCTCCTTGATGAATAGATCCGCCAATCTTTCAGATGAGTATGTCTCGCGGATCGGTAGGAAGTGAGCACTCTTGGTTAAACGGTCAACTATCACCCAAATGGTATCGTACCCCTTCGCCGTACGAAGTAGCTTCGTTATTAAGTCCATGGTAATGTGTTCCTACTTCCACTCAGGTATATCCAACGGTTGGATCTTCCCGTATGGCTTTGATCCTCTGCCTTTACTTGCAAATAAGTAAGGCACTTACTCACATACTCCATTACATCGCGCTTCATACCCGGCCACCAATAATCCTTCTTCATATCTTGATACATCTTTGTGGCACCAAGATGAATCGAGTATCTAGTCTTGTGAGCTTCATCCATAATTCGCCCCCGTAGGTATCCATAACGAGGGATCCACATCCGTCCATTTATGGTTCTAACACCGAGAGTGTTCTCACCTAATTTTGCGACTAGACCTCTCATTATTTTGGTTTAAGGCGATCTTCTTTCAATTCCTCATCTTGAAATTCTTTCACCTAGGTCATCACGTCAGCGGTCATAACCAACTGATAAGCTTTCACCCGAATCGGCTCGGGTCTCTCTTTTCGGCTAAGAGCATCGGCCACAACATTAGCGTTACCCGGATGATAATGGATCTCACAGTCATAATCCTTGATGAGCTCTAACCATCTCCTCTGTCTCACGTTGAGATCCTTTTGCTTGAAGAAGTACTTCAAGATCTTGTGGTTGGTGAAGATGGTGCACTTTGTCCCGTATAAGTAGTGCCTCAAAATCTTCAACGCGAAGACCATCGCTGCAAACTCTAAGTCATAAGTAGGGTAGTTGACTTTGTGGGTTTTCAGCTATCGGGATGCGTCGGCAATTATCCTTCATTTTTGCATCAGCACGCAACCTAATCCCGAATAAGAAGCATCCGAATATACCACTAAGTCTTCAGTCCCTTTGGGCAATGTCAAGACAGGAGCTGGAGTTAATCTTGCCTTTAACTCTTTAAAAGCATCCGCCTGTTCCCGACCCCACAGAAACTTCACATCCTTGCGAGTCAATTTAGTCAAAGGTGAGTCTATCTTGGAAAAGTCTTAGATAAATCTCCTGTAATAACCCGCCAAACCCAAGAAACTGCGGTTCTCAGATGGTGTTGTGGAGATTTCCATTGCATCACCGCCTCAACCTTTGCCGAGTCCACCATGATTCCTTCAGCATTAACAACATGACCCAAAAACTAAACCTCACGTAACCAAAAAGCACACTTAGAAAATTTAGCGCAAAACTTCTCTTTTCTAAGTGTCTCTAACACCTCGCGTATGTGGTCACCATGTTCTTCCTCACTTGTCGAATAAATCAGGATATCATCAATAAACACAATCACTGATTTATCTACATTGGCTGACACACTCGGTTCATCAAATCCATAAAGGCAGCTGGCTCGTTAGTTAGACCAAAAGACATAATAAGAAACTCGTAATGTCCATAACGCGTGTGAAAAGCTGCCTTAGGGATATCTCGCTACTTCACCTTCAATTGATGGTAGCCAGATCGGAGATCTATGCTTGAGAACCAACTGGCACCTTGGAACCGATCAAACAAGTCATCAATCCTTGGTAACGGATACCGATTCTTCAGCATCAACTTATTTAGCTCTCGGTAGTCGATGCACATCCGCATACTACCGTCTTTCTTCTTCACGAATAAGAGAGAAGCACCCCATGGAGAGATACTCGGTCAAATGAACCATTTATCCATCAGCTCCTGTAGTTGACCCATTAGTTTCTTCATCTCAGTCGGGACTAATCGATACGTACTTTGGCAATGTGTTGAGCACCGGGTACCAAATCAATCTGAAACTTAATCTCAGAGTCCAATGGCATACTTGGCAAGTCTTCTGGGAACACGTTCGGAAAGTCACGCACAACCGGAACATTAGACAACTGTGGTACTGACGAATCCACATCATTCACGTAGGACAGGTAGGCACTGCATCCGCGTCTCGTGTACTTCCCTACCACCACCATCGAAATCACCTTTGGAACCGTGGTGATGCAATCACCGTAAATCGTCACTGAACTTCCATCGGGGCAACTAATCGAATCATCTTCTTGTGACACACGATGTTTGCCTTATAGGTTTCTAACCATTCCATTCCTAGTACTACACTGAAAACGCCTAGGGGCATTAGATGTAAATTAACAGAAAACCTATGGCCTTCTAGTTCTACAGCACAATCTCCTATCATATCGGTAATTCTAGTAGACTTACTGATAGCAGTTACTACATCGAATGGCTCGTCAATACTTCTACTACTAACAGACAATTAGCACAAAAGGCAGTAGAAATAGAACTCCTACTAGCACCAGAATCAAATAATACAGTGGCACAAGTTTGATTTACTAGAAACATACCTTACACTACGTCAGGGTCTACCTTGGCCTCCTCTGTAGTCATCGTGAAGGCTCTAGCACTTGCCCTCTATCCTCCGTCTAGATTCTTCTTCATCCCTAAACTCTTGGCCCATGGCTTCTTACAGTCCCTGCTCACATGGCCTTCCTCACCACAATTATAACACTGTATATCCCCACACATCTCCGCCACATGACTGGGCTTTCCACACTTGAAGCACACATTCACTCACCACTTGAATTAACCAGTGTGCTCCCTCCTATATCTACCACACTTCTTCATCCCCAAGCTTAATGACACCACCCTACAATCATCCACCTTCATCCTTTTGTTGTTTGGAGTGAAACCACCACGTACAAACCTTTTCCCACTCCAGTTCCTGTCACCACCACCAGTCTTCTTCACCTCAACTACCGCCATCTCTTTCTCATCATATAACATCCCAGCCAGATCAACTGCTGACCTGAAAGTGCTTGGTCGGGCAGCGATCAAATGCCTGCGAATGTCAGCTGGCAATCCTTGGATGTACTTCTTAATCTTCCTCGACACCGGCGTCACCTGATCCGGCACCAGCCTCGCCATTTTATTGCACTTGGTGGTGTATTGCTGGTGGGTCATGGTTCCCTCCTCAAGCTGTAGGAACTCTCTCTCTATCTTGTCAAGTTCTCGGTGAGGACAGAATTTCTCAGTTACCATTTTCTTCAAATATCACCATTCATCCTCACAATGGCCCTGCTGCCCTCGGGTTAGACAAAATTGTCCCGCCAACAAAGAGCCAAGTCAACAAATGAGTGGGTGGCAAACTTCACCTATTGGTCCTCGTGGCACTCACTAATCTCCAACACCACTTCCATCTCCCTTACCCAGTGGTGGGTAGCTGCAGCATTGCCATTGCCATCAAAAGTCAGGGGCTTGCATCTTTGAAATGCCCCATAACTACAGCCCCGTGCAGTTTCCTGCACTGCTTCTTCCTCCTCCTCCTCACTTGAGACAATCCTCTCGGTCTCTGATCGTTCTCTTTCCTCTGTCCGTGTGGCCCTCCTCCTTTCTTTCTTCTCATCCTCCCTTAGAGCCTTAATAACTTCAGTCACCACAGATGGTAGAATTGTCTGCGTGACTTGGTGCACTTCCTCTACTACTTGCCTCTTTCACTGAGGCCCTTAAGTTCGCATTCTCATCACCACCTTCCTGGTGATGCATCTCGGGCTCTTCACAGGCCCTTTTAGTAGCCTTAGCCCTATTCCTTGGAACACGTGGTTCAGCACCACATCCACCATGCATTCCACCGCTAGAGGCCTTAAATGATCTACCTCCAGCCATTCTCTAATCACTATAAGATTCAAACACTAACACGGTCATTCAACGTAATAGCTCAGTTTATGTTAAGTATAGTAAGTCCCTAATTACAGTGGCCAGTTGTGATTAGCCACTTACTTTACTCTTCACACCCCAAGCATTTCTTATCCTGACTACATTAGTATCTGAATCTACTAAAAGCACATAATCAAATAGCACATGCACATAATACCAATTAACGTTGAGAAAAGAAATACCTGATGGCACGTAGCTACTCGGGCTGGCATCCCTTTTCTTTAGTCCTATTCTCAGTTTAAGATTAGGTTTTTTAAAATATTTTACCCAATTCACTTAAACTCTAGCTCTGATACCAACTTGTAAGGCCCCGTTCCCGAGACGCTTACAGTTGGGCAATTATTGCATTATTACATAAAAAATACATAATTTATAAAATAAGCAGCGGAAGTAAGTTAACAAAAAACCATTCATTGCATTGATAAATTGTTGTTAAGCAATACAACATTGTTAAATTACAAAAGCACCATTCAATTGCATTACAAAACAACAATATTATTATGCGTGAATGGATGCCAGTCTTGTGCTGCCAAGTAGCCTCCCCGTGTGCCATCCTCAACAATATTACCTTCCAACTGAAAATGCATAAAAGTCAACGTTGCTGAGTGAGTTCTGGTTTTAAAGTACTGAAATACTTTATACAGTTTATATGAAAATACTCTTTCTTAACAAAATACTTTCTTTACTTTCGTACGAGAGCATTCATCATGCATATAACAAGGTATAACCTTATTCATCATTCATTATCCCACGTATTCATTCATTTCGTACTTTATCATTATCTTTCACTATTTCTAGTTCCTGTCAAAACTTTACCCCCATCGTGGCCCGAAACCACCATTCCGGGCACAAAGCCACTTCATTTCCTGGCACAAAGCCACATCATATCCAGGCACAAAGCCATATCATTTCCGAGGTAAAGTGACAAGGATCTCGTTTCGTACTATGAATCAGTCACCAAGACTGATCCCCCTCTGTGTGAACCCTCATGGGTTAGCCAAAATCACATGCTATAATACACACAGTTGAGCGAACAACTCTCAATGAGTTGTGATCATCCTTTCATTCTGCTTGCAAGCCTTTCCTTTCATTCGTTCTTTAAGATCCACTTTCATTATCATTAATCTTTTCACTTTCTTTAATGATAATACTTTATGTTTACGAATATAATCACAAAATGTAAAGTCACACATCAATATATATAAGGAACATAAGAACAGAGCATGACCATGCATAAAATAGCACATTTAAACCTTAAGTCAAACTAGGGTCAAAACCCTAAAATTATGATTTTTCTAAAATTTCACAAAATTTTTCTAAGTGTTTGGGCGCTTTGACACTATGCAGGCGCATGAGGCCTGTTTAGGCGTTTCAACACTATTTGGGCGTATGGACATTATGCTTAGGTGTTTTCTGCCTAACTTTAAGTGCTTCACTATTCAGGTGCATGAGCCTGTACTTAGGCGCCAGTGTAAAAAGTTGGGCGCATGAGCACTATTGGGGCGCATGAGCACTATTGGGGCGCATGAGCACTATTGGGGCGCATGACCCCAACACTTAGACGTCTGGACAAATTCTTTGGCATATGAACTACTATTCAGGCGCATGACATACACTTGGCATTTCTAAGGCATTTTCTAGGCGCATGAGCTACTGTTTGGGCGCATCAGCCTCACTTAGTCTTTCTAAGTGAATTTTCCAGGCGTATGAGCTCTATTTGGGCGCATGACCCCACTTAGAGTTTTTCTAAGGCAATTTCTTAGGCTCATGGGCCCAGTTTGGGCGCATGACCACTTACACATATGTTTCTAAGTTATTTTTCAGTCCCAAACATCAACTTAGCCTGTTCTAAGCTTATTACAACCATTCTAAACATGAACAAGGCATTAACAACCATAAAACGTCCAAACTTATACACATATACATACGGTTACATACGTAATATTTATAAAAAGGTTTTACATGCATTTTCAGCTCTGAAATATTCAACAACATATAAAAAATAGGGTCTAGGAACTCACTTTTCTCCTTCCAAGCTGAACTCCTTCAAATTCAAACTCTCAAAGGTTTCTAACACCTAAACATGTCAAAGACACCCAACTGAACACATATACACACATAAGAACATTTAGAACTCGGTTTCAAGGTCAAAAATCATAAAAACTGAACCAAAACTCATAAACACTTACCCTAGGCCAAAACAGTTGCTTTCTCTCTCTAAAAACCGAAGAAAACTGCTCTTCTTCTTCTTCTTCTCTTTTGGTCAACAAAACAGCAGTTGGTACGTATACATGGGCGATACGTATACATGGGCGGCCATACTTAAAGTAATAATAAAATAATGGACTTTGTACTTTATTTACACTAAAGCCCCCTCTAATTTAACCTCTTTTCATTCCTTACAAGATACTTTATTTTCTTTTTCTCATTTCTTTTCTTTTCTTTTAATTGGTGTTACAAGTCTACCCCCCTAAGGAGATTTCGTCCCTGAAACCTCTCACTCTTCGAATAGCTATGGGTATGTTGTCTCATCCCTTCTTCAGTCTTCCATGTATACTTCGAACCCTTTCGGTGTTTCCACTGCACATGCACCAGTGGAGCCACTTTATTCCGCAGCCTCCTCTCTTTTCGATCAATGATTGCCACAGGTTGCTCTACATAATTGAGCCATTCATCCACCTCGATATCCTCCAGTGGTACCACCATATCTTCATCAGCTAAGCATTTTCTTAGATGAGATACGTGGAATATTGGATGAATTCCACTTAACTCATCAGGTAGCTCTAACCTATAGCCACCTCTCCTACTCAAGCAATGATTCGAAAGGGTCCTATATACCTTGGGCTCAGTTTACCTCGCTTTCTAAATCGAATAATTCCCTTCCAAGGTGAGACCTTCAATATAACTCGGTTGCCCACCTTGAATTCGATCGGTATACGCCTCTTGTCGGCATATGACTTTTGTCTATCCTTCATCGCGTTCATGAAGGCTTGATCTTTTCTAACTTCTGAGTTGTAGCCTTGATCATATCAAGGCTTCCCAACTCTTTCTGTCCAATTTCACCCCAACATACGGGCGTCTGACACCTCCTACCGTATAGCATCTCATATGGTGGCATACCAATACTAGCATGATAACTATTGTTGTATAAGAATTCAGCTAATGGTAAGTGATCGTCCCAGCTTCCTCCAAATTCGATCACGCATGCTCGAAGTATATCCTCGAGCGTCCGAATCATCCTCTCAGACTGACTGTCTGTCTGAGGATGATAAGTCGTGCTAATGTGTAGCCTCGTCCCCATCGCATCATGGAATCTCTTCCAAAACTTTGATGTGAATAGAGTGTCACGATTCGACACGGTAGACAATGGTACACCATGACGAGCTACAATCTCCTTGATGAATAGATCCACCAATCTTTCAAATGAGTATGTCTCGCGGATCGGTAGGAAGTGAGCACTCTTGGTTAAACGATCAACTATCACCCAAATGGTATCGTACCCCTTCACCGTACGAGGTAGCTTCATTATTAAGTCCATGGTAATGTGTTCCTACTTCCACTCGGGTATATCCAACGGTTGGATCTTCCCGTATGGCTTTTGATCCTCTGCCTTTACTTGCAAACAAGTAAGGCACTTACTCACATACTCCACTACATCACGCTTCGTACCCGGCCACCAATAATCCTTTTTCATGTCTTGATACATCTTTGTGGCACCGACATGAATCGAGTATCTAGTCTTGTGAGCTTCATCCATAATTCGCCCCCGTAGGTCTCCATAAGGAGGGATCCACATCCGTCCATTTTGGGTTCTAACACCGAGAGTGTTCTCACCCAGTTCTATGACTAGACCTCTTATTTTTTCAGAGTTAAGGCGATTTTCTTTCTATGCCTCGTCTTGAAATTCTTTCACCTGGGTCATCGCGTAAGCGGTCATAACCAACTGATAAGCTTTCAGCCGAATTAGCTCAAGTCTCTCCTTTCGGCTAAGAGCATCGACCATAACATTAGACCTACCTGGATGATAATGGTCTCACATTCATACTCCGTGATGAGCTCTAACCATCTCCTATGTCTCATGTTGAGATCCTCTGTCTCATGTTGAGATCATTTGAATATCCATGCACCATCTTGAATAACAAAGATCACATAGCCAAGTTCGTTGAAAAAGGCAGATGATAGACATTTCATTGCTCTTCTCAAGCTAAAGCTTATAGAGTATACAATCTCAAAACTAGAGTAGTTAAAGAGTCAGCCAATGTGACCTTTAATGAACACACTCCAAGTGTCAACGGTTTTGGTCATGATTGGCCATTTGATCTTGATTTAGTTACCAAATGTTTTAACAAATTTATGAAGATGTTTCAGGAACAACAGGTAACATATCTATAGAAGATCTTGATCCAAGATTTAAGCTTAGAAGACCAAATGATCAAGTCTTTTCAGCACCAATGGTAACAAACATTACAAGTAGAAATCCTGTCAGCACATATATAGCAAATTCTTCTGCTGATACATCTGAGGTGCCAACCAATTCTAGTAATGAGGCATAAAACTCTAATGAAGGGATCTCCAAATGATGGAGAAGATGGAGATGGTGAAAGTGATCAAGAATATCTTGATGCTGACAACCACTCCACTAAAGACAACATTAATGATGTTACACACTCTATAGATCAAGTCATATTTGATGGGTGTGCTAATGTGGTAGGTGATATTCAATCACCAGATATAAATTTTTCAAATTTGGATCTATCAAATCAACTTGTTGTAATTCCTCAGCTAAGAATCCACAAGTCACATCCTACCACAAACATCATTGGTGAAGTTGAAGTTGGGGTGAGAATACGAGGAAAAACCCATGATCAAAATCTTTGTCTGCACTCTTGCTTCTTATCACAGATTGAGCCAAAGAGAGTGGATGAAGCTTTAAGAGATGGAAGCTGGATTGAAGCAATGCAGGAGGAATCGCTTCGATTCAAAAGGCAAGGTGTTTGGAACCTATGTCCTCTTCCTCCTGGGAAGATGCCAATAGGAACCAAATAGGTATTCAGGAACAAGAAAGATGATAGAGGACTTGTCATCAAGAACAAGACAAGATTGGTAGTCCAAGGGTGTACTTAATAGGAAGCAATTGACTACACAGATGTCTTTGCTTATGTAGCAAGACTTGAAGTTGTAAGAATATTCCTTGCTTTTGTTGCATCAAAGGATTTCAAGGTTTACCAACTTGATGTCAAGTGTGCTTTTCTATATGGGGTGATAGATGAAGAAGTGTATGTCTATCAACCACCTGGCTTTACAGATCTAGATCATCCTTGAAAATCAATCTTTTGTTCTTGAGTGTTCTTAATTGTCCTTTATTATTTCACTTTCTGGTTCGTTATTTGATCTAGTAAGTGTGTTTAGTTGATAATCTCCAACTAAAAAACTGTTGCTTGAACCACAACCGGTCCTGCAATCTGTCTCTTCTGACTTCACTCTCAACACCACCATCACCGTAGAACCACCTACACCATACCCATACCAGTGTCGTCTATTTACATCTTCAACCGACAATAAAGAATGGAAGTTCTAATAACGGATGACCATCATGGTGACCAAAAAGAGATCCGCCTCCTCAAGTGGTGATTGTCAGATTGGAGACTGCGGGTGTAAGTTCTCGTAGAATAAGTGGTTGTAAGGCAAGTTAGCGGTTCCTAAAAGGAAAAGTCAATAGGAAGGGTGAGGGCCGTTGCCTTAGCTCTTGCAATGGTAAAATCCACTAGACACATAGTTAGTGCAGGATCAATATGGGTTCATAACACTTAGTATTTCTCTCAAACTTACCAGGTATTACTCAAAGATGAATTGCAGAATCAAGAACTCAGTTGATAATAATATAATAAGTAAGAACAAGAGAAGTTTTTCAAGATACTTATATATATTATCTCTCAACTAAGTATTACAAGGCTCATGCAGAAGCATGGATACTAAGTTACAATGAGGGACTATATATACTACTTTCTACAACTTGTTATACGTAGATAACATGCTGGGACTTACTACCATACAAATTCTACATTGTAAGAGGTCAGGTATCTTAGATAAAATATATCTAAGATTTGGTAGTCATGACAGGTCCATGACTTACCATTTGGTCAACCACTAAAGGTGGCAACTGCACCTACTAAGGAATGGTAAACAGAGGACAAAGGTAAGGTCAAACACACGAGCGGGAAAGCATCTTTGCAGAAGATCAGAGTAGGCAGCAAATGTCAGTTGGACCATGCTTTGTCCAGTGGTTCATAGTGTGCTTCTTCTGAAGGTAAAACAGCTTCGAAAGAACAAGTTCTTCCAAAGCATTTTATACTATGGATGTGTTGGTCCATTTGATCGTATTACAGTGCAAATGAAATGATGAATCGTTCAATATCAAACACACAAACTAAACAAGATGAAGATTGAAAAGAATAACAACTCATTCAATATAAAACAATGAAAATCATAACATTCAATAACATCAAAGCACAATGATATTTCTGTGAATTTACTGCTTAGAAAAGGTAACTTGCAACAAGGATCAACGATTAGGGTTTTGCAAGCTTGCCCACAATGATAATGATCAAAAACTATATATAGCAGTCTTAGTTTCATAGACAGTTTCGCTGTCAGCGAAACTGTTCCGCCGAAACTGTAGTTTCACCCGGCAGAAATAGTAGTTTCGCCGAGCGAACTAATCAGCTGACTCAGTTTTGTTGGATTGCAAATTTACATAAAGCTAATTACATACAAAATGAAACTAACAAAAGACCTATTACAAGCAAAAATAAACATTCTAATGTAAGGTGAGTCCAACCTATACATGATCTTCAATACTCCCCCTAGGTTGGAACTCACCACTTTCACTCGTCTTCATGTATCTTGTCAGCTCCAGTTTCCTCCGTTGCCTTTGATTTGACTTCAACGCCTCCTGCAACCACTTCCTTAGGGGCTTCAGCAAATGATTCTCCATGGTCTCTTCCTGCTTCACGAGCCCCTTCAGTATGAGCACTAGCTTGCCCAAACTGCCTTTTGTATATCCATGTTTAGATCATCTTGAGCCCTTACTCGCTCTGCAAGCCTTTTCACTTCCGCTCTCACTCCTCTAATCTTATTTGCCACATTCATAAACAGACTGGCTTCTTTCCTTGTCTCTTCTCCTGCACCTGCTTTGATATGATTCTCGCACAGAACCAGCAGGTCTTCATCACAAAGCTAAAAAGTTCCATTGGATCAAAGACTTAGAATTCAGCACCATTCTTCACTCTGATTACCACCTCCCCCGTATTGTTATCATAAAACCACTTCTCAAAATTCTGTGGTTGTTGGGGGAGGGGATCTGCCAATCTGACCCTATTCATGGTCTTTGGGGGTTTCACCCTTAGTACAATCTTTCCCTTTCCAGTCTCCCAATCCTTGTCCTTCTTTGATCGTTTCCTCTCAGCCTTCATGTATCCAAAAGACTCAAAGTTGTCATTTAAGCCATTCTTAATCTCTTTCTCGAAAAGTGAGGCTCGTTCACTAAGATTTGCATTCAGTAATGGCAGAGCCGCCAACCTCCTCAGATCCCATTTAGGCAAGGTCTTGAATGCCTTTCTCTTATGCATGTACCTAATTCCACCCCCTCTCCTCTTGATCATGAACATCTTGAGGTCGGGGTTATAACACCAGCTTATAATCCTCTTGTCACCCTTTTTTTACTCAACCCTTCCAAGTGTTGGAAAAGGGGAGTTAATTCTTTAGTCTCCTTCTCTTTAACGAACCATTCATCTTTATCCATCTCAAAGATATCTTCATCTAGCTCTCCCTTTTTGGCTACATATATCAATGGTCTCTCATCAACATCATAGAATTCTGGCTCAGAATCATAATCTACTAGTTGTTCATCGTCCTCTTCTTCATCAACTAGCCCTTTTCCTTTCTTAGCATCTCTCTCAACCGACTCCTCCCTCACAACCTCTTCTCCTACCAGATCTTTTTCTACATCAAATCCCATGTTCACAAACCCAGCCTCCAGAATCTCCTCTTTATTCTCCCTAACTTCATTTTCATTCCTTATTCCAGACCCTTCTGCACCAGCAGTTGTTGCACCAGATGTGCCTCTCCTGCCCTGGAGGAAGTACCCACGTTCAAAAACGAGTATTTAGAAATATCAGTTAAATCATCTAACTCAGATTGAGTTAGTTGATTGGGCAGGCCGGCAGTAGCTTTCAACTGAGCAACTTCCTCAAACAACTTCTTTAGCAGTAAGTTTTGATCTACCAGCAACTTCTTCATTCCCTCTATCACCTCATCTTTTTGCCTTTCCCGCATCTCTTGATTAGTGAGTTTGGTCTTTATCATGCTCAATTCATTTGCTAGAGAACTGATAAGGTTACGAATCATATCCTCATCTAAGCTTCCTCTTTCTTCCCTCCTTGGTTTTTAGTGAATACCTGATGTCTCTGTTTAATTCTCCTTTTTGATTCTCCTATATCAGCTTTCTTCTTCGATCTTTTCTCCTTTTCAGCCCTTATCTCTTCAACCCTTTCATTTACTTCTTCGAAATCATAATCCTTCTCTTTTGCATATCTCTTTCTCTTCTTAGCTGCATCAGTCTGTTGTGCTCTAGTTTCTTCAGCTCGTTTATTCTCTGACTCGTCCACCCTTCTAATATAGTTCCATCTTTCATGTGGGAACTTGTTTTCCTACAGATAGGTGATCTTCCCGCTAAAGTCATGTCGGATGGCACAACAGTCTGCAAAAAACATGGGTTCATCTGCACCAACCTTTTCACCTCCTCGTGTCTTGGCACATTTGGAATTAGGTCATCAAAGATCATCTGAATAAATCTAGGATACAGGAGCCACTTATCCTTCTTCAGGGCCATCACATTCTCTACCATACAAGCAAATATCAGTCTCGCAATGTTCGCCTTTTCCCCTCTGCAGCATAACACCATAGCTTTTGCCCAGTCTATGTTCAGCCCATCTGATCAACCTTTATGGTGATCTAAACACATAATAAAGACATGGGTAATGAATCTCCATTCCTTTGAGAGAAAGGACTTCTTGATCTCTTTTCGGGAACCAAAAGTTGGCCCCTCATATCCCATACTACTGAATGCTGCGAACACCTCAGTATCTGACATAGTAACCTCTTCTCCTGAATCATCTTCTAGTCTTAGGATCCTTGAAACTGTCTCTGCTGTAATAGTCACCTCATTCTCCAAGACTTTAGCAGTGATCCTTTGGGTGTTCCCTCTCGTATCATACTCCGTAGATCTCCAAAAGTCTCTGATGTGTAGATCATATACGGTAGTAGAATAAGAGATAGCGTAAGCTATAGGGGATCTTTGCAGCCACCGAATACAGTCTTTAAACCTTGCTGCTTTAGGATGTGTATCATCCAGAATGGCGGTGATGTTGTGTCTCTCATCGAACTTTAGATTAGCCATTTAAACCAGAAATACAAATGAAATATATTAAAAAAATAAAGTAATAAAATAATAAGAAAAAATAAGAAAAGAATAAAAACAATCAAAAAAATTAAATTCGCTGGCCGAAACTATAGTTTCGCATGATGTGATTTAATTTTGGCAGGTGAAAGTATAGTTTCGCCAGCAAGATCACACCAGTTTCGCCCAAACAGTGAGGTAGATTCGACAAGCCGAAACAATAGTTTGGGCATAGCGAAATTGAAAAATAATCAGCGAAACTGTTAAGTTCGCTCAGACAGCATAACCTTACAGTTTCGCTGAGGATTCAAGAACTTTCGTTCAGTTTCGCTGGACTATTGGTAATTTTGCTGGAAGAACAGCTAAGGTACCAAAGAGTCTCAATCAAATAAACTCACAATGTGATATTATAAACAAGATTAAATGACGGTCCGGAGTTCGAAACTCACTTGCGAATATGAAACAACAAACAATCAATTGTCAAAATCACAGAATCACATAAACGCAAGTAGATGTCACGGAACAACCCTAAAGAACCTAACAGTTCGATGGTGCGAAAGTGAGAAGTTAATTTCGCAAACTGACTTAAATAGCATATAGTTTCACAGGTAGTGAAACTATAGTTTGGCCAGACGAATCTACAGTTTCTCCAAGCGAAGCTGCAATTTCGCCAAGCGAGACACATATCAAAAATGACATCGCACAGGATGAGAATGCTAAACGAAGTTGCAATTTCATCTAGCGAAACAAATAGCGAAGGTATAGTTTTGCTATTTTTATTTTTTTAAATTTAATATATAAGAATAAACAGAGATCTAAATCGATTAGAGATCACATCCTCAAGATATATATTAGCACAAAGATGACTTTAATCATCGACAAGCAATAAGATCATACCGATAACTAAATTTGATCACATCCTTTGAAGGAATTTTGAAATTCTCAAACATATCAATAACGATTGCTGATATGTTTGTCCACTTAAACCCATGCCTTATCTTTTTCAATAAACAGCATATGATTCGTTAAGGTTCGATTAGATGCTTTAGAATATTAGGACCGCACAATCATTTGGCAAAAACCCTCACCCAACCTCAGGATTTCTTGAATTTTGAAACAATCTTTATAGAATGTCACACCCTCAAAATCCACGAGCAGAGTTTTACCGCAAGGCGTGTGAACAAACCAGGATCACAGTCAATAGTTACTCAGAACGACTCTATATGCCAACTTTTAAATAAAACAAACCAAAATTCAAACTTTAAAACCATGCGGAAGCGTATTGTAGATAAAGCAAACCCAACATATAAAAATGTATAATATGGCAAAACATGCGCTAACCAATTGTTTAAAACCCAAATTGTAAAGACAAGTAAATGCGTTTATAGTCTAAGTCTCAAAATGCATGCTCAACCCGTGCAGTGCTCCTATTTGCAAGCTGGATTATCGACCTGAGAATAGCATATTAAAATGTCAACACAATGGTTGGTGAGTTCAAGAGTTTGCGTTTAAACATAATAGTTTAATAATCATGATATATATAAGCATGTGTATTGTAACAGATAGCTAGTCTATTAACAACAAATATTAACTCATAGTAATTTCGCAATTGAAGCTGACTGTGATAGTTTTTGCCTCCTGCCACGACTTACCATGTCGTGACAAATGTTCATATGACAAATTGCACCCGGTTGGCCTCGAGTCACACAGGTGGGGCTTGTCAGACCCAGTAGTACTACCTAAATTTCCCCGCTATTCAATATTAACAATTCGAAAGTGTGAGGACTTTATCATGGTAAACAACACTATATTAATATTATACAAATCTTAAATATATAAAGCGTTAGTAAAGTTACTACTATGCTATTTCCCCCAAAAGAGGTTAAGTAAATAGTGGGGCATGAACTCACCTGATACGCGTGATAGATATCTAAGGCTTAACTTGACAAGAACAAGTGGAAAGACAACCTTCAAGGATTACCTAGAATACACAAGTACATAAGTATATGTACACAGAAATCCCAAGGAAACTCTAAGTGCTTTACAATCAAAGAATTCAAGGTTTTATAAAGACAACATACATGTGACCTAGTTGACCCGTTTGACCTGTTGGTGACATTATGTGTTGTAAACCATTTAAACAGACATGAGCATATATCATACATGGTTAACATTCCAATGCATTGCTTAGATCACCATACTATGCAAATATCATACAAGCTATGTAAGTCCTTAACATCTAGCATGCTCAGTGTATCCATAACACCACTAGTGTATCATATAAAAGTCAAACCATGCATAACCTACTCATATGACCTATAACCATGAATTATTATATACGGGTCAAAATAGATAAGTTACCAATTAATCATCCATACTAACCACAACACATTCAACATGTCCATTACATACAACATATATCAAGATGATTGATTTCCAGTCCTAAACACGATGTCCTAGTTACTAATCAACATTCAATACCATACATGATCATCAAAGTTCATAAACCACACATAACCTAATAAACATTCCATAGAACCTAATTAACAAGTTCTATCACGTTAGGCGTCCACAACAAGCATTCTAGCATGATCCTAATGCCGTGAACATGTCCAATTCCCAATATCCAAGGTTCATCCAAAATAAAGTTTCCCTTTTGGGAAAGTACATCCCAAAATCTACTAAACATCCAATGTATGCATATTTCATCAATAACATACCATTTCAAGTTCATACCAACACCTAAACATGATGAACAACTTCCAACTATCATAATTCAACAATCATCATAGATAAAGTTTCTACTTTTGGCAAGATATGAACAACAACATTCATTCTAAGATTTCTAGCATTCATATCAACAATCTAGCACCCAATCAACATCATAAACACATCCATATCATCACTACATTAGCAATTCAACATTACATGCAAAATAAAGTTACTATTATTAGTAACCCATGAACAAAGCTCCCAATTCATCAATTTCTTGCAAGATTCATGTATTGTAGCATTCATACTATCTAATTAACATCACAACAACATCAAACAACTATCAATTCCACATGATCAACATGAAATTCGAAATTAGGGTTCATCCTCATCAAAAAGTATGAACAACCAATCAAAAGCGTAGTTTTCCTGCATAATCAATGTTAACTAACATGTATACAACCTAACTAACATATTAACATCAACAATTGATCAAAATTCAGCCTCATGAACCCCTAATTCGCAGCTAGGGTCTCGGCCATATCAACACACATGAAAAATCCATAAAAATCTAACCTTTAAACTTGAGATGGCTTGTAATTGATGTTTCTAACATATTGTATTGCTTGTAATCGATCAAAATCAGCCTTCTAATGCTTGTTCTTGGCTGAAATCGCAAAGGGAGAGGGATAGGATGGTCATGTCGCGGCCGAAGGGTGGGGGGATTAGGGTTTGGGATTTTTGTTTTAACTAATTAATCATATTTACACTTTAAGCCCTTTTTGACTTGTATTTTATAAAAATTCAGGTTTTAACTAGTTTTTAAAAGGTTTCTAACTACTAAACACCATTACTATTAGTCATAAATAATAATCTTGCATAATTTTCACTTGTCACAAAACACACGAAATAAATATAGCAAGTCGTCACGTTACGCGATTAATTTCCTAATTAATATTTAAAAACACACCAAACACGTAAACATAATACAATAATCATATAACCAGTTAAATTATCATTAATTTATCATTATTGAATATTATTGAGTTACCAACGTTAAACGACAACTAGTGTGTGCTTACAACGTGTGTACGCAAGACTTAACGGAACTAACGGAGTTTGGTAACGGAAAATTACCGGATGTCACATTATCCCCATGTTGAAAGAATTTTCGTCCCAAAAATTGCGTTACGTGGTGAGTGTGTTCCATCACTGGTCTACTGCATTGGCACATAGAAATTAAAATCAAGTGAGTTTTGAATGAGTTGTCACATCATCCCCATATTGAAAGAAATTTCGTCCCGAAAATTAAATCAATACCTTTGTCTGCAGGCATCGTCTCGAATAGCTGAGGATACTTAAGCTTCATTTGATCTTCACGTTCCCACGTGAATTCCGGTCCACGTCGCAAGTTCCAACGAACTTTTACTATGGGTATCTTGCTTTGCTTAAGTGTTTTCACCTCACGATCCATCATCTCCACTGGTTATTCGATAAAGCGTAATTCTTCATCCACTTGAACATCCTCTAGTAGTACAATTAGTGTCTCATCAGATAGACACTTCTTCAGATTTGAAGCGTGGAACATATTATGGACTCCACTCAGTGAATCAGGTAAAGCTAGCCGATAGGCCACTGGACCTATCCTTTCCAATATCTCAAATGGTCCAACATACCTCGGATTTAGCTTTCCTCGCTTGCCAAACCGAACTACGCCCTTCCATGGTGAGACTTTCAATAGGACCTTGTCGCCAATTTGAAACTCTAGAGGTTTCCGTCTCTTGTCAGCATAACTTTTCTGTCTATCTCGCGCTGCAGCCCAGCAATTTCAGCCCAACATACCTCGGTTTCGTATCTGCACAATCTTCTCAGTTGTTTCATGAATGAGCTCGGGACCCGTTAGTTGACTATCACCAATTTCAACCCAGCAAACCGGTGATCTACATTTTCTCCCATACAAGGCTTCGAAAGGTGCTGCCTGTATGCTAGTATGGTAACTGTTGTTATAAGAGAACTCCACCAATGGCAGGTGAACTTCCCAGTTGTTCCCGAAATCAATCACACAAGCACGAAGCATATCCTCCAAAGTCTGTATGGTACGCTCACTCTGGCCGTCAGTTTCTAAATGATAAGCAGTACTCATATCCAATCGTGTACCCAGAGATTTTTGTAGTGATTGCCAGAAGTGTGACGTGAAACGAGCATCGCGGTCAGAAATAATCGAGATCGGTACACCGTGTCTCGAAACGATTTCCTTCAGATACAGTCGGGTTAATTTATCCATCTTATCCGTTTCCTTAATTGCAAGGAAGTGAGCGGACTTGGTCAACCGGTCCACAATAACACATATTGTGTCACAACCAGTATTAGTTCGGGTTAACTTAGTGATAAAATCCATGGAGATTTGTTCCCATTTTCACATTGGTATCTCGGGTTGTTTTAACAGTTCGAATGGTTTTTGGTATTCCACCTTTACCTTCGAGCAGGTCAAACACTTACCCACATACGTAGCTATATCCGCCTTCATATTAGGCCACCAATAGTGCGCCTTTAGGTCGTGATACATCTTGTCAGATCTAGGATGTATGGAGTATTTAGACTTGTGTGCCTCACTCATAACCAAATCTCTCAGGTTTCCATAGACAGGCACCCAAAGTCTATCCATGAAGTACCGAATTCCATCCTCTTTCACTACTAATTGCTTATCCATTCCCCGTAATGACTCAGAACCAATATTTTCCTCTTTCAAGGCTTCTATCTGTGCTTCCTTAACTTGTTCGGGTAGATGGGTACTAATTGTAAGTTGTAAAGCTCGCACCCACCTGGGTTTAGCTGTTTCCTTCCTGCTTAAGGCATCGGCAACTACGTTCGCCTTTCCAGGATGATACTTGATAGCGCAATCATAATCATTCAGAAGTTCCACCCAACGTCGTTGCCTCATATTTAACTCCTTTTGCTCAAAAATATGCTAAAGACTCTTGTGATCGGTGTAGATAATGCATTTGGTACCATACAAGTAATGTCTCCAAATCTTTAAGGCAAAAACTACTGCACCCAATTCCAAGTCATGGGTGGTATAGTTCTTCTCGTGAACCTTCAGTTGTCTCGAGGCGTAAGCTATCACTTTGTCGCGTTGCATCAGGACACAACCCAATCCTTGAATGGATGCGTCACAATCACCACAAAATCATCTATTCCCTCTGGCAGTGCCAATATCGGTGCACTACAGAGTTTCTGTTTTAATAGCTGAAAAGCCGCCTCTTGACTTTCACCCCATTTGTATGTCGTTCCTTTATGGGTCAAGGCGGTGAGAGGTTGTGCGATCTTAGATAATCCCTCTATGAATCGTCGATAATACCCTGCTAATCCCAGAAATTGCCTTATCTCGCTCGGTGTTTTGGGTATAGCCCAATTCTTTATCGATACAATCTTGGCAGGATCAACATGTATACCCTTCTCATTAACAATGTGACCCAGGAATTGCACTTCTCGTATCCAAAAGTCACACTTAGAGAATTTGGCGTACAGTTGCTCATTCTTCAACAATTCCAAGATCAATCGTAAGTGCTCTTCATGATCCTCCTTGGTCTTAGAGTATATCAGTATATCATCGATAAACACGATGAAGAACTGATCAAGATAGGGTTTGCACACGCGATTCATGAGGTCCATGAACACCGCAGGTGCATTAGTCAACCCAAAAGGCATGACCAAAAACTCATAATGACCATAACGAGTACGGAACACGGTTTTGGAAATGTCTTCTTCACGAACTCTAAGTTGATGATATCTAGACCTCAAGTCCATCTTTGAATATAACTTGATCCCTGAAGTTGATCAAATAAGTCGTCGATACGAGGTAAAGGGTATCGGTTCTTAACTGTGACTTTGTTTAACTCCCTATAATCGATGCACATTCGAAACATGCCATCTTTCTTCTTAACAAAGAGAACAGGGGCTCCCCAAGGTGATGTGTTAGGTCGGATAAAGCCCTTATCTAGAAGTTCCTGAAGTTGTGATGACAACTCCTGTAATTCGTTCGGTGCTAATCGATAAGGTGCCCTAGCAATTGGGGCTGCGCCGGGAGTCAGTTCGATTTCAAATTCCACTTGATGATGAGGTGGTAGTCCAGGAAGATCCTCAGGAAACACCTCTGGGAAATCTCGTACCACGGGTATGTCCTCCATTCGCCTTTCCTCCGGTTGCTTATCAGTGACGAGTGCCAGAATGGCCACACGACCTTTTCGCAACAACTTTTGCGCCTTCATGTAAGAGATAATACCCATTACTACACCACTCCTATCGCCTCTGACCGTAAGGATTTCGTCACCAACAGGGATTCGTATAATCTTCTCGTGACATATGACTTCCGCTTGTTTATTAGAGAGCCAATCCATGCCTACCACTACGTTAAAACTTCCCAGTGTAACAGGCATAAGATCTATAGCAAAGGTATGACCAGCAAGTTCTATCTTACAATCTCTAAGGATGTGTGTTACATGGATTTGTTTACCGTTGGCCAATTCTACGGTATGTTTGGATTCTAATGCAGAAGGAATATCACTTAAAGACTACAGAACTTTAAGGATATGAAACTCCTATCGGCTCTAGAATCAAACAGTACGGTAGCAAAACATCCATTGACAGAGAACCTACCAGTAACAGTTGTAGCGTCATTTAGAGCCTCACCTGAGCCAATGACGAAGGCTCTCCCTTTGGCTCCATTATTATTACCACCATTTCCATTGTCGTTTTCATCATTGTTATTGTTGTTGTTGCCTTGGTTGTTGTTGTTTTGGCCATTGCCATTACCGTTCTTTCTCAGCTGCGGGCAGTTTTACCTGTAGTGCCCCTCTTTTCCATACTCAAAGCAATCCTTGGGAGTCACCTGAGGTTGCTGCGGCTTCCTAACCAACTCACCACGGCAATCCTTGGCCAAGTGTCCCATTTTGCCACACCGCTGACACTTATAATTGTCACATCTTCCAACATGATGATAGTTGCACCGCGTACACCTCGGCTGTTTACCACCATAGCCACTTGGTCCTTGATTGTTCGAGGCTGACTGGTTGAAATTACGATTGTTGTCGAACCTCCTTTGTTGTTGCTGCGGTGGTTGTTGCCGAGTTTGATGTTGACCACCGGATGATGATGATTTATTGTTGTTGTTGTTGTTGGTGTTGGAGGCATCCCACTTCCTCTTGTTGTCGGGCACGCTCACCACAGCGCCCCGTTTTGGTAACCGTCCTTGCTCCACAGCTTCATCAGTCAGTTTGTGGGCTAGGCGGATAGCTTGTTGGATAGTAGCCGGGTTGGAGGAAGTCACCATACTCCTAATCTCTGGCACCAATCCCCGAATGTAGTGTTCCACCCGCTTGTGCATCTCGTTCACCATTCCTGGGCATAGCGTGGCCAATGCATGGATTCGAGTGGTATAAGCCTCAATTTCTGAACCTTGCATTTACAGTTGCCAGAATTCCATTTCTAGCTTTTGTACTTCACTTCGAGGACAGTACTGGGAAGCTCATTTGCCATAGCTTGCCCAAGCATTTGTACCTGTGCATTCCACCAGGACAACGCGGCACCATCCAGAGTTCCAGTAGCGTATTTCACCTGATCAACAGGTGGACAGTTACACTTTGAGAAAACGGACTCCGTCTTCTCGAACCAGTGTACTAGCCCTATAGCTCCCTCAGTACCGCTGTAGGTGTGTGGCTTACAGTCCATAAAGGACTTATAAGTACACACGGGTGGTCCTGTTTTAACACGATAAACATTGATCAGATTCTCTATACGATTAACTATGGCATTGGATTTAACTTCCTATTATCGTTTACCTGTTGGCTGTCCCACTTGGGCAGCAGCTACCGCTGCCTGAACTTGTTCATTTATCAGGGCAGCTAGTTCAGCAGGGGTTATGTTGATATTACCGCCGCCTTGATCACTGGCGCCACGTCCATATCCGCGCCCGCGCCCTCGACCACGTCCACGTCCTCGGGCGTCCATTTGCTTTCACTTTACATTCACAAATATGATAATGAGTAACATTAAACATATTTATCTCATTGAAGTAGTGTAAACAATAAGAAAGTAATGAACCATCACATCCACAACATTCATAACAAAAATGATAACCAAGATAAATAAATTGTAAATAAGTCACAATGTATTCACCAATGTCAAAATTTAAGTTTGTCGTTCGGGTGGGGAAACAACCCTTCCCACATAGGTTCCAAAAGAAAGAAATGCTACATAGTCCAAGTCATTTAAAGAAAAAAAATGAAAAAATAGAATCAGTCAATGATATCCGACCCGTCACTGTCATCTTCCATCTCCACAGGTTCTTCTTCAGGTTCCTCTTCAGGTTCCTCTTCAGGTTCATCTTCGGGTTTCTCCTCCTCCTCGGGGGCCTCCACAGAAGTAGGAGCTATGGCGATCTGAAGCGCCGCCAACTGGGATTCTAAGGTAGCAATCCTATTGTCGGCTACTTCGTCGTGCTGTTCTCGAGCAGTCATGCGTCCACTAAGTGTCTGGTAACCGTCCCGCATGTGGTAACATCCCTCCAAGGTCTTACCATGTTGTTCCTCAAGTGCATCCAGCTGGTGTCGTAGTTTGTACACCTCGTGCTATAGTGTACAAACGTCGCTCGTGAGTCGCCTGACTCGGTGCTGTTCCGTATCCAGTGCTACCACCATCGCAGCAATCACTTGCTCGTTGGACTGCACAATCCGCGGAAGTGAAGGTAGTGGTTGTTCGGTGTTGGTTCTAGTTCTAAGCCTCAGGGTAGGTACACGTTCTCTATACATAATATGGTCCACGAACTAGGGATAAAAACTCCAGTCTCGCGGAGGGTCGCGCTCCATCAGGGTGAAAGGCTGATCCCAGTCAAATTCTCCTTGTGGGTAGTCTAAGCAAGGCCAGTCGCGTCCATTGTCGGGTACTGGTCCAGGAGGTGGGGACTCTGATCGACTGGGTGATGCTGGTCGTTTACCAGGTGCTCTCGATGAAGATGCCATACTGCAGAGAGTATGAGGTGTATGCCAATGAGTATACAGTAGAGAAATCAGGAACAAGTAACTAACTAACTGTGTGCGGTTATAGTCTAGTGTGTATGCAACCTAGTTCTCTATAACCAATGGCTCTGATACCAATCTGTCACACCCTCAAAATCCACGAGCGGAGTTTTACCGCAAGGCGTGTGAACAAACCAGGATCACGGTCAATAGTTACTCAGAACGACTCTATATGCCATCTTTTAAATAAAACAAACCAAAATTCAAACTTTAAAACCATGCGGAAGCGTATTGTAGATAAAGCAAACCCAACATATAAAAATGTATAATATGGCAAAACATACGCCAACCAATTAAAACCCAAATTGTAAAGACAAGTAAATACGTTTATAGTCTAAGTCTCAAAATGCATGCTCGACCCGTGCAGTGCTCCTATTGGCAAGCTGGAGTATCGACTGGAGAATAGCATACTAAAATATCAACACAATGGTTGGTGAGTTCAAGAGTTTGCGTTTAAACATAACAGTTTAATAATCGTGATATATATAAGCATGTGTATTGTAATAGATAGCTAGTCTATTAACAACAAATATTAACTCATAGTGATTTCGCAATTGAAGCTGACTGTGATAGTTTTTGCCTCCTGCCACGACTTACCATGTCGTGACAAATATTCATAGGACAAATTGCACCCGGTTGGCCTCAAGTCACACAGGTGGGGCTTGTCAGACCCAGTAGTACTAACCAAGTTTCCCCACTATTCAGTATTAACAATTCGAAAGTGTGAGGACTTTATCATGGTAAACAACACTATATTAATATTATACACATCTTAAATATATAAAGCATTAGTAAAGTTACCAGTATGCTATCTCCCCCAAAAGAGGTTAAGTAAATAGTGGGGCATGAACTCACCTGATACGCGTGATAGATATCTAAGGCTTAACTTGACAAGAACAAATGGAAAGACAACCTTCAAAGGTTACTAGAATACACAAGTACATAAGTATATGTACACAGAAATCCCAAGGAAACTCTAAGTGCTTTACAATCAAAGAATTCAAGGTTTTATAAAGAAAACATACATGTGACCTAGTTGACCCGTTTGACCCGTTGGTGACATTATGTGTTGTAAACTATTTAAACAGACATGAGCATATATCATACATGGTTAACATTCCAATGCATTGCTTAGATCACCATACTATGCAAATATCATACAAGCTATGTAAGTCCTTAACATCTAGCATGCTCAGTGTATCCATAACACCACTAGTGTATCATATAAAAGTCAAACCATGCATAACCTACTCATATGACCTATAACCATGAATTAGCATATACGGGTCAAAATAGATAAGCTACCAATTAATCATCCATACTAACCACAACACATTCAACATGTCCATTACATACAACATATATCAAGATGATTGATTTCCAGTGCCAAACATGATGTCCTAGTTACTAATCAACATTCAATACCATACATGATCATCAAAGTTCATAAACCACACATAACCTAATAAACATTCCATACAACCTAATTAACAAGTTCTATCACGTTAGGCGTCCACAACAAGCATTCTAGCATGATCCTAATGCCGTGAACATGTCCAATTCCCAATATCCAAGGTTCATCCAAAATAAAGTTTCCCTTTTGGGAAAGTACATCCCAAAATCTACTAAACATCCAACGTATGCATATTTCATCAATAACAGACCATTTCAAGTTCATACCAACACCTAAACATGATGAACAACTTCCAACTATCATAATTCAACAATCATCATAGATAAAGTTTCTACTTTTGGCAAGATATGAACAACAACATTCATTCTAAGATTTCTAGCATTCATATCAACAATCTAGCACCCAATCAACATCATAAACACATCCATATCATCACTACATTAGCAATTCTACATTACATGCAAAACAAAGTTAATATTATTAGTAACCCATGAACAAAGCTCCCAATTCATCAATTTCTTGCAAGATTCATGTATTGTAGCATTCATACTATCTAATTAACATCTCAAAAACATCAAACAACTATCAATTCCACATGATCAACATGAAATTCGAAATTAGGGTTCATCCTCATCAAAAAGTATGAACAACCAATCAAAAGCGTAGTTTTCTTGCATAATCAACGTTAACTAACATGTATACAACCTAACTAACATATTAACATCAACAATTTATCAAAATTCAGCCTCATGAACCCCTAATTCGCAGCTAGGGTCTCGGCCATATCAACACACATGAAAAACCCATAAAAATCTAACCTTTAAACTTGAGATGGCTTGTAATTGATGTTTCTAACGTATTGTATTGCTTGTAATCGATCAAAATCAGCCTTCTAATGCTAGTTCTTGGCTGAAATCACAAAGGGAGAGGGAGAGGATGGTGATGTCGTGGCCGAAGGGTGGGGGGATTAGGGTTTGGGATTTTTGTTTTAACTAATTAATCATATTTACACTTTAAGCCCTTCTTGACTTGTATTTTATAAAAATTCAGGTTTTAACTAGTTTTTAAAAGGTTTCTAACTACTAAACACCATTATTATTAGTCACAAATAATAATCTTGCATAATTTTCACTTGTCACACAACACACGAAATAAATATAGCAAGTCGTCACGTTACGCGATTAATTTCCTAATTAATATTTAAAAACACACCAAACACGTAAACATAATACAATAATCATATAACCAGTTAAATTATCATTAATTTATCATTATTGAATATTATTGAGTCACCAACGTTAAACGATAACTAGTGTGTGCTTACGACGCGTGTACGCAAGACTTAACGGAACTAACGGAGTTTGGTAACGTAAAATTACCGGATGTCACATAGAACAAGGCTTGTGTATTAGAGTGTGAGTGATTATCAACAGAATATTGCATTCTGTGATGAATTCATCATTTAGATGATTTGACATAACTTAGATTAAGATGGTGAGAGCTCCAGGTCTATACTCACGTTTAACAAAGGAGATGACCATTTAATCATGTGTCGATGATAGCTCTAGGTCAGTACTACCATACAGCAGAGGAGATCATCACTCCAGGTCAGTACTACCGTACAGCAGAGGAGATAAGCACAAGTACAAGACACATAAATACACCAGACATGATTCAAAGATATGGATTATAAGATTTGTATCATGGTGGGTGAAAGATCAATTCTCAATCCAATTTTTGTCGGGACTCAGTTTTTGTGCAGGCCAAAATGATTGCGTAAACCCAGACATCCTTAAGCATAGATTTTAATTTAAATTATTTTGCTGCTGTCTACTTTATTCTTCAGGCTGAGTCTACCAAGCATATCGATTAAAGAATCTGTTTAATTTTCTTTTATTTGTAATTTAAAAATAAGATGTAAATCAGAGAGCAGCATCAGTTACTATCATTTTGCATTTTGAATGCCAGTCATGCATAAACGAGCATATCCAGAAGATATACAATCATTTCTCGTCATCTCAAATCAAGTTCCCAGTTTTTTTTATTTTATTTTATTTTACGTAGAACTTATATACACTCCCCCAGAATTTTATTATAGAAAAAACCTTTATTTTTATAAAGATAAGAGAAAAGAAAGATGGTTTAAAAAGATATTAGCCCTAGCATAGAGATCAATTCATAAAAGCGAGGTTTATCAAATGTTTTTGTGAAAAGATCTGCCTTTTGAGTTTTAGTATCAGTGGGAATAATATCGATAAAACCCTTTTCCTGTGCATCACGAATTGCATGAATCCGTGTTTCGATGTGCTTGGTTCGAGAATGATGAATAGGATTTTTACCGATCCCGATGGCGGCTTCGTTGTCACAAAATAACGGTGTGTGGAGAAAATGGATTCCATAGTCAATCATCTGGTGTTGTATCCAAAGAACTTGTGAACAACAACTAGAGGCAGCAATGTATTCTGCTTCCCCTATAGAGAGGGAAACAGTCGTCTGTTTCTTGCTTTGCCATGAAACCAGACAATTGCCCAGGTACTGACATCCTCTAGTCACCGATTTCCTGTTTAACCTACAACCATTAGAATCACTGTCAGAATAAGCATGTAAATCAAAATTCCCACCACAGGGATACCAAAGACCTAAACGAGAGGAGCCTTCAAGATAACGAAAAATTCTCTTGACGGCTTTTTCATGAGACTCTTTTGGAGCCGACTCGTAAGGAGCACAATATCCTACACAAAAGTGATGTTAGGACGACTTGCTGTAAGTTACATAAGGGAACCGATCATAGATCTGTAAAGATGAGGATCAACAGGTTTCCCGTTCTCATCAGGAGTGAGGCACGTTTGAGCAGTAAAGGGAGTCATTTCAGGAGACGCGTCATCCATCTTAAATTTCTTCAAAATTTCTTTAACATACTTCTCCTGATTAATAAGAATGCCTTCTGGCTTTTGTTCTACTTGTAATCCAAGAAAAAAGCACATTTCTCCCATCATACTCATTTCAAACTGATTACGCATCACCTCTTCGAACTCCCGACATAATTGTGAATTGGTGGAGCCAAAAATAATATCATCAACATAAACTTGGACAATTAACATTTCACCATTCACTTCTCTCTTGAATAGATTCATATCGATGGTGACACGAGAGAAACCATTGCTTAAGAGGTATTGTGTTAGGGTCTCATACCAGATCCTAGGTGCCTGATGAAGACCATAAAGAGACTTGTCAAGCTTAAAAACTTTATCGGGAAAATCAGGATCCTCAAAACCTGGTGGTTGACACACATATATCTCCTCATCAATGTCTCCGTAAAGGAAAGCACACTTGACATCCATCTAATAGACCTTAAACTGTTTATGAGCAGCATGAGCGAGAAAAATCCTTATTGCTTCAAGACGAGCGACGGGAGCAAAAACTTCAGTATAATCAATCCCTTCTTCTTGAGCAAATCCATGCATAACCAATCTTGATTTGTTACGCACCACAACACCACGATCATCTGGTTTGTTCTTAAAACCCATTTTGTACCAATTGGGCATTTGTTTGGAATCAAGTCAACCAAAGTCCATACTTTGAGTTTTCTGAATTGTTGAAGCTCTAATTGCATTGATTCCATCCAGCAAGGATCCTGGAGAGCGGCATGCACGTTTTTTTCAGGACAGATTGAGAGATAAAGCAAGAGAAGAGAAAAATATTAATCAAAGTAGATTGAATCCGCATCCGTACACCATCAGTGATAGATCCAATAATGTTATCATGAGGATGACATTTCAAAGTTTTGAAATCTGTAGATAAAGGCAAGATGTTTGGAGATGTTTCACTGATAGATTGTGAATGAGTAGAGGGTGAGAGAGATGGAACAGGCTGTGGTGGGATGAATGTTGGTGATGACAGGAAGAGATGTAGAAACAGGTGTCGGTGAATGATCAAATGATGGAGAAGATGATCCAACATCAACTGACCTGGCATCATTTGCTGAAGAGGTGGAATGGATAGGAGATGGGGTTGAGGAAATAAAATTTGTTTGAACATTTGAGATGGACGCATCATCATCGAAAATTGGAAGATTAAAAGAATTAAACACAGCATCTGAGTCAAAGAACCATGCTGGTTCAGATCGAACATCAGAAGAGTTAGACTCTTGCCAATCAACATAGAACGACTCTTGAACGATACGTGTTCTCTTGTTATATACCCGATAAGCCTTTCGAGAAGAAGAATAACTGACAAAGTAACACTCGTCAGACATGGCACCGAACTTTGTCTTTTGGGATTGAGTATTCAGAAGAGTGCATGAACAACCAAATGGTCGAAAGAAGTCAATTAAAGGTTTCCGTTTATGAAAAAGTTTGTAAGGAGTCTTCATTTTGTCCTTGACTATCAACACCCGGTTTAGAACGTATGAAGCACAATTTACCGCTTCAGCCCAAAAGATAATGGGTAACGATGATTCTATCAACATTGTACGAGCGGCGTCAATAAGAGTGTGATTCTTTCGTTCAGCTACACCATTCTGTTGAGGCGTCCTTGCAGCATTAAATTGTCTCACAATTCCCTTTTGAGCACAGAACGAATCAAGAATCTGATTTTTGAATTCAGTACCGTTGTCACTTCTCATGGCCAGAACCTTTCTCTTGCTTATTGTCTTGATTGAAAGTATTAACTTCTGCAATTCCTCAGCAACCTCTCCCTTGTGAGCAAGAAATCTCACCCATGAATATCTTAAGAAATCATCTGTAATAACAAGACAGAAGGATTTTTTAGCAATTGATTTAACACTGATTGGGCCAAACAGATCAGTATGTAACAACTCGAGGGGATTGGATATGCTATTTTCAACTTTAGGTTTATGTGGTTTCTTATGTTGTTTTCCCTTTAGGCATGCCATGCATTTTTCAACCACAGAAAAGTCTTTTAAAGGTAATCCCCTAATAAGATTGTTTTTAACTAATTTGTTTATATTTTTAAAATTAACGTGGCCCAATCTACGATGCCATAGGAAAGACTCAGAGGTGGAAGCTTTAGACAGAAGACAGGTGATAGTAGATGTTGAATCCTTTGAACTCATATCAAGAAGATATGTATCATGTTTCCTTGGAGTCCGCATTAGTACCATATTATCTGGAATATCAATCTCAGATTTCAAAAAGAGACATTCATTGGACTTGAATAAGACGGGAATACTTTTATCACAAATCTGAGAGACGCTCAACAGATTGAATGCAAGCTCAGGTACATAGTTGACTTTCTCTAAGGTAAGAGAGCCGTTGGAGACTTCTCCTTGACCGATCACTTTCCCTCCTTTCTTGTCGCCGGCGAATGCAACGAAACCTCCATTGATTATTCGATCGTTAGTCAATAGATCTTTAAGTCCCGTCATGTGTCTGGAGCATCCACTCTCAACATGCCATTCACTATTTTTCAACTTTAGTGGATGACTCCTGCATGAATATCAAGAAAAGGTTAACCGGGTGAAACAGGAACCCAAGTTTGAGCAACTTTGGGTTTATGAATAACAGATTTTTTACAAAAGAAGTTGTTAACTAATTGAGTTAACCTATTACCAAAAATTTCTGTTCACATGTCTATGATGAAGCAGAGGACAGTGCTTAACAATATGATCATCTTCACTACATCGAAAACAGTGTGGTTTTAATCTAGGTCTATTATGTAATGAGGTTGGGATTTTATCAATGCATATTTCCTCATCACATTCAGATAATCTAGAATCAACATCACTGTATGTCTCATATATGTCAATAGAACAATTTTTATTTGAAAAAGAATGACTATTTACAGAAGAAGATGAGATGTAATCTGAAATACATGTGGTACTAGTACCACTTGTACTTTCATCAGATGAAGATGTAACCCTGTCATCAGACACAAAAATTTTAGTTGGAGTAAAAGATGGAATAGGGTGAGAAAAGAATTTTTCAGAAGAATAATTTTAATTTCCTCATCACTCTTCACGGTGTATCAGTCATAAGATCAACACAATCAAAAGATGTAGCGATATCACAATCCACAGAATTTAAAGAGGACACAGAAACATCACTAGAACATGAAGAAATAGAGTCTTTTACAGCATTACTAGAGACAAAAATAGAATTTAAACTAGATTTATGATCTAAAACAAAATGTTGAGGTTCAAGTGTACTAAGGCTAGAGCATCCAAGCCCGCTAGTCGGTCCATAATCGTAGTCCTCACGAACATGCATAGGATTCATACCTTCTAAACCTGCAGACATACTGTAAGCATCTATTTGGATCAAATCATTAGAAGGATGAGGAACAGGCATAGGTGAATAACAGTAAGTACTAGGAGGAGGATAAACCTTAGCATTTTCATATCCCAAACCTGTTTTAATCCTAGCCCCCCGTTAGGATTTATATAAATCATCATGTTTCATTCCCGATATAGTCCATTTATCAAGCTTTGACTGAAGCTTGCTTGTTTCAAACTCAGCAAGAGCAACCCTTTCAGTCAAATTATTAACCTCAACATTTCTTTCCAAAACTATTCTTTTTAAGTGATCATTTTCTTTTAAAGCTTCGTTTAATTTAACAAAATATTTAGACTCGTTTGTTTTAAGCTCCTCATTAATTCGTTTCAAAACTTTTTCATTATCAATCAGCAAACGATTATCTTTATAGACCCCGAATAACCTGATTTTGTAAGCTGATGAACACATATCTTGAATTACCTCATAGGGAAGACCCATCACCACTTTTTTAGCCGCAAGAGCTTTCTCACATTGACACACCGGAGTACTCAACTTGTTTTCCTCAACAGCGGTAGCAGCATCATTCTTATTGTGACATCTCATAATTTTGTTAACCTAAAGGTTAACCTTGTTAAATCTTAAAAGGGCCTTTTATGCCATTTTTAAAACTTTGGGGACTTATTATGCTTGATAATTAATTTTGATGGTTAACAAATTAATATAATGAACAATAATAACATTATAAGTTCTATAATGTTTACTTAATATTTAAAGTGATAATAAAGTTAAAAATAATTATTATTATTATCATAAGAATAATAATAATAATAATAATAATAGTAATAAAAAAACAATAATAATATTATTAACAATAATGATAATCTAAGTTTTAAAACTTTAATCTTGTAATTACTAAATTTCTACATAAAATGTTAACTTTAATAATCACAGGGACTAAAGTGTAATTTAATTATAACTAATATGAAAATTTAAATTTAAAGTATTAATTTTTAAAACCTCAGGGACCATTTGTGAAAATTAACCAAAACATTTTTCCTCTCCTCGTCGACCCTATTCCGGCCACCACCTCCGGCCTTAGTCCGGCAACCCTCCACCCATAAAACGCTCGATTTAACACGCAATCGAACCACTTTGAAACGCTTGCGTATCAGTTTCGAATCAAACACCTAAATTATTGTTGTTTAATCGCTCATAAAACTATCCTAACTTGAAACCGAAGCTCCAAATTAAAGTCATTGCTGATCGTTATGAAACAGCCTAAATTGGACCTTTAGATTGATGTTAAACCTTCTATCCAATACCCTTAAACTTTCTGTAACACCAATTCCATTTGAAACAAGCGCTTACACCTTGTTCGATCATCAGCAACTTCTTCGACCTGCAACTTAGTCGAAATCCGATCTCTGAGCTAAAATTGATTGAGGGCTTTCAATTACCGTCACCATATGAAGCTTCTTGTAAGAATAATTTAATCATCAACAACGATTAAACCTGGAACCAACTTTACCTTAGTCGCGGCTATTTCATCGTGTACTCTAATCCTCATCCTTAATCGTATCAGGTAATTGAATACATGTTTACACTCGATTTCATCTACTAATCAAAAGCCCTATGCTTAATTTGGTTAACAATCTCGAATTGTTGTTCAATTTAGGCATTGTCGAATTAGGGTTCATAAGGGATTGGGTATTTGTTTGAATATGTGCATTTAACAATAGGAAACCCAAATCAACCGCGGCTGTAAGCCTGGTTCACTGGTTCCACGTACGAATTTAAACCTTGAGGTCCCGGGTTCGAACCCGGGCTCCCTCACCTATTTTTTTAGGCTTTTTAGCCTTTAAATAAATAATAAAAAAATCAGATTAAATATAAAATTCCTTTTATAAACTTTCAATAATGTTTGAAATCATCTAATTATTTTCTGGAATTTATCTTAACATTTTTTTTATTTATTTAGTTATTATTTTATTTAATTAGTTTAATTTCTTATAAAATAGATTTCAAATATGATTTATCTTATTAAATCATTATATGTTCAATAATTTAATTAAGTTATTCTATTTTTTTCTTAGCTTAATAATTATTATTTGCTTCAAAATAATATAAAAGGGTCATTTAATATTTTTGTATAAAATGAGGATTATTTTCTTATTTTAACTTATTAATTATCATTTGTTAAAATAATAAATAATAAATCTTTTGGTCCAAACGTTACTTTCTAAAAATATAATTATTTTTATGTTTATTTAACTTTTATATTTAAATGGTTTTCTTTTAAAATAGTTAAATAATCATTGGACTTGAAACAATAAACCTTTATAATATTAATTGACATTATATTAATTAAAGACTTATCATGATAATTATAGAAATTATATATCTTATAGTTTCATAAAATACTTACAAATATTAATCCTTATAAAATATACCTCGACTAATGGTTTAAAATAATATTTTGTTATTAGTCAATATGTTATTCTAATTATTCTAAGATAACCATAAAGATTTAATTACGTATTGAACTTCAACATTAATATATTTAAATTCATTTCTAATACACTTAATCACCTATATAATTCCTTCTAATGAAATCAAAATGTAAATAATTACCTTGTAAAACTTACTACTTATCAAAACCTCTTAATTCTATCAAAACCCTAATCCTTGTTTGAACGTTAATCTTATTATTAACCATAAACTTGTAATATAAATTTAGGTGTCTTGTAATTGATACTTTGGGAATATCTTTTGACCTTTCATGTCATCTTGTAATGCCTATTTCCATGTGAGTATTTTCATACCCCTTTTTCTTATTTTCACACTTGGGGGTGAAACATGTTAACTTATATTATTGCACTTGTAAACTTGTTTGAGACTTGTAAACTTTATGGCAATTCATCATGTAAAGTTGTGGTTAGTTGAACTTTTATGGTTACCATGTTATGGCGTTATATGTACAATCATTAACTATTGTTAGCCTAGCGAAGTCATAGATCTATAGGCCAGACAAGCCTGCTTGGTTAATCCAAGTACACTTAGCTAATCGTATATACTTTTAACGTTTGAGACTTGTAAAACTTTATCGAGGTTTGATTGTTGCATTGTTCATAACATCCCTAATCACTTTATTCACTAACTTACAACTTGAAATGCCATCTTTTATATATTCTATGTATTGAAAACTATAGAATGCTCACCAACATTTTTATGTTGACCCTTTATTTTTAACATGTTTCAGTAATAACCCAAGTATGCGTTCTACTCTTTTAAGCTTATCTTACTTAGGACTAGACTTAGAGAAATAAACAATGATCTTGTTACTTTCAACCTTGTATTCATGATGTATCTTTGTTTGAGCCTTTACTTGTATTGTTACAATTGAATCTTGATTAATATATTTGGAATTAATAATAGCGTTATGTGGCTGTGAACAATCGTAACTCTCACACTTCGACGATTCCGCTGCCAAGGTTGGGGTGTGACAGTTTGGTATCAGAGCCCATAACTATAGGGATTTAGGTTATTAGACATGGTGACCTAGACTATAGTTGCATGAACCTCGTAGAAAGATCCTTATAGTTTTGTGTTTACATATTGTTTGCATGCTACATAATGTTATGCCTTTTGTGCAACTTGATGCCTTAGCATAGGATTGCCTTATGTATGCTTAAAACTTAGTTACTTGTCTCCCTAAACTTATCTTTGACTCTTTGACTCTCCCCGACAAATAAAACTTCCTAAACTTATTCTCGAAGACATGTGAATCTACACTTATTATCGTGGGTTCAATTCCTTAGACTTTATGGCTAATCTATGAAAATCTCATCAAGGTTTTGATTTCATAAACCAGAGAAATTTGTGTAACACATAGACACCTGTATTCTGGATTTCCTGGCAAAAGGCCTTCGGGCTAAGGCAAGCATATCGTATAAATCTCATTGCGAGACCAGTTATGCTTACCTGGGGATCTCTGGGATGAGTGATAAACTATGGTCAACAAACACAAGTCTCTAAGGAAAATGGGTCAATTTACCTTGACGTGTCAATGATTCCAAATGGTAATGCGTTACCAAACGGAACCATTCTCTTTGTATCTTAAAAATCCTTGAATCCTTGAACTGGTTTATCACCAAAGTTTTAATATCTTCTCATTCTTAACCTACATAATGTCCCTCTTAATATTGAACCCATCCTAGATTTCAACTCTTACTTTTAAACACCGTTACACGTTGAGCGTTTCATGTAACTATTTCTATACCTTGACCAACGTGAACATGACTCTTAATATGTCTAAAGATATTGGGAATCTAAACCGTATGGTCTTTAAAACTTTAAACCATTACTTATGATTCTCAAATCTTCTTAAGGATGTGTCCGATAACTAAGAACATGCAATGCTGTAGGTGGAATTCCTACATCTCGGGATACTTTGTCTAGGCAAAGTGTAAATGGTGATCTGATTCGATCATTGAATCCGTTTACTTAACTTGAAACCCTTGAGATGAGTGACCACTTATAAGTACATGTGTCTTTAATAAGGTTATGGCTGACCTCATATCTGGAGAAGTCCATGTATTCCCTTCGATTGTGAATCGAATGTTCACATCTCATTGTGATGTCGAATCATTTTTGTCCTTGATTTCGTCTTCCCGATTTAAACCATCCAAGATTTAAACACCATCATAACTAATCCTGTTACCTCGAACTTTGACCTTAAATTTTGTAAGCATGATTTTCCTTTTGGTTACATTGATGTAACTTGAAATTTTCTGAATTTCTAAGTGATATTCTTTTCCTTTCGTTTTTAAGTCGAACCTTGAACCATCTGCATCGTGCGAGATGCAAGAGTTTGTAAGTCAATCTATGACTAAGAACACTCGTACCTCCTAAATAATTCTAACTCATCAAAACAGGGGTGATTCCCTTATTTTGACGGTTCTCTATTCGTTTCGATAACAATTGTGTGTTTTATGAAATTTCATCCTCCGGATTAGGGCAATTTCCTCATCCTGAGGATTGACTTCAATTATTCTCATTGGAACTTGCACTTCACAAATGACGTGATCTCACCAAAATAGGATTGAAACCCGTACTTTGGTGACAAATGTCGATCTTCGATTGTTTTCTTGTACTATGAAATTCAATCATCAAGATAGGCGTGATTTCCATACCTTGATGATAATGTCATTTTTATGAATTGTATTTGTTCAAATGAAACGACCTCATCAAAGTGGAGTGAATTCTGGATTTTGATGAAGAAGTTCATTCTGTTATATTTTGTTTTTGAAAAACTTCACCGTTAAGATAGGAGTGATTTCCCTTACATTAATGGTGAGTTACCTCGTCTTATTTCTGTGAATTCTCAACAATGAGTTGGGATCGAACTTTTGATTTGGTAAGTTAAGGGTCATACCTTGGGAATACACCATCAAGTTAGGAGTGAAAACCACACCTTGATGACTATTCTCATTTCTTGATCTTCTACTTACCAAGGTTGTAATCAAGTGACGAAAAACATGTAGTATCTCGAAGGGTGAAACAATATTAGTGTTTCGACCTATCAAACCAAAGCATAATTTCTGAACTTGAAAGGAGACCTAATCGCTCTAGGCTAATTTTGTTTTCGAGCTTGGAGTATTTAAAATTCTTAGATCGATTTTTTTCCCTTTATTTTCATCTTATGATTTAATCTAGCTATATGGAACCATTTATTCCTCACTTATCAACTTTCGTTTTGAGATATCATCAACACATGATTGCGTGATGTTAGCCTTCTTAAATAATCTTTCTGTTAAATAAAGGCATTATCAACTTGTGTTCACCGAATATTCTCGGCTATGCTTATGGGTTTTGTTGAACCGTGTATGCAAACTGTACTTGGAAACTTGCTACCCTGCAAAACATGGTTACAAATACCTTTCTTATTGTTTGCGTCATTTCTTGAATCGCTTTTGAATCCTTAACCTTGAAAATCATTGCAATTCTGTCTTGGTTTTGAACAACAAGGCTCGTTATTATCCTCATTGCGATGTGGATATAATGGTTCATAAAATTTCATAATTGGTAGTCATGAAAGAAAAGACATAACTTGGTATGTGTCCAAGTGTCTTACCTTCACATATGACAGGGCCTAACCTCCGTATTCCCGTGAATCTCCTGTTTAAAACTCCTCATCACTGAAATGTTCCTTATCTTAGATGTTATGATGATAATTGGTGCATTATAGACCGATTGACTAACCTCATATTGATTCATGGGAGATAATGGGTCGAGAAAATTACTTGTATCTGTTTTAAATATTCGTATACCGTGGTATGGCATTAAAACATCGATCATTACTTTGGATGACCGATTCATTTGTGTTTAATAATGTTCCTAACCATAGTCGTGAACTCATTCCAAAAATCTTCGCATATCATATTATTCTTAGGCCGATGGTTGGTCAAAGGAGAAATACATATTCACAAGATATGTGTTAAGATCACTTCATATAGTGATGTTTGGGATTCCTAAATCCCAACGGTTAACCTTTATTATCATTGATTGGTCTTTTATAAATTTCTAGACATCATTTTTACTACGAAATTATATTCTAGAAGTTGTGGCTTATAAGTCTAACATACCACGGTAACTCGTCATCGTTTTCCAACGTTTCATCTCAGAACATCTCGTATTTTACTGGAAGAGTTCAAATTGGCATGCACTATGCTAAGAGACTTGTAAGATTCCATAAATTGAAATATCTCATCCATAATCAAACATCAATCACTAGCCGTTGTACGTTTACCTTTCATTACAATTCCTTTGTTCATTTAAGTTCATTTTTAATTTCGGGACGAAATTCTTTTAAGTTGGGGAGATTGTGACATCTCATAATTTTGTTAACCTAAAAGTTAACCTTGTTAAATCTTAAAAGGGCCTTTTATGCCATTTTTAAAACTTTGAGGACTTATTATGCTTGATAATTAATTTTGGTGGTTAACAAATTAATATAATGAACAATAATAACATTATAAGTTCTATAATGTTTACTTAATATTTAAAGTGATAATAAACTTAAAAATAATTATTATTATTATCATAACAATAATAATAATAATAATAATAGTAATAAAAAAACAATAATAATATTATTAATAATAATGAATCTAAGTTTTAAAACTTTAATCTTGTAATTACTAAGTTTCTACATAAAATGTTAACTTTAATAATCACATGGACTAAAGTGTAATTTAATTATAACTAATATGAAACTTTAAATTTAAAGTATTAATTTTTGAAACCTCAGGGACCATTTGTGTAAATTAACCAAACCATTTTTCCTCTCCCCGTCGACCCTATTCCGGCCACCACCTCCGGCCTAAGTCCTGCAACCCTCCACCCATAAAACGCTCGATTTAACACGCAATCGAACCACTTTGAAACGCTTGCGCATCGGTTTCGAATCAAACACCTAAATTATTGTAGTTTAATCGCTCATAAAACCATCCTAACTTGAAACCGAAGCTCCGAATTAAAGTCATTGTTGATCGTTATGAAACAGCCTAAATTGGACCTATAGATTGATGTTAAACCTTCTATCCAACACCCTTAAACTTTCTGTAACACCAATTCCATTCGAAACAAGCGCTTACACCTTGTTCGATCATCAGCAACTTCTTCGACCTGCAACTTAGTCGAAATCCGATCTCTGAGCAGTTTACAATAAAATTGATTGAGGGCTTTCAATTACCGTCACCACACGAAGCTTCCTGCAAGAATAATTTAATCATCAACAACGATTAAACTAGAACCAACTTTACCTTAGTCGCGGCTATTTCATCGTGTACTCTAAACCTCATCCTTAATCGTATCAGGTAATTGAATACATGTTTACACTCTATTTTATCTACTAATCAAAAGCCCTATGCTTAATTTGGTTAACAATCTCGAATTGTTGTTCAATTTGGGCATTGTCAAATTAGGATTCATAAGGGATTGGGTATTTGTTTGAATATGTGCATTTAACAATTGGAAACCCAAATCAACCGTGGCTGTAAGCCTGGTTCACTGGTTCCACGCACGAATTTAAACCTTGAGGTCCCGAGTTCGAACCCGGGCTCCCTCACCTATTTTTTAAAGCTTTTTAGCCTTTAAATAAATTATAAAAAAATCAGATTAAATATAAAATTCCTTTTATAAACTTCCAATAATGTTTGAAATCATCTAATTATTTCTGGAATTTATCTTAATATTTTTTTTATTTATTTAGTTATTATTTTATTTAATTAGTTTAATTTCTTATAAATAGATTTCAAATATGATTTATCTTATTAAATCATTATATGTTCAATAATTTAATAAAGTTATTCTACTTTTTTTCTTAGCTTAATAATCATTATTTGCTTCAAAATAATATAAAAGGGTCATTTAATATTTTGTATAAAATGAGAATTATTTTCTTATTTTAACTTATTAATTATCATTTGTTAAAATAATAAATAATAAATCTTTTGGTCCAAATGTTACTTTCTAAAAACATAATATTTTTATGTTTATTTAACTTTTATATTTAGATGGTTTTCTTTTAAAATAGTTAAATAATCATTGGACTTGAAACAATAAACCTTTAATATTTATTGACATTATATTAATTAAAGACTTATCATGATAATTATAGAAATTATATATCTTATAATTTCATAAAATATTTACAAATATTAATCCTTATAAAATATACCTCGACTAATGGTTTAAAATAATATTTTGTTATTAATCAATATGTTATTCTAATTATTCTAAGATAACCATAAAGATTTAATTACATATTGAACTTCAACATTAATATATTTAAATTCATTTCTAAAACACTTAATCACCTATATAATTCCTTCTAATGAAATAAAAATGTAAATAATTACCTTGTAAAACTTACTACTTATCAAAACCTCTTAATTCTATCAAAACCCTAATCCTTGTTTGATCGTTAATCTTATTATTAACCTTAAACTTGTAATATAAATTTAGGTGCCTTGTAATTAATACTTTGGGAATATCTTTTGACCTTTCATGTCATCTTGTAATGCCTATTTCCATGTGAGTATTTCCATACCCCTTTTTCTTATTTTCATACTTTGGGGTGAAACATGTTAACTTACATTATTGCACTTGTAAACTTGTTTGAGACTTGTAAACTTTATGGCAATTCATCATGTAAAGTTGTGGTTAGTTGAACTTTTGTGGTTACCATGTTATGGCGTTATATGTACAATCATTAACTATTGTTAGCCTAGCGAAGTCATAGATCTATGGGCCAGACAAGCCTGCTTGGTTAATCCAAGTACACTTAGCTAATCGTATATACTTTTAACGTTTGAGACTTGTAAAACTTTATCGAGGTTTGATTGTTGCATTGTTCATAACATCCCTAATCACTTTATTCACTAACTTACAACTTGAAATACCATCTTTTATATATTCTATGTATTGAAAACTATGGAATGCTCACCAACATTTTTATGTTGACCCTTTATGTTTAACATGTTTCAGGAATAACCCAAGTATGCGTTCTACTCCTTGAAGCTTATCTCACTTAGGACTGGGCTTAGAGAAATAAACAATGATCTTGTTACTTTCAACCTTGTATTCATGATGTATCTTTGTTTGAGCCTTTTACTTATATTCTTACAATTGAATCTTGATTAATATATTTGGAATTAATAATAGCTTATGTGGTTGTGAACAATCGTAACTCTCACACTTCTATGATTCAGCCGTCAAGGTTGGGGTGTGACACTTATCCTTTTCTAGCTCAGTGGTTTGACTTCCTTCCTTCTTAATCTCCTTCATATCACCTTCTTTCATCTTCTCATCCTTCTTCATCTCCTCAGACACTTCAACTTCATCCTAAAATTCCTTGAATGGATCAAAGTCATTCTCATAATTCACGTTCATCACTTCTTTCACAATCTCAGCTACCAGTGCTTGATTAACCTCTTCTCTTGTCTCTTCAACTTCAGCACTCCAGTCAAAGTTAGAAATCAATGTTGTCTCCTTCTTGTGACTTGCTTCCTCTTTACCCCCACTTGAAACCAATCTTGGAACTCCTGAATTACTGGGGTCAGTGACAATTGGTAGTGGACGTTCGCATTTGAAGTGTCCCAACTGTTTGCAATTAAAACATCTCAGCTTGGACTTATTAAAACCCAGTTTGGAGTTAGAACTTTGACCTCCAAAATTCTTTCTTCCAGTTCGCTCCATAAATCTTCAGGCTCTAAGCGTCAATATCACCATTTGCCATTGAATATCAGTCTCTTCAAGATCATCAGGATCCACCTGATACATATCCTCCATCATCGTTCCTTTACCTTTCAAATATCCAGCTACTAGTGCTTCATAACTCTAAACGAACATGCGAAAAAAGCCATTATCTCAGATGGAACAAAATTTTCAACTGTTGCTTTCAAGTTCCCTTGCTTTCTCCCTGTATTACCACAACCTCCAGAGTAGCCACTGGTGTTCATTCCTCCTTGATGAGATGTCTGGATTGGAGAGCTTGCAACGGAAGACAGTAATGCAGCATTGTGAGAATAACCGGATGTAGGTATCATAGTCTGATTAAATTCCCTCCTTTTCAGATCTAAGTCAAAGGACTTCAGCTTACTAATTACATCCATTAGCTTATAGTCAGCAAAGTTCCTCTCTTGCTTTAGCATTCTCACTTGTAGGCTCCATTGAGGTGGAAGAGAGTCAAGGAGCTTATTCACTTGCTCATGATTACCCAACTGATCATCATACTTCTTTAGAGTACTTGATACACATAAAAATTGATTAGTGATGTCAGTCAAGTCTTCATTTTTATGTCCGACAAATGAATCGAACTCCTTCTGAGCTTGGGCTTTCTTGTCTTTCTTAAGATCTTCATTTCCGTCATAGAACTCACACAAGGCATCATACAAAGATTTTGCATACTTGTGTTCAGCTAATCGATTATAAATATAGGGTGCAAGACAGAGTGTCAAAGCTCCAAAGGCTTTCTGGTCTTGATCAATCAGCTTCTAATCCTTCTCGGTGAATGTGGAAGAGTCCATGTTTTGAGATATTGTACCACCGACAATAACCGTTGGCTTGTGCGGACCAGTGATAATCGAGTCCCATTGGTTGTGATCGGTGTAGAAGAAGAAATCTTTGAGATATCTCTTCCAATCCTTGAAATTATCCCCGTTAATGAGTCTCGGTGGCCTATTGAGTGCAACACTTTCAAGATCGGCTAGAGTGAGAGAGGTTAACTTTGACATGGTAGTTTCGCTGGGATTGATGTAATTTCGGCAAGAGAAGAAGCAATTTCTCTAAAAATGAAGTAGTTTCGCTGAAGAAGGTAACTTCGCAGACAGTTCGCTGAGAAAGCTAATTTCGCTGAGTTGTTGTAATTTCTCTGACAATTTCGGCAGCAGTTTCGCTAGCCGAATGTCACAAATAGCTTAGTTTTGCCGATAAGTTCGCACAAAACAAGTTTGAACTTTCGTTCAAAATTACTTTTGGCAGCAATTTCGCTTGTTAAGCCCTCACAAGCACTGATGAACTTTCGTTCAAAGAGACTAGTTTCGCAGAACTACAAGAAACAATTTCAATAGAGATAACACCAGTAGTTTCGCAGAAAGAACTTAACAGTTTCGCTAAAAGAACACTAATTTTTCTGGACGAACCTTGAACCCTTTTTCAACACGAAATCAATCTGAAATCATCAAAAGCTCAATGAATTTGAGATCTGATGATTAACAGAGCTTCCCCAACCAATAACCATCAAAACTCAATCAATTTCCATGTCAAATACACACTATTTTGAACTAAAAATTGATGGAAACTTGATATTGAACTAAAACAACCAAAAACTCAACAAATCATGAGCACTAAGGCTCTGATACCATATTGTTGGTCCATTTGATCGTATTACAGTGCAAATGAAATGATGAATCGTTCAATGTCAAACACACAAACTAAACAAGATGAACAATGAAGATTGAAAACAATAACAACTCATTCAATATAAGATGATGAAGATCATAACATTCAATAACATCAAAGCACAATGATATTTCTGTGAATTTACTGCTTAGAAAAGGTAACTTGCAACAAGGATCAACGATTAGGGTTTTGCAAGCTTGCCCACAATGATAATCATCAAAAACTATATATAGCAGTCTTAGTTTCGTAGACAGTTTCGCTGTTAGCAAAACTATTCTGCCAAAACTGTAGTTTCGCCCGGCAGAAATAGTAGTTTCGTCAAGCGAAATAATCAGCTAATTGTGAGCGAAACTATAGTTTCACTCACAGTTTCACTGGACTGCAAATTTATATAAAGCTAATTACATATAGAAGGAAACTAACAAAAGACCTATTACAAGCAAAAATAATCATTCTAATCTAAGGTGAGTCCAGCCTATACATGATTTTTAGGAAGACACAGCTTCTTCCGAGGCTTTAGTATTAGGAAGACTTTGTCTTCATTCTTCTAAGTGTCCTCTTTGCAAGGAGAACTTCTTAGTCTCGAAAGACTAAGTTCATCCTTCGGAGGCTCTTCGGAAGATTATCTTAGAAGCTTCGGAAGTTGCAGCATTGCCTTCGGAAGACATTCCTTAGTTGTGCAGATTTCTTCTGGGTGTTGTTTTGGTTGCACCAGCCTTAATAGATCCAACAAACTCCCCCTAGGCTGATGCTACCAAAACTACACTCAGTTTTTTTTACCTTTCAACTCCTCTTCAGCTCTTGCCTTTTGTTGAGTTCGGCAAGATGCAGGCTGTCAATGTGTCTTCTGATATGAGTAGCTAAAGGGGAGTTAGATGGATTGCTGAATGGTCTCTCTGCTAACTTAGCAATGTCAAATCTACTTATGTGTAGCAGAGAAGAGGCAGATAACCTGTCTACCTCTTCATTCTCCCTCTCCACAACAAAGTCGTAGGAAGGTATCTTAAAACTCCATTGGAGAATTCTTTGTCTAGGAATCAGAGGTTGTCTTGGTAGTCTGTCTCCATTCCTAGTGTCCAAAATGGATACCAATCTTCTTCTTAGTCTCTTTTCATAATCATTCAAGGACCCAGAGTTTAAGGCTAGTAGACTAAGTGACTGGTGTAGAATTTCTCTGGGAAGATCTAGGAAGGCATCTCTTGTGATGGAGCTTGATGATCCATCAATGTAATTGATAGTGATGATCCCATCATCATAAGAGATGCTACTCACTCTAGAGCAATTGGTGAGTTTCCTTTTGATCTCCCCAATCTCCTATAAGGTTGGAGGTTTAGATGGTTAGAGAATGGTTTGTACATCGACGGTTGGGTTTTGGGTTGTGTTTTGGGTTGTAGGATGAGTAGTGGTGGTGGTTGTTGAGTGGCAGAGGAAGTTGGTAAGGGTAGAATGGATGGTGTTGGTTCAGGGGTGTATGGTTCAGTGATGGGTTCGGCTCTGATGGGGAAGGAAAAGGGTAGAGGCTCATCTGGTATGGTTTGTGGTTATGGTTTGGGTTTAGGAGTTGGTTTGGGATCCACTCTCTTTATTCCTTATGATACCTCCGTCCTTCTTTTTAAGCGAATGTCAGCCTTGATATCACTGACATGTCGCTGTAGTGTTTTCTCTAACATGGGACCAACCTGCCTGCCAGAGAATCAATATGCTCTGAGATAAGCCTTCATCCAAGCCTTATCTCCTACCTTCTTGGCAGCTGCAAGCTTGGCCTCTTCTTTTTTCTTCTTCCTCTCCTTGGCTTTCTCCCTAGCAGCCCTCTTCCTCTCTTTGCTGATCTGATCATGTTCTCTATTAACGAGAAGTAGGATTGTCTTATTGTCATGAGGACTCAGCTCCTCCTGAGAATAACCTCTTGAGTATAAGAAGGTTATCCTCTCCATCCTCTTCTTCCTCTCTGCTTCTTCTTTCATCTTTCTAGCCCTCTCCTCTTTGGCTAACTTTGTTGCATGCTCCTTTTCTCTTTTAGCAAAGTTGCCTCTTCCAAATTGATAAGCTCATCAAGTGGGAGTAGTAGTGCTTCTTCATTTGCTACTCCTAGGCTGATAAGCCTGTCAATTACTTCCAGCCTCTTCTTCTCATTGATGGCTTCCTAAGATGTTGTTGCTGCTTTACTGCTTGCAGCCAACAACTTCTCAGTAGGCAGCATACCTTTTCTCCTCAGCTTGTTTATTCTCTCATCCTCAAGAAGTTCCTCCTCAGTCATCTTCCTCTTTCCTTGTAGTCATAAGGAGATACTTTCTTTGGAGATTCTGGCTTTGAGGATTGAGGTTGAGAGGGTTGGGGTTGAGAAGGTCCTGGCTGATCATGTGTTGTCTGTGGAAGAATAGGAGTTGTAAGGAAGTCCTCACTATTCACCTCAGAGGCTAGATCAAGAATGGCCTCTGTGAGATCATCGGGCAAAGATGATAAGCCAGCAATTGCTTCCGCAGCTTGAATTGCTGCTTCGGAAGAAACTGAAGTAGTTGTACCAACTATCCCAACTAAGGTAGTTGTTGGGCCATCAGTCCCTATTTCCTTTCCAAATTGAATCTCAGGTTCTATAGTTACCTTAGGTTGACTAACTTCCACCTGAGTGGTAGGTGGTACACTGAAGCTTTGGATTTCTTCTTCTCCAAAGTAGGTGGTTGCAAAATCAGGGGATGGTTGTTCAAGTGAGGAGCTCATCAGGAATTGTCTGAAAAGATTGTGAAGATTGATGATCATCCTTGGGTCCACTTGAAACATTAAAGGAGGTGGTTGTGGGAAGATAGTATGTGATTGCTTTTGTGGAGGGTAAGTGGAGAATAAAGTTGTGAGTGCCAGAGATTGGGTTCCCCAAAAATTTGAGGTTCCTCATGAGCTTGTTTCTGTACATTCTCCCCTTTTTCGTAGCATCATCTTGAGAAGTAGATGAGTTAGAGGAAGAACTTAAAGAAACCTGAGTGGGTACATGTCTGACAGACTTCTTAATCTGTGTCTCATCTAGTTTGGCCTTCAGATTTTCAATCTCAAGTTGCTGAGTGACAGACCTGTTTTCTAGGATCCTAACCTTAGATTCAAGGTTTGAGACCTTAGAAAGCAAGTACTGAATTGTGAGTTTTAGACTTCCCTCATCTTCAGTTGAAGAATCATGAGGAGATGAGACAACATACCTTGTATGTACATCCTCATGACCAGTGGTGGTTTCTTGGCGCCCTGGATACCCTTACTCAACGTCATCTCTTTCAAAGATGCCAATGGGCAAAGTTGCCATAGACTCAGTCTCATTGATGTTACCACTTTCCTGAGAGCTCAATGAGAAACTCTCAGTAGTGGCAGCTGAGCCTACATGAGTCCCCTGCACACCGGTGGGACTCACCTCAGTGACAGGTTGTTGATGTGGGTCAGAGATCAGAGGTTCTTCTTGGCTCTGTTGATCTAAAAGTTGGTGTGGCAGATCAGCTTCATAGCCATGAGAGAACATGAACTCATCATCAGTGTGGGTTAAAGGTCAGTAAAGGATATAGAGGTTGTGCCTAATGACCCGGGACCTTGGTCAACATCTAACGGCTCTGAGCCAGTGATGTGGCTGTCCCTTTTTGGCTGCTCAGGTGAGTGTTGGGACTCATCCTGAGGGCTTGAGGCTTGGGTAATGGGCTCATCAGGTTGAGACTGAGGAGACTCAACACTGATATTGAGGTCAATTGGAGGGAATAGTGAGACCTCAGACTGAGTGGGAGCCCTTTGTTCCACTCTAGCCTTTTTAGGTTGAACAGAGGGGGCTTGTTTAATCAGAGTAGATTGAACAAGGGTTCGCTTGGAACATCTGTGATAAAGGCTTTTGATAGGTAGGGAGGCCTTTTGGAGTGGAAGGGTGATAGCTGGTGTGGGTTCATCACCTGTGGGTTAATCAGGGATGTCACCAGGAGCCATAGGATCAAGCATATCTAGCGGGAGTGAATCTCCCAGTGAAGTTGGATGATACCTTCTTCAGCAGTCGGAAGATACCAGGATTCATGTGAGGAACTACTAGAATATCCTTGTATTCTAGTCTATTCATGTCCAGTTCACAGTTGATGATGTGCTCAATGAAGTAGGGATACATGTAGAATGTGTTCTTGATGAGGTTTCCCCTTATATTATTTAGAACAAACCTAGAATAGTTGAACCTCAGGCCTTTGACCAACCCATGAACTAGACAGTCTAGTTCATAAGGGATTTGATCCCAACCTCCTGATTTGTTTGATAGACTATGAAGAATGATATGGAGTAAGAACTTCCAGTTGTAAGAAAAGTTAAACTTGTATACAGTGGACTTACTCACATCACCCCCATAGCACATTTGAACATATGTATCTTCCAAATCAGATCTTGGAAATTCAGTTAGGGCTCCAGCGTCATGAAGTTCCAAATGCTCTCTGATAGTGGTTTCACTTACCACTATTTCTTGTCCACAGACTCTCGATTGAATTACCCTCTCATTGTTTATGATTGTGTTTTGACCATTTGTCCAAAAATCAAACATATGGTTAGAATAGATGACAGGGTTTATGGTGAGAGCGGGAAGGTATACTGATTGTGTGAGAAACAAGATGATCCGAGTGAAATCATCATCCACAGAGGAATCGAGAATGGCAATTTGATTGTGCTAGGGATTGAGAGCCATTGCTTGAAATTTTCAGAAAGAGGGAAATTGAGTTCGAAGAAGATAATGGAAACAGAGTATTTGGGCTTTTACAGTGGTAAAGAAAGTGGAAAGAATGGGCGGAATCCTTTTTAAGTGAAGTAAAAAAGTCAAACCGATAAGGTGAAATGACAGTTACGGCTGATTTGACAGGGGCGGTAAGGATGTTTTATTAAAAATATACCTACAGTCTTCCATAAAATCTTACCTTTTGTAAAGTGGGCCCAAAATGTTTCTATTATAATTTTAAAAAGTATTCTTTCGTTAATAAAGGCTTTCGAGAGAACTGTTAAGATTCTATCTCCTAAGTTTCTTCCGAAGCCAAATCTGCTTCCGAAGCAAAATTTGTCATAAATACTTTTTGCTTTCGAAGTGAAAATGTGCTTCTGTAGAAGTAGAAATTTGCCTTTGGAAGAAAATTAAGCTATGATTGATTTGTCTTCCGAGGCATAATTCTATTCGGAAGATAAATCTGGATAAGAGAAATCAAAAGAAGACTGAGACTATCTTCCGAGTGTAAATTTCTCTTCGGAAGAGTTTATACTTTGAAAAATTTAGGAGAAATACTTAATGTAATAGGGCTTAGATTGTAAAGTAGACAAGTTTAACTTAATATATTGTTCAAACGAGTTAGTCAATGTTTATCATCCCAACAGCCGTAATTAAATATTTAAATCTTTGTTCATCAAAGGCTTTGGTGAACAAGTCAGCATATTGTTCATTTGAATCAACTTTAACTAACTTAATCAGATGTTTCTCATTAATATCTCTAATAAAATGATACCTGATGTCGATATGCTTTGTCTTAGAGTGCTTGACTGGATTTTCAGTGATTGAGATAGCACTCTTGTTGTCTATGTGGATGGGAGTCTCCATAAAGTTGAAGCCATAATCTAACATCTGATTTTGAATCCATAGAAGTTGAGCATAGCAGCTAGCAGCAGTTATGTATTCAGCCTCAGCAGTTGATGTAGATACACATGATTGCTTTTTGCATTGCCAGGAGATGATCCTTCCACCAAGAAATTGACATCCTCCTAATGTGGATTTCTTGTTGATGTTCCAGCCACCATAATCACTGTCAGTATAACCGTAGAGATTGAAGTCCTTGTTCTTAGGATACCAGTGGCCTAGTTTAGGAGCACCTTTGAGGTATCTAAGTATTCTCTTGACACCAATAAGGTGAGACGCCTTGGGAGCAACTTGATATCTTGGACATATGCATGTAGCACACAGGATATCAGGTCTGCTGGCAGTGAGATACATCAGAGATCCAATAATTGCCCTGTACTGATGCTGATCAGTATCCTCCCCCTCAGAGTCAGGACAAAGGTTGTGATTTCTTTGTATTGGTGTCTTAGCTGGTTTACAATCCTTCATTTAAAAAATCTCTAAGATGTCCTTAACATACTTAGATTGATTTATAAAGAAGCCATCTTCCATTTTCTTCACTTGAATTCCTAGGAAGAAATCCATTTTTCCCATAGAACTTATTTTGAACTTTTTCCTCATGATGCTTTCAAAGTCTTTACACATTTGGTCATTTGAGGAACCAAATATGAAGTCATCAAAATAGACTTGAACTAGCAACATGTCTTTTCCTGATCTTCTTATGAACAATGTCTTGTCTATAGTGACTCTAGTATAACCATTTTAAGAAGAAATTGAGACAATGTCTCATACCACAACCTTGGTGCCTGATGCAATCCATAGAGAGCTTTATCTAGTTTGCACATATAGTGGGGGTGCTGTGGGTCTTCAAAACTAAGTGGCTGACACACATAGACCTCTCTGTCAATATCCCTATACAAGAATGCACATTTGACATCAAGTTGATGCACTGTGAAATTCTTGGATGCAGCAAAGGCAAGAAAGATTCTTACAGCTTCAAGTATTGTAACAGGTGCAAAGACATCAGTGTAATCTATCCCTTCCTCTTGTGTGTATCCTTGAACCACAAGTCTTGCTTTGTTCTTGATAATCAAACCTCTATCATCTCTATTGTTTCTGAACACCTATTTTATGCCAATAGGGACTTTACCAGGAGGTAATGGACACAGATTCCACACCTTTTGCCACTTGAATTGAAGCAATTCCTCTTGTATTGATTCAACCCAGTTGTTGTCCCTGAGGGCTTCCTCCACCTTTTTGGGTTCCATTTGAGATAGAAAGCATGAGTACAGGCAGACATTTCCATTCTGAGTCTGTCTCCTTGTTCTCACACCTTCTGAAGCTTTTCCAATGATGTCTTTAGATGGATGATTTCTATGAATCCTGATCCTTGGAATTACATCTAATTGGATAGATAAATCCAGGTTTGACTGATTTAGATCAGGATTATTATCATGGGTTCCAGCTGATGACTCTCTTTCATTCAATAAAGATTGATGGAATGAATGAGTGACAGCATCAATGATGTTTGCTGTAAGATAGTATCATCAGCTTTCTGATCCTCCAGATAACTATCTTCATCAGCTTGGTGTTGAGATATGGAGTTGTCATTTGATGAGAGTTGATTCACATTTTGCTGACAACTAGTTAAAGCTCCATTATTTCCTGAGAGATTTAGGCTTTCAGGGCTTTCAGTGGTGGGAGCTTGATCTTCATTCCTTCTTGGAGAATTTAGAATGGGTCTGGGCAACTCAAATGTCTGATCATCATCTGAATCACTTTAAGTACCTATTCCAGCTGAAACATTTTCACAAGATTATTTAGAATAGTTGGGAAACAATTCTAAATCAAAAATATGGTCAGGACCATTTCCCTTAACACAAGGAGTGTGCTCATTCACAACTATATTGGATGATTCCTCAAATTGTTGATTCTTAATGTCGTATACTCTATAAGCTTTGGAGCTTGAAGAGTATCCAACAAAGATAGCATCATCTGACTTTTCAGCAAACTTTGCCAAATTGTCTTTTGTGTTGAGTATGGTGCATCTGCTGCCAAAGGACCTTAGAAAGCCAATGACCGGTGGCCTCTTGTTCCATAACTCATAAGGGGTTTTCCCATGGGGCTTGATAATGAGAACTCTGTTCTGCACATAGCATGCAGTGCTGACTGCCTCTGCCTAGAAAGTTAGAGGCAGCTTTGAATCAGCTAACATAGTTCTTGCAGCCTCAATAAGTGTCCTGTTCCTCCTCTCAGCAACACCATTTTGTTGAGGAGTTCTAGAAGCACTATATTGTCTAGCAATCCCTTTTGACTTACAAAATGAGTCAAGAACTTGATTCTTAAACTCAGTCCCTTGATCACTTCTGATTATTTTTACCTTGTGATCAATTTGATTTTCTATCTGAATAATAAAAGATTTTAAAGTTTTAGCAGTTTCGTCTTGAGTTCTTAAGAAGAACACCCAAGTAAATCTAGTAAAATCATCAACTATCACAAGGCAATATGATTTTCCTCCAATGCTCATTATACTTGTCGGTCCAAAAAGATCCATGTGCAATAAGTGTAATGGAGTAGTAATAGAGTTAACTTCTTTGGATTTGTGAGATGCCCTATGTTGCTTCCCTTTCAGACAAGTAACACATTTGTCTTTACAGAAAAACTCCTTTTTAGGTATACCATGTACCAAGTTATTTTTAGTCAATTTATTCATTGTCTTAAAATTTACATGGCACATACATTTATGCCAAAGAGATGACTCATTACTATTTTCTTTGGAAAGATAACATGATACTTCACCTAGTGGAGAAGCATTGTTCATATCTAGCTTGTACATATCCCCTTTCCTGGGAGATCTAAGAAGCACCAATTCCTTAGGAATTATCATCCCAGGTTTGAGGATAATGCGCTCATGTTCTGTGAAAAGCATTTGATGCTTTTGATCACAGAATTGAGAAACACTTAAGAGATTATGTTCAAACTGTTTGACAAAGTGTACTTTGTCAACTATTAACTTACCATTAGACACATTACCTCTACCAGAGATGTATCCTCCGGCTTCACCTCCAAACTAAACAGGACCTCCATCAAAATTTTGAAATTGTTGAAGGAGAGATCTGTTCCCTGTCATGTGCCGGGAGCATCCACTATCCACAATCCAAATATTTCCATTTTTGTCATATGGATGTCCCTGCACAAAGGTGAAACAATTAGTTTTGATTGGAAACCCAAGCCATGTTAGTCATGGGTTCTTCCATGATGATGACATAACTGAACCAAAATATATGCATGGGGGTTCAATAGTGGTTTGAGGAGAGGAGGTTTTGGCTGCAGCATCTTCTCTGATCTTCCATTCCATCCTTTGGTTGATCTGTGAAGATGAACTTGATGAAGTTTGAGCAGCTGAGCATTCTTCCGAAGCTTCTTTCTTTTCAAAATGAGCTTTTACAACTTTCTTTTTCGAAGCAATCTTCCTTTCGGAAGGCTTAAGGAGTGCTTTCTTGTTCTTCGAAACTCTCTTTGTTTTGTCTTCCGAAGCTATTTTCCTTCCGAAAGAAGATGTTTCTTCCGAAGATAATTTACTTTCAGAAGTTAGCTTTCCTTTCTTCAACATTTGGACTTTGTTGTGTTATCCAGTTGTGATACCTTCCTTGACTGCTCCTTTCTTCACTTTGTTTGCATAGTGTGTGCTTGCAGGATTGTAGAAATAATCTTTTGCCATGTGGTTGTGCAGACCACACATTAAGCATTTAGAGTTTGCTTTGGTGGGATTTGCATGCTGTGGCTTCTTGATTTTCTTGGTTTCCTCAACTGCTTTCCCTTTTTGCTTCAGATCATTCAGTTGGATAGGAGTGTTGGTACTACACTCCTGTCCTGAATCTGAGCTTACCACTTGAAATCCAGCTGAAATGAAAACATTCTTTTGCCTTGGGTCAATTTTCAATTTGGACTCAGCCACCTTCTTGGTCGTTCTCTTGGCTGCTTGTATCTTGTTCCTCCTTTGTTTGGTGGTTAGAGGTTTGTTTTCAGCTGATGGGATAGGGTTTTTTACCTGTTCCTTCTCTATGGTGGTGGTGGTAACCATTTTTGCATCACTCATCTTCTCAACAAAAAATTGTGGATCAACAGCTGGAACCTCTTGCTCATCAGTACCACATCTTGGCTGTCTAATAGACAAATAAGAATGTGGTGGAGCATTTCATTGGTTCCCAACCCACTCTTGTTTTAATAGAATTCATTTGAGTGAGAGGTTGATGCAAGAATGGTGTTGAAGTTGTGCTCTTGGATAGCATACTTCTTTGCTTCAGCCTCAGCTATTACTAGCTGGGCTTGAGCCTCAGCTATTACTAGCTGGGCTTGAGCCTCAGTTAACCTTGAAACCAAGTCTTTGATTTGAGCCCTATAGTTGGAGTGCTCATGTTTTAAAGTAGATGCAGTGTTTTCTAACTCTTTAATTTTTTGTTTATAGTCAGATTCTGCTCTTTTAAAATCAGCCTTTAGTATGTTTAAAGACTCAATATCAGACTTGAGTTTCAAGTTGTAGTCCTGTTAAAACTTAACTTTAGCTACACATTCAGGGGTACAGAGATGTTCACATACCTTGGTATCCTCTGTGCCGGCCATGAGAGCTTGAGCAGGGGTGACATCTTGCACCATAAAGCTCTAGTGAATTTCTTGAGCAACAGCTGCAGTTTGCTCAGTTGGCTTGGTTGTAGCTTGAGTGGTAGCATGATGTTGAGGGGCTTGAGCTACTCTAGGATTGGATCTTGGAGCCTTGCATTCCCATGCAAATTGGCCGGTTGATTACAGTTGTAACATTTGGCCTTTGCTTTGTCAAACCCAAATTTGTTGTTTGCTGGGTTTTGATGGAATTGCCTTCCAGTTCTTTTGTAGAACTTCTTTGCTCTATAGGTAAGCAGTGCCATTTACTGGACAATGTCCATGTATTCAACATCATCTGGGCTGCAACCCTCTAGATCATCAATACAGAACTGAAAATTTTCAGAGTGTTCCTTTCCTGAGACAAATGCACAATTTTCCTGAAAAGGACCTTGTTGCGCTTGTTGACACTTGGGTGTCTCAGGGAAAGTGATATAAGGCCCAGATGAGTAGGATGGCTGCTGGTTGTAAGTCAGGTACGTATGTGGCTGGGGAGATCTTGCACCTTCAGCAACATGTAGAGCATTGTTGATAGGAGGGGTTAAACTGCCATTCATGTCGCTTGTTCAGATTTTACATCTCCATACGGTATCTATCAAGGATCCCATATAGTTCGTCATAGTGAGTGTTCCTAGATTTTCAGATCTCCTGATGGAAACACAATAAAAGGTCCATTCATGAGGTAGAGCACTCATGAACTTTCTAACTATGTCCCTCTTTTCAAGAGTCACACTCATTGACTGCAAAGATGCTATCAGATCCATGTATCTGAAGTATTGTTGGCTTAAGGTTTCACCATCAATGTAGGTGAAATTCTCAAACTGTTGCTTCAGAGCATCCTTCTTAGATTCTTTGGATTCTGATGGCCCATAGTACATCAACTTCAAAGCATCAAAGAGTTCTTTGGCTGTAGTGCAATGCTCAAAACCTGCCATGATGGAGTTTGGTATGGCAGTGAGCAAAACAGTCATAGCTTTATCATCAATGTCTATCTTCTTGAAGTCTTCATCAGAGTAATCTTCTACCTCCTTTTCTATCATGGCACCATCACCAGTTGATGAGGCCACTTTAGGTACGTATGGTCCATGAGTGACGAACCTCCACATACGAGAGTCTTGGTACTTGATAAAGCCTTCAATGCATTGACACTAGCACCTGAAGTATCAGGTGTGATGACGGGAGCTTTGGTCATGGTTCCCATCTCAGGTTCAATAGATTTCTGGTTAAGGGCCATTTGAGTAAGTGAGTTTGAAGAAACAAGGGTGATTTGGGATGGTTAGATCTCACAATCAAGAGCCTGGAAGTTCTGATACCAATTGCAGGATCGATACGGGTTCACAACACTTGGTATTTCTCTCAAACTTACCAGGTATTACTCAAAGATGAATTGCAGAATTAAGAACTCAGTTGATAATAATATAATAAGTAAGAACAAGAGAAGTTTTTCAAGATACTTGTATATATTATCTCTCAACTAAGTATTACAAGACTCATGCAGAAGCATGGATACTAAGTTACAATGAGCGACTATATATACTACTATCTACAACTTTTTATACGTAGATAACATGCTGGGACTTACTACTATACAAATACTACATTGTAAGAGGTAAGGTATCTTAGATAAAATATATCTAAGATTTAGTAGTCATGACAGGTCCATGACTTACCATTTGGTCAACCACTAAAGGTGGCAACTGCACTTACTAAGGAATGGTGAACAGAGGAAAAAGGTAAGGTCAAACACATGAGCGTGGAAAGCATCTTTGTAGAAGATCAGAGTAGGCAGCAAATGTCAGTTAGACCATGCTTTGTCCAGTGGTTCATAGTGTGCTTCTTCCGAAGGTAAAATAGCTTCGGAAGAACAAGTTCTTCCAAAGCATTTAATACTTCGGAAGACACAGCTTCTTCCGAGGCTTTAGTCTTCGGAAGACTTTGTCTTCATTCTTCTAAGTGTCCTCTTCGGAAGGAGAACTTCTTAGTCTCGAAAGACTGAGTTCATCCTTCGGAGGCTCTTCGGAAGATTATCTAGAAGCTTCGGAAGTTGCAGCATTACCTTTGGAAGACATTCCTTAGTTGTGCAGATTTCTTCTGAGTGTTGTTTTGGTTGCACCAGCCTTAATAGATCCAACAGTTAGGATCTCAATCATTGCATCAACAACTTGTACTTCCAAATTCATCACTTATACTTCTCTGAGGGACCATGACGTCAGCCTTGTGCTACTGAAAGTTGTACGTTATGCTTAGCTGTTGGTACAGTGGCATTGTAGCCACCAACCAAAGCAAATAATACATATTAAAATTTGTAGCTTGAAAAATAGGTTAAAACATAAAATAAGCATCGATGCTTAAAGTTGTTCATTTGAAATTAATACAGTTATGAATAGGGTAAGCAGGAACCGGTTCTTGTGAACCGGAACCGAAAAACTGGTTGGACCACAATGTGACAAGAATCCTGATAATAAGGTGAAAAAGCAACCTAAATTATCTTTGAATAAAAAATCGAGGATGGCCAATGTACGTTAAAGCCTTGAAGGTTTGATCATGTTTATGGTAGGAGGTGTTTTTTTAAGATGATTATAGAGGATGGACTCTCTTTTACATTTGTTGAAGGGGTAGGGTTTAGAGAGTTTATACAGACTATTTGTCCTAATTTTAACCCTCCTACTAGGTTTATAATTGCTAGAGATATCCTACAATTTTTTCTTAAAGAAAAAAGTAAGTTGAAATAATCATTTTAAAAAAATCTAGGGTATCATACACAACGGATACGTTGACTTCAAACCAACATATCAACATGTGTTTGGCTGCTCATTTATGATAAAATGGGCACTACCAAAAAAGAATAATAAACTTTAGACCAATTTTGAGCCATAAGGGTGATCAACTTGCGAGAGCTATTGAAGATCGTCTTGATGAGTGGGGAATAAATCAGGTAATGGCAATTACCATAGACAACGTAACATCTAATGATGCGGCGATTTGATCACTTTTTACCCAATCTGGTTCGAAACGGTATGTACACACACATTAGGTGCTTGGCCGACATCCTCAACCTGATTGTACAAGATGGGTTAAATAAGCAAAGTAAAATCATCGATGACATTCGTAAAGCTATTAACTATATTAGGTCGATCATCTCCTAGAATTCATAATTTTAAAGTGCGTATGAAAGAGAAAAATTTAGACACGAGGGCCTTGTTAAGTTTAGATGTGTACTCACGATAAAATAGCACATACCAAAAGCTAAGGAGAGCATATGACCTACAGCAAGCTTTTGAATTGTATAGTCATATGTATAATGAGTTTTGGAGTGAGTTAGGTGGTGTGCCAAGTGGAAGTGATTGGTTACTTGCAGAAAGACTAGCAGATTGGCTAGAATATTTGAAAAGAAAACAACACATGTAAGTTGTTCAACTTATATGATTGCCCATGAACAATATCCTAATATTATGTATATACGTGAGAACCTGCAAGAACAAGCAAATGTAAATGAGGACATTAGAGATTTTAGAATGATGATAATTAGTATGCAAGCTAAATTTGATAAGTACTTTGAATATAATAGTAGGTCAAACATGTTGTTCCAATTTGCAAACATATTAGATCCATGCTTTAAGCTTGATGTAATAACTTATGGATGTTCAAAAAAATGTGGGTTGCCCATGGAGTCTTTTAGTGAAGATCATAATTAAAAAAAGGAGAAAGAAGTAGTTAAAGAAAAGATATGTAAAATGGTTGAGGATGTGAAGATTGAGTTTGAATTTCTTTATAGGGAATATGAGTCTGAGTATGGTAGTGCTTCAAGCAATCTGGTAAGGGAGGAGAATGGAGCTGAAAATAGTCGTTCAAGTTATAATTTGTTTATGGGTAGGTTTCAAAAATACCGAGCCGGTGGTGCTCAATCAATTTCTCAAAGAACAGAACTTGAAAATACGTTACAGATGATGTGAAAGAAGATAACAAGACAACTTTGATATTTTGTTGTGGTAGAAGACTGATTCGGGTAGATATCCAATCCTCGTAAGACTAGCAAAAGTTAATTTTATTTATTATGTTTTTATTTAGATAAATATGTTTATACATTCTAATTTACAATTTTGTTAATCTCATTATCATGTCTTATTTTAATTACTAAAAGTGATTTGTTTTAGATGTTTTCGAGAAGAATAAGTCGATGGGGATCGTTGAAGATTAAAAGACAACAAACAATTTATTTAATTAAGTTTGGATTGGAGTATTGGATCATTTGCATTATTGGTTTGCATTAGATTGTGTGAAAAGATATGACTTACTATGGATTATTGCATTATCGATTATGTCAAAATCCCAATTTCTATTATGCTCTTCTTTTTTTTTATAAAAGTTCCTTTTTTGTGGATTGTTTATCCATATTATGGCTTAATTTGAATATTCAATTGTTCTTTTTTACTTGATCATCACATCATGTTATTATTTTAGGTTATTATATGAAACAGGTTCCTTATCGGTTCTATAATAAAAATGGAACAAGTTTACCCGGTTTAGAACCGAACCGAATAAGTTATGATAATGTACGGTTGTGGTTTTAGATTTAGGCTATCTGGTTCCCAATTCCAACCGGTTTCGGTTCAGTTCATGCTGGTTTGAACCAGGTGCTCACCCCTAGTTATGAAAATAGCAATGAGAAAAAGTTCAATCTGTCTCATGAGATGTCTAAGTAACTTTGGAGATCTTTATAAGTGGGTGCTTCAAGGTAATTGATTTCCTTAAGGCAAACATAAGGTTGGGCCCTAAGTGTGGGCAATGGAGATAATGTCAAAACACATTTTGCACTTTGCAACATCGCGACCCTACTAAGAACTGCTCTATAACTTTATAGGCTAGCTTGGCAAGCATCGTTGTTCCGTACTATCGTAGCTCAGCTCATTACCAATCATGAGTTGTAACTATTGGTTTGGGTCAGTAACAGGTCACCACTATTGAGTTACTGATGATCAATTCCACTAAAGGGTAGTAGTCCTACTTATTGTTTACAGATGATTAGTTCCGCTAAAATGCAGTAGTTATGACTACTCCTTTTCACCACTCAGTTGCGACTGAACAAAGGATCCTCACTTATTACTTCCAACTAATGAGTTGAAACATAGTTAAGTAACGTCTAATTATGTTCATACCTTAGTTGAAACAGCAATAAAAATGGGTTTAATTGTATTATAGTTATTTAATATAGTTTAATACCTAAGTTTACTAATGAGTTTCATGTGTCAACTATATTACCAATTGTTGCTTTAGTTGTGATGAGTATTAATACCTAGAACTTGGAGAGATTTTGTATGCTCTAAAAACACTTGAACATATTTAAATTTCACCAACAATTTGGTGTTTTTTTTGTGTGGAGGTATACTACGGTAATACAACATGAATTGGTCATTATACCTAGGCGGAACGAGTTCTCTTGACATGCCTAAAGTTTGTTATAAAGTAATGGTGTTCGCTATAAGTATTTAATGCATGATATATAATACGCACCTCAATCATTTCAACCTATTATATAAGACAACCACCACCAATAACCATACTCGGTAAATCGTATCCATAGGGGAATTTAAGAAATGTAAGATGTAGGTAGATCTTACCTCCATCAATAGGAAAAGAGATACTGCTTCCAAATATTCATCAACTTCAAATAAACGGTACTAAACATATATCAATAGAAAGCCACCAATAACAAAAATAATGATGAAAAGATACAAATAAGACATACAATATCATAAAACAAGGCAAAAACATAAATACGGTAAGACAATAGCATACAACGTCACCTAAAAATAATCCCTAGGCTATAAGACAACACTAAAATACATCTGCACTTTCTCTGAAAATCGTTAACCTTAATCTTACATCTTCTCACACCCTTAAAATCCACATGCGGGGTTTTACCGCAAGGCGTGTGAACAAACCAGGATCTCAGTCATTAGTTACTCAGAATGACATTATATGCAACATTTACAACAAATCAAAGTTTGAAACTTTAAAACATTCGCGGAAGCGTTTTGTAAATAAGTTAAACCCAAAGTACTAGAAACGTAACATTGGTAAAACACATGCCAAACCATGTTTAAAACAAGAATGTAAGATAAACCCAAAATGTAATAGTTCATGTTTTCAAATACGTGGTCGAGTCGTGCGTGCTTCTAGGGAAGCTGTTTGTGTTTAGGACAATATTGCGTGACCTCGAGTCGCACGAGTGGGGCTTGTCAGGCCCAGTAGTACTACCCGGCATTTCCCGCTAGTTACCATTATTAACGATCTGAAAGTGTGAGGGCTTTCATGGTACGCTACACTATGTTATACTAACACAACTTATAAATGTAAAGCGTTTCTAAGACAAAACAGTATGCCATCTCCCCAAAAAAGGAAGTAAGTAAAAACAATAGGGCATGAACTCACCTTGTGTGCACACGAGCAAAACAAGCAAAATAATTAATAAGTAGGAAGGCAACCCGTCAAAGATTACCTAGATCATGTAAGTTTGTAAGTACCAAACCAGAATAGCTAACCAGAACCCAAGTGCTTACTAAACACATTGACTCAAATGACTTTGAAAAGGAAGTCATGGTTGACTAGTTGACTCGTTTGACCCGTTGGTGACATGTTAAGTTGCCTTCTTGTTCAAATCAATACTATATCACGTTAACAGTTTTGTTTGCAAAGATTACCATACTAACCATGTACTAAATTACATTATATATTTTAACACCATAACACAATACCCAAGCATAGACTTGTGCTTTGTGCATCTATTTGCACAGTTCCCAAGAAAACTTAAATTTGCCTAAATAATTCATCAACTATCCAAATGACCTAAATCACACATTCTAACATACATGACATCATCCATGAGTAACCTAACATACTCCTAACATCAAGACTTGACCAAAATCACAAATTCAAACATTTTGTACCAACAGTGGTTCCCTTTTGGGAAAGTAGCATCCAAAAACCCGACTTTCATCAACATCAATATAGATTCACCAATAATATGTCTATACTAGTTCATAGGTACCATGCAAGCACGTTAATCATTCATAACTCACTAGATAATGTATCTTCATAATCCAAAAGTTACTATTTCAGGCAATCTATGAACAGGATAATAAATTTCACCCAATACTTGCATAATCATCATAAAACAACATCTATTGAACACAATTAACATCTAAAAATCAGCAACAACCATCAATTTTATAATCTCATAATCAAAAGTTACTATTTTGGGTAAGGTATGAACTAGGTCATCAAAATCATGGATTTCTTGCACAATCAACCTAGATTAACATTCATATAACATAACTAACATCATATAATCATCAAACACCTATTAGTTTCATCTTTTCATCATAATTTTTGGATTAGGGTTCATCAAGAATCAAAACTATGAAAATCTTGTTAGAAACTCACCTTAAAACGTGTAAAGATGATGATTAACACTTGCTAACACTTGAAACTAATCAAAATCGATTCTTGGTGCTTGTTCTTGATCAAAATCGCAGGAATATGGTGTTTGAGATGGTTCACGACCGCAAAGAGGGGTCTGGGGCCTAGGGTTGGGTTTAATTTTGGTAATTTTTAATTTTATGCTAATTACAAAGTAAACCCTCCTTGTTTACATTTTGTAAAACTAATCTTTTTAAATAGTTTTTAAATACTTCTAACTACAAAACTCATATATTATTCAATAATAATAATCATATATTATTTAGTTAGCAACATAACACACGAATCCAATATAACATGTTGGCACATTACCATGTAAAATTCACAAATAGTATTTAAAATTTATGAATCACATAACCATAAATTAGTAATCAATATTTTTAATTAAATTATTATCTAATAGCCATTGTTAATTATTATTAAATCGCCAACGTTTAACGACAACTAGTGTGTGCTCACGACACGTGTATGCAAGACCTAATGGAACTAACGGAGCATATTATCCCCATGTTGAAAGAATTTTTGTCCCGAAATTTGCGTTACATGGTTGTGTTACATCATTGGTCTACTGCATTAGCACAAGAAAATCGAGTGAGTTTTTGGGTGAGTTGTCACATCATCCCCATGTTGAAAGAAATTTCGTCCCGAAATTTAATCATTACCTTCACCAGTAGTTGTTGTTGTTTTGAATAAATGAGGATACTTGAGCTTCAACCTGATCCTCACGTTCCCACGTGAACTCCGATCCACGTCTCGAGTTCCAGCGAACTTTGATAATAGGGATCTTGCCCTATTTAGACCTTTCGGTCCATTACCTTAGCTGGTTCTTCAATGAATCGTAATTGCTCGTCTAGTTGTACTTCGGGGCTGTTTGTTTTCGTCTGACCCGGCTGACCCGGCTGACCCGGCTGACCCGCTGACTCGGTCAGCCGGTCAGGCCGTTTGCTGTTGGTGAAACCAGCTTCTGACCGGGTCATATGAGCTGACCCGGACCTGAGATTTTTAATAGCTGACCGGCTGACCCATCCATCGGAACCCCATCGACACCAGCAATCATCTGGAGCACCCACCCATCGGAACCCCATCGACACCAGCAATCATCTCCATCATCATCGACACCAGCAATCATCTTCGATCATCTTCCAATCGACACCAGAAATCGCGATTTGTGCGACCACCGCAACCTCACCTTCGATCATCTTCCAATCGACACCAGCAATCATCTCCATCGAATCATCATCATCGACACCTTCACTGCATGAGCCCTAATCGACCTGCGCGAGCCCTAATCAAACTCTAGAAGTTGTCTTGGTGCTCTCTCTCGAAGCTCTCTCTGTGATGATTTTGGTTTTGGAGAAGATGATTTTGGTTTTGGAGAAGATGGTTCCGTCGGCCTGCACCTTCGATTGTGTGTGTGGGGGGGGGAAGAACCGAAGAAGAGAGGAGAAAGGGGGGGTGGGTGTTAAATGGTGGTGAGAAGGGGTTTTAAATAATAATAATAATAATAATAATAATAATAAATAATAATAATAATAATAATAATAATAATAATAATAATAATAATAATAATTATTATTATTATTATTATTATTATTGTTATTATTATTATTATTATTATTATTATTATTATTATTATTTTCATTCAGCAGAGTCAGTCAGATACATAATCAAACAGCCAAGTTTCAGTCAGATGCAGACTCAGTCAGAACTTCTTACTGGGTCAGCTTCTTACTCAGTCAGATCTTACTCAGTCAGCGCAATCAAACAGCCCCTTCCTCGAGTAGTACAATCATAGTTTCGTCAGATAAGCACTTCTTCAGATTAGAAACATGAAACACATTGTGAACTCCACTCAGTGAATTAGGCAGATATTATCGATACACCACTGGACCTATTCTTTCTAGAATCTCAAATGGTCCAACGTATCTCGGATTAAGCTTGTCTCTTTTGTCGAATCGAATCACACCTTTCCATGGTGAGACTTTCAGCAAAACTTTGTCGCCGACCTAAAACTCCAAGGGTTTCCTTCGCTTATCAACGTATCTCTTTTGTCTGTTTCGGTTGCGGCCATACGATTTCGTAACTGTACTACCTTCTTGGTAGTCTCATGTACCAATTCGGGGCCAGTCAATTAACTATCACCAACTTCTACCTAACAAACTGGCGATCTACACTTTCGCCCATACAACGCCTCAAATGGTGTTGCCTTAATACTGGTATGGTAAATATTGTTGTATGAAAACTCCACCAATGGTGGTGGACTTCCCAACTATTCCCGAAATCTATCACACAAGCACGCAACATGTCCACCAAGGTTTGAATAATATGCTCGCTTTGCCCATCGGTCTGCGGGTGATAAGCAATGCTCATATCCAGATGCGTACCCAAAGATTTCTGTAACGATTGCTAGAAATAGGATGTAAAACGAGCATCACGATCAGAAATAATCAAGATTGGCACGTTATGTCTCGAAACTACCTCCTTCAGGTAAATTTGTGTTAGCTTATCCATTTTATCAGTTTCCTTGATCGCTAAGAAATGAGATGACTTTGTTAGTCGATCCATGATCACCCATAACGTGTCACAACCACTAGGAGTCCTGGGTATCTTAGTAGTGAAATCCATAGAAATTTGTTCCCACTTCCACAGAGGAATCTCAGGTTGTTGCAGTAACCCAGATGGCTTCTGATATTCCACTTTAACCTTAGAACAAGTCAAACACTTGCTCACGTATGTAGCTACGTCTGCCTTCATATTAGGCCACCAATAGTGCGCCTTCAGATCATGATACATTTTATCAGAACAAGGGTGTATAGAATATCTAGACTTATGTGCTTCACTCATAACCAAGTCTCTTAGATTTCCATGTAAAGACACCAAAAGCTTGTCCATGAAGTACGAATTCCATTGGATTTCACTTCCAACTGTTTGTCCATCCCACGTAAGGATTCAGATCCAACATTTTCCGCTTTCAAAGCTTCCGTTTGAGCTTCCTGAATTTGTTCAGACAAGTGAGCGCTACTCGTAATCTACAAAGCTCGCACTCGTCAGGGTTTGACAGTCTCCTTTCTACTCAAGGCATCATCGACTACATTCATCTTTCTTGGGTGATATTTAATAGCACAGTCATAATCATTTAACAACTCAACCCAGCGTTGCTGCCTCATGTTCAGCTCTTTTTGTTTGAAGATATGCTGAAGACTCTTGTGATCGGTGTAAATAGTTCATTTGGTACCGTACAAGTAATGTCTCCAGATCTTCAATGCAAAAACCACTACACCCAGCTCCAAGTCATGGGTGGTGTAGTTCTTCTCGTGCACCTTTAGTTGTATCGAGGCATAGGCTATCACCTTGTCATGTTGCATCAAGACACAACCAAGTCCTTGGATAGAAGCATCACAGTAAACGATAAAATCATCACTTCCTTCTGGTAATACTAATATCTATGTGCTGCAAAGCTTTTGTTTCGATAACTGAAAAGCTTCTTCTTGACTCTCTCCCTATTTAAATGCGATACCCTTATGAGTCAAGGAAGTGAGAGGTTGAGCAATTTTTGAAAATCTCACAATAAAGCGTCGATAGTATCCTGCCAGTCCAAGGAATTAACGTATCTCACTAGGCGTTTTAAGAACCAACCATTTCTTAATTGCTTCCACCTTCACAGGATCTACATGGATTCCTTTCTCATTCATAATGTGACCTAGAAATTGCACCTCTCGTATCCAGAAATCACACTTAGAGAATTTAGCATATAGTTGTTCTCTTTTCAACAGTTCTAAGATCAACCATAGGTGCTCTTTGTGTTCCTCCTTGGTTTTGGAATAGATCAATATGTCATCGATAAACACAATAACAAATTGGTTGAGGTAGGGTTTGCACACACGGTTTATGAGATCCATGAACACCGCCGGTGCATTATTCAACCCAAACGACATGACCAAGAATTCATAATGGCCATAACGAGTCATGAATACAGTCTTCGAGATGTCTTCTTCTCGGACTCTCAACTGATGATAACCAGACCTTAAATCAATCTTAGAATAGTAACTGGGATCCCTAGAGTTGATCGAACAGATCATCAATACGAGATAACGGGTACCGGTTCTTGACTGTGACCTTGTTCAACTCCTGGCAGTCAATGCACATCTAAAATATGTCATCTTTCTTCTTAACAAACAAGACAGGAGCTCCCCAAGGCGATGAGCTAGGTTGGATAAAGCCCTTATCCAATAGCTCTTGGAGTTGTGCCGACAATTCCTGTAACTCGTTTGGTGCCAATCAATAAGGTGCTCTAGTGATTGGGCTGCGTCGGGAGTCAACTCAATCTGGAATTCCACTTGGCGATGAGGGGGTAGTCTAGGAAAATCCTCTGAAAACACCTATGGAAAGTCACAAACCACCAGAATGTTCTCTATCTTCTTCTCCTCTTCTTGCTTGTCAGATACAAGGGCTAGTATGGCTAAGCGACCCTTGCGTAGCCACTTCTACGCCTTCATGAATAAGATGATACCTATCACAACACCACTCTTCTCACTTTTAACTAAAAGAATCTCTCCATCCATGAAAGGAATACGAATGACCTTCTCGTTACAAATTACCTCCCCGGACAGCCAATCCATGCCCACGACCACATCGAAACTCCCAAGTGTAACAAGCATAAAATTGATATCAAAGGTATTACCAGCGAGTTTTATCTTACAACCCTTAAGGATGTGTGTAGCAAAGATTTGCTTACTATCAGCTAATTCTACAGTATACTTAGACACTAATGTAGAAGGCATATAACCTAAGAGACTACTAAACTTAGTGGAGATAAAACTTCTATCGGCTCCAGTGTCAAACAATACCATAGCAAAATGACCATTAACAGAAAATTTACCAGTAATAGTAGTAGGGTCGTTTAGAGGCTCACCTGAACCCATAATAAAGGCTCTCCCCTTAGCTCCATCGTTGCTACCACCATTGTTGATACCATTACCAGGGTTGTTGTTGTTGTTTCCTTTGTTCCCAGCACCATTTCCATTCTTTTTCAGCTGAGGACAATTCCTCTTGTAATGCCCTTCTTTTCCACACTCAAAACTTTTGGAGTTTCCTGTGTTTGTTGTGGCTTCTTCATCAATTCGCCACGACAATCTTTTGTTGCGTGCCCTAGCTTCCCACATCTCTGAAACTTGAATTTGTCACACTTTCCAGTGGGATGATAGTTGCATCGGTTACATTTAGGATACCTGCCCACGTATCCTCTTGTCCTTGGTTAGTGGTGGCTGTTTGATTGAAACCTCGGTTGTTGTCGAACTTTCTCGGTTGTTGCTGATGTTGTTGTTGTTGCTGGTTGCCTTAAGTCGAACCCTTGTTGCTTGGACCATCCCATTTGCGTTTGTTGTCTAGTACACTCTCTACCGCACCCTGTTTAAGCAGCTTACCCTATTCCACTACCTGGTCGGTGTAAGGCCCCGCTCACCGGGCACCTCACAGTTGGTCGTCATCACACATAAAAACATACATTTAATATAACATGATGGAATAACGCAGTGGAATTAATAAAAGTCATTCTCATTTCATCATAAAAGTTTTTACATCATTGTCTTGATTACAAAATACAAGCTTTCTCTACTTTGCCTATCCTTACTATGATTACTGCTGAAGCTCAGCAATCATAGGGTCATATATAGTGACCTCTAATAGAAGATATTAAGTTCAAAAATATCTTTTTGAACTTAAAGGAGAATCTTTAAGTAATCCCGTTTATCAGGATTCTTAAGAAATCTCACACCTGCATGCAACATGACGTGTTGCGTGCATTACGGGCCCACAACACATGATGTGGCAGCATAATCAAAAGGAGAATGCCATCCCAAAAGAGCTGAGTAGCCGCCTCGTGCCATCCTCAGCAACACTACCTGCGAACTGGAAAACACATAAAAAGTCAGCGTTGCTGAGTGAGTTCTAGTTTTATAATAAAACATACTTTTACTTGTTGAAAACGTCTTTTCATACATGCGATCATACATCATACGTACACGTAGATAATATTATTATTATCTTCATCCTTCGTTCATTAATCATTCATTCGTGTACCATTCATCATTCTCGTTCACTTTCATACGTACATACTTTACATTCATTCATTACTTCTGTTCGAACGTTTGTTTCATTCATTCATACATTCATTACATTGGTTCAAACATTCTTTACATTCGGTGACATGTACAATACCCCCTTACATCATACATACTGCTGGTGCTGGACCTGTGGTAATCAACCACGAATGTTGTGCACAAATGCTGATCCAGTCACCTGGGGTAGGCACATGCACCACTTATCTTTTCACTTTACTTCTATCATACGTTAGCCAAGTCTATTGCAGCACACAGCTGCTCACCTCAGTGGCAATCTCATGATTGCCTGCTAACCGAGTCTGTTGCAACACGTAGTTGCTCACCTCATTATCAATCTCAAAGATTGACCCTGTGTGCATCCTTCGGGGTAGCTAACCCGCATCACAGTTGAGCTAACACCTGCCAGGGTGTGCACCTCCTTACATATGCTTGCAAGCCTTTTTTACATTCATTCGTTCATTAATGCATGCATTCATTCATCATGTTCCTTCTTTCATTATCTTTCACTTTACGTTCTTAATATGTTTGTTTCATTCTTTCATTCATTCACGTAAAGTTATTAAAAGATAACATACATTTACATAAGGAACATAGGTATTTACAATTCACCAATACTCACCACCTATCATGGCCACATCATACTTAACATACATACCTCATACATACACTGCTCTATACATTCACATCAGCCCAATTCGGGCGACTGAACCTATCCCAGTCGCATGTCCTCCATGCGACTGGACTGTGCGATTGGGCTGTCATGCGAATGGGCATACAATCGTGCGACTGGACTTCCTTCCGTACGACTAGACACTATGCGACTGGGTTATATGCGACTAACTCTTAACCGTACGACTAAACTACCCTGCGATTGGGCCTATGCGACCGAAACCCTCAATCGCATAGCCTATCATGCGACTGAGGCTCAATCGTGCGTCTGAGACTCAATTGTGCGATTGGACATCAACAAATCCTCATTTGGCCGAATGGCCCTCCAGTCGCGAACCAACGCACTCAAACTCCTCATAAACCCATTTCAGCCCAAATCGACCCTCCCAAGCCTCAGGGATTCATACTAGGACATCATACAAGCATATATCAGTCCTAATTCTTACTATAAACACATTACTCAAGATTTACCCAAATGGGTCAAACTTACACTATTTCAAAAATAGGGTTTCTATGTGATTCCAGCCCCAAAATCGTTAGAAAACATGTAAATGAGGGGTTCTAGAACTCACAATAACAGGTTGGAGTTGATGAGCTTTGATTTGGCTAGCTTCTCGACAAATCCGGAGCTCGGTCAGCACTTTCCCTCTCTTCTTTCTCTGCTTTCGTTCGCTCTCTGCTCTTCCCGACTGAAATTTCTAAGTGTTGGGAGGAGAATGAGAGCTGCTCCCCTTTTATAGATATTGCTCAGTCGCATCTGCTCCAGGGGCGACTAGACCTTCAGTCGCATGAACACCATGCGACTGGACCCCAGTCGCATGTGTCCCATGCGGTTCATCCTTCATTCGGGCGGTTGAACTCCAATCGTACGGTTGAGCTTCATTCGGCCGAATAGCATGCGGTTGAACCTCCAGTCGCATAAATCCCAGGCGATTGAGGCTCAGTCGCACCACCTACTAAAAGTCAAACTTTCGGGTGTTACAAGTCCACCCCCCTTATTTTAGGTTTCGTCCCCGAAACCTGTTATTCTTCGAACAATCGTGGGTAATGCTGCCTCATTTCTTCTTAAGTTTCCCACGTTGACTCGGATCCCTTCCTGTGCCGCCACTGTACACGCACAAGGGGAACCACTTTATTCCTTAACCTCTTCTCTTTGCGATCGATGATCGCCACTGGTTGCTCTACATAGTTGAGCCGTTCGTCTACCTCGATGTCCCCTAGTGGAACGACCATGTCCTCGTCCGCCAAACATTTCCTCAGATGAGACACGTGGAAAGTCGGGTGGATTCCACTTAGTTCATCTGGTAGATCCAACTTATAGGCCACCTCCCCTACTCGAGCCATGATTCGGAAAGGGCCTATATACCGCGGACTCAACTTGCCCCTCTTCCGGAATCGAATGATCCCTTTCCAAGGTGAGACCTTTAACATAACCCGGTCTCCCACCTGGAACTCAATCGGCCTGCGTCGTTTGTCAGTATACGATTTCTGTCGGTCTTTGGCTGCCTTCATATAAGCTTTAATCCTTTCGAGCTTTTCAGTCGTAGCCTCGACCACTTCGACGCTTCCCAATTCTTTCTGACCAATTTCACCCCAACAGACGGGTGTCCTGCATCTCCTACCGTATAGCATCTCATAGGGTGGCATGCCGATACTGGCATGATAACTGTTGTTGTACGAGAATTCAGCTAACGGTAGGTGGTCATCCCAGCTTCCCCCGAAATCGATAACACATGCTCGGAGCATGTCCTCCAAAGTCTGAATGGTCCTTTCCGACTGACCATCAGTTTGAGGGTGATAAGCCGTACTAATATGCAACCTCGTCCCCATAGCATCGTGGAATTTCTTCCAAAATTTGGATGTAAACCGGGTGTCGCGATCAGACACAATCGACACCGGTACACCATGACGAGTCACAATCTCTTTGATGAAAAGATCGGCCAACCTTTCGAACGAATATGTCTCGCGCATCGGTAAGAAGTGAGCACTCTTCGTCAGTCGATCCACAATCACCCAGATCGTATCATACCCTTTCGGGGTACGTGGCAGCTTTGTGATAAAATCCATGGTGATGTGCTCCCACTTCCATTCAGGTATGTCCAACGGTTGAATCTTTCCATACGGCTTCTGGTGCTCTGCCTTTACTTGCAAACACGTGAGGCACTTACTCACGTACTCCACCACGTCACGTTTCATACCCGGCCACCGGTAATCTTTCTTCATGTCTTGGTACATCTTGGTAGCACCGGGATGAATGGAGTATCGGGACTTATGAGCTTCATCCATAATCCTCATTTGCAGATTCCCAAGACTAGGAATCCACATACGCCCAAACCGGGTTCTAACTCCAGTTGTGTTCTCACCCAACTCCCCAATCAAGCCTCTCATCCGTTCAGAGTTAAGATGTTCGTCTTTCAAAGCCTCATCTTGGAACTCTTTGACCTGTCTCATCACATCAGAGGTCATGATTAGCTGGTACGCCTTCACCCGAATTGGTTCGGGCCTCTCTTTTCGGCTAAGGGCATCCGCCACCACGTTGGTTTTGCCCGGATGGTAATGGATCTCACAATCATAATCCTTTATAAGCTCCAACCATCGCCGTTGCCTCATATTCAGATCTTTTTGCTCGAAGAAATACTTCAAGCTCTTGTGGTCAGTAAAGATGGTGCACTTCGTTCCGTAGAGATAGTGCCTCCAAATCTTCAGTGCAAAGACCACAGCTGCTAGCTCCAAGTCGTGAGTAGGGTAATTAACCTCATGGACTTTCAACTGCCGGGATGCATAAGCTATAACTTTTCCCCTCTGCATCAACACGCATCCCAATCCCGAATAAGAAGCATCAGAATAAACCACTAGATCTTCGCTTCCCTCGGGTAATGACAGAACTGGAGCTTGGGTCAACCTCGTCTTCAGTTCTTCAAATGCCTTTTCCTGAGCTTGACCCCATACGAACTTTACATCTTTCCGGGTCAACTTGGTTAGTGGAGAAGCGATTTTGGAGAAGTCTTGAATGAATCTTCGGTAATAACCCGCCAAACCCAAGAAACTTCGGATCTCAGATGGCGTCTTTGGAGACTTCCACTGTATCACCGCTTCCACCTTCGCCGGATCAACCAGAATCCCATCCGGATTTACCACGTGACCCAAGAATTGGACCTCACGCAACCAAAATGCGCACTTGGAGAATTTTGCATACAATTTCTCCCTTCTCAACGTCTCCAGAACTTCGCGAATGTGACCGGCATGCTCAGTCTCGTTCTTCGAATAAATCAAGATGTCATCAATGAATACGATCACCGATTTATCCAACATCGGCCGGCACACTCTATTCATCAGGTCCATAAAAGCAGCTGGCGCATTGGTCAAACCAAAAGACATGACGAGGAACTCGTAGTGACCGTAGCGCGTACGAAAAGCTGTTTTAGGGATATCCTGCTCCTTCACCTTCAGTTGATGGTAACCTGATCGAAGATCTATTCGTGAAAACCAACTAGCACCCTGAAGTTGGTCAAACAAGTCGTCGATCCTCGGCAAGGGGTATCTGTTCTTTACCGTCAACTTATTCAGCTCGCGGTAGTCGATGCACATCCTCATACTACCGTCCTTCTTCTTTACAAACAGGACCGGAACACCCCGAGGTGAGATACTCGGTCTAATAAACCCCTTATCCAGCAGCTCTTGTAATTGCTCCATCAACTCTTTCATCTCTGTCGGGGCCAATCGGTATGGTGCTATGGCAACAGGTTGGGCGCCTGGTATCAGATCAATCTGGAACTCGATCTCTCTATCAGGCGGCAATCCCGATAAGTCTTCCGGGAACACGTCTAGGAACTCACACACAACCGGAACATCAGATAGTTGTGGTGTTGGCTTTTCTACATCCTTTACATAACATAAAAAGGCGTTACATCCACGCCTCATACATTTCCCCGCCACTGCCATTGAGATCACCTTCGGAATCATAGTAACCCGATCGCCATAAACTGTCACTGGACTACCGTCGGGCGCTGTCAAACTGATCATCTTCTTGCGACACACAATGTTCGCCTCGAAATCTGCCAACCAATCCATCCCAAGCACCAAATCGAAACCGCCTAACGTCATCGCAAATGGTTTAACTGGGAATTTGTGACCCTCCAGTTCTACATCGCAACCCTCAATTACCTCGGAAATCCTGGTAGTTTTACCTATAGCTGTCTCTACGTCAAACGGTATATCCACCGGTCTACTACTAACGGGCAATTTGGCACAGAAGGCGGCAGAAATAAAACTCCTACTGGCACCCGAATCAAATAATACTGAGGCTAAAGTTTGGTTCACCAGAAACATACCGGACACGACATCAGGGTCCGTCCTAGCCTCTTCCTGCGTCATCGTGAATGCTCTGGCGCTTGCTCTCGACCCTTCACCCCCTGTCTTCTTCATGCCGGAACCCTCGGACCTCGGCTTCTTGCAATCTTTACTCATATAACCACTTTCCCCACAGTTAAAACACTTCAAGCCCTTACATTCTTTCGCCATATGACCGGGCTTTCCACACTTAAAACAAACATTCAGCCCCCATCTGCACTCGCCACCGTGCTCTCTCCCACATTTCCCACACTTTCTCGACCCTGTACTTGACGTGACCACACGGCGATCATCAACCCGTGCCTTCTTGCTGCTTGTCGAAGTATCACCTCGACCAAACCTCTTCCCCTGCCATTTCCTTTCATCACTTCCCTTCTTACTACCCTCAGCTTTCACCAGTGCAGCTCGTTCATCGTACAACCTCCCAGCTAAATCCACCGCCGACCTGAAAGTACTAGGTCGAGCGGAAATCAAATGCCAACGAATTTCGACTGGCAACCCCTGAATATACCGGTTAATCTTGCGAGACACCGGCGTCACTTGCTCTGGCACCAACCATGCCATGTCGTTAAACTTGGTTGTGTATTGTTGGTGGGTCATCGTCCCTGCCTCCAACTGGAGGAACTCTCTCTCAACTCTGTCCATCTCCCGACGAGGACTAAACTCCTCGATCACCATTCTCTTCAACTCAGACCACTTCATCTTTCCAATGGCCCTACTACCCTCGGCCTGGACAATATTGTCCCACCAGCACAACGCCGTCCCCGTAAACGAGTGGGTAGCAAACTTCACCTTTTTATCCTCCTGGCAATCACTGATGTCAAGGACCGCCTCCATTTCCCTCACCCATTGGTGAGCCTCCGCAGCCGTACCCGAACCATCAAAAGTCGGGGCTTGCACCTCATAAATGCCCCGTAGTTACAACCCCGGGATGTCTCCCGTATCTGCTCTTCCTCCTCTTCCTCTTCATCATCGGATAATACTGTTTCTGCTTCTGTCTGTTGCTGTCTACCTGAGGACCGATTCCTCCCTCGTCTCTCATCTTCACGTACTGCCTTTATCACTTCGGTCACTACAGACGGTAAGATCGTCTGCATGACCTGGTGCACTTCCTCGACCACTGCCTCTTTTACCGAGGCTCTCAGATTTGCGCTTTCGTCCGCCTCCTCTTGATGAGGAGTCTCGTTCTCCTCGTGAACTACTTTCTCTGCCCTAGGCCTTCCTCGCGTGACACGCGGTTCAGCACCACGTCCACCACCACGGGAAGCTTTAGATGATCTACCACCGACCATCTTCTATCACACTGAAAGATTCAAACACCAACACGGTCATTCAAGGAAATAGCTCAGTTTATGTCAAGTATAGTAAGTCCCTAATTACAGTGGCCAGTTGTGATTAGCCACTTACTCTACTCTTCATACCCCGAGCATTACCTGTCCTGACTACATTAGTATCTAAGTCTAACAGTACACATAATTCACATAACATGCGCACATAATACCAGTTAATCTTTAAGAAAAATACCTGATGGCACGTAACTACTCAGATGGCATTCTCATTCTCCCTGTCCCATTCTCAGTTTAAGTTTAGGTTTATTGTGAAAATTTACCCGTTTTACTTAAACTTTTGCTCTGATACCAACTTGTAAGGCCCCGCTCACCGGGCACCTCACAGTTGGTCGTCATCACACATAAAAACATACATTTAATATAAACATGATGGAATAACGCAGCGGAATTAATAAAAGTCATTCTCATTTCATCATAAAAGCTTTTACATCATTGTCTTGATTACAAAATACAAGCTTTCTCTACTTTGCCTATCCTTACTATGATTACTGCTGAAGCTCAGCAATCATAGGGTCATATACAGTGACCTCTAATAGAAGATATTAAGTTCAAAAATATCTTTTTGAACTTAAAGGAGATTCTTTAAGTAATCCCGTTTATCAGGATTCTTAAGAAATCTCACACCTGCATGCAACATGATGTGTTGCGTGCATTACGGGCCCACAACACATGATGTGGCAACATAATCAAAAGGAGAATGCCATCCCAAAAGAGCTGAGTAGCCGCATCGTGCCATCCTCAGCAACACTACCTGCGAACTGGAAAACACATAAAAAGTCAGCATTGCTGAGTGAGTTCTAGTTTTATAATAAAACATACTTTTACTTGTTAAAAACGTCTTTTCATACATGCGATCATACATCATACGTACACGTAGATAATATTATTATTATCTTCATCCTTCGTTCATTAATCATTCATTCGTGTACCATTCATCATTCTCGTTCACTTTCATACGTACATACTTTACATTCATTCATTACTTCTGTTCGAACGTTTGTTTCATTCATTCATTACATTGGTTCGAACATTCTTTACATTCGGTGACATGTACAATACCCCCTTACATCATACATACTGCTGGTGCTGGACCTGTGGTAATCAACCACGAACGTTGTGCACAAATGCTGATCCAGTCACCTGGGGTAGGCACATGCACCACTTATCTTTTCACTTTACTTCTATCATACGTTAGCCAAGTCTGTTGCAGCACACAGCTGCTCACCTCAGTGGCAATCTCATGATTGCCTGCTAACCGAGTCTGTTGCAACACGTAGTTGCTCACCTCATTATCAATCTCAAAGATTGACCCTGTGTGCATCCTTCGGGGTAGCTAACCCACATCACAGTTGAGCTAACACCTGCCAGGGGTGTGCACCTCCTTACATATGCTTGCAAGCCTTTCTTACATTCATTCGTTCGTTAATGCATGCATTCATTCATCATGTTCCTTCTTTCATTATCTTTCACTTTACGTTCTTAATACGTTCGTTTCATTCTTTCATTCATTCACGTAAAGTTATTAAAAGATAACATACATTTACATAAGGAACATAGGTATTTACAATTCACCAATACTCACCACCTATCATGGCCACATCATACTTAACATACATACCTCATACATACACTGCTCTATACATTCACATCAGCCCTATTTGGGCGACTGAACCTAGCCCAGTCGCATGTCCTCCATGCGACTGGACCGTGCGATTGGGCTGTCATGCGAATGGGCATACAATCGTGCGACTGGACTTCCTTCCGTACGACTAGACACTATGCGACTGGGTTATATGTGACTAACTCTTAACCGTACGACTAAACTACCCTGCGATTGGGCCTATGCGACCGAAACCCACAATCGCATAGCCTATCGTGCGACTGAGGCTCAATCGTGCGTCTGAGACTCAATCGTACGATTGGACATCAACAAATCCTCATTCGGCCGAATGGCCCTCCAGTCGCATAACCCTAACTGGGCGGCGACTGGAGTTCTTCATGAATAGCAGTCGCGAACCAACGCACTCAAACTCCTCATAAACCCATTTTTAGCCCAAATCGACCCTCCCAAGCCTCAGGGATTCATACTAGGACATCATACAAGCATATACAAGTCCTAATTCTTACTATAAACACATTACTCAAGATTTACCCAAATGGGTCAAACTTACACTATTTCAAAAATCGGGTTTCTATGTGATTCCAGCCCCAAAATCGTTAGAAAACATGTAAATGAGGGGTTCTAGAACTCACAATAACAGGTAGGAGTTGATGAGCTTCGATTTGGCTAGCTTCTCGACAAATCCGGAGCTCGGTCAGCACTTTCCCTCTCTTCTTTCTCTGCTTTCGTTCGCTCTCTGCTCTTCCCGACTGAAATTTCTAAGTGTTGGGAGGAGAATGAGAGCTGCTCCCCTTTTATAGGTATTGCTCAGTCGCATCTGCTCTAGGGGCGACTGGACCTTCAGTCGCATGAACACCATGCGACTGGACCCCAGTCGCATGTGTCCCATGCGGTTCATCCTTCATTCGGGCGGTTGAACTCCAATCGTACGGTTGAGCTTCATTCGGCCGAATAGCATGCGGTTGAACCTCCAGTCGCATAAATCCCAGGCGACTGAGGCTCAGTCGTACCACCTACTAAAAGTCAAACTTTCGGGTGTTACAGTCGGTCAACTTGTGAGCCAACCGAATCGCCTGCTAAATTATTGTGGGGTTGGAGGCAGTAACCATGCTTTGGATTTCAGGCACCAAACCACGTAAATATAACTCTATCCTTTTATGCATCGGGTCACTATCTCGAGGTCGCCAGCTCATGAAACCTGGTAGTATAGGCCTCAATCTTGGAACCTTGCATCTTCAGCTGCCACTGCTCCATTTCCAGCTTTTGCACCTCATCACGAGGGCAATACTCCTCAGTCATCATTTGCACCTAGGCATTCCACCAGGAGAGTATTGCGCCTTTTAGTGTTCCAGTTGTGTACTTTACTTGATCAATCGGCAGACAGTTACATTTGGTAAAGACTGACTCCGTCTTCTCAAACCACCTCACCAGTCGCACAGCCCCTTCAGCTCCACTGTATGTATGGGGCTTGCAATCCATAAAGGATTTGTAGGTACAGGGTGGGGGTCCTATTCCAACAAACCAAAACATTTAGTTTAACGGTTTAAACAAGCAACTAGAGCATTTGTCAAGTCACTTGTATCATTTACCTGCTGGCTTTGCAACATGCACTACAGCCACTGCCAACTGCACATGTTTATTTATCAGAGCAGCTAGTTCCGCGGGGGTCATGTTCACTGCTCCTGCGCCACGTCCACGTCCGTCGCCACATCCAGTGGAACATCCATGACACGTCCTCTTCAGTTGGGTGGGAAACATCCCTTCCTAGGTAGGTTTTTAAAAAAACATTACGCAGTCCAAGTCAGATTAAGATGTAGAAACTCAGTCTATTAATTCAGACCAATCACTGTCGTCCTCCACTCCTACCGATGCCTCCTCAGGTTCTTCTGGTTCTTCCTGAGGCTCCTCCATTGGGACCTCCTCATGTTCGAGCTGGTTTTCTAGCTGGACTATACGCATTGAAGCCTCATGTAGTTGGTTTCAAGTCAAGTTCAAAGAAGTAGTCAATGCAGCAACCTGTTCACGTAAGGCCTGAATCTCCCCGGCCTGCCCATCCTGTCGTTCCTGCACATTGTGCCATGAGTCTTCCATCTCGTTATACAACCTGCTGATGTAGGTATGCTTATCGTGCAAACCCTCAAACTCATCCACAAGGTCTCATCGCAGCCTATCATGCGAGGTCACCATAGCAGCTATAGCTCTAATAGGGGTACAAGGTAGGGGTAATAACTCAGGATCTCTTCTCAAAAGAGGGAATGTATACAGAACGTTCTCCTTCTCTAACATCTGGATAAATGTGGTGCGATACCATGCCTAATTGCGAGGATTTGACATGTCTCGGTCAATCATGGGTTCACCAGGGTGATACGTGCCAGGCATATATATAGGTGGTCGAGATCTAGTGTCCTTAGTATGAGCAAAATCAGTAGTAACCTCGGGTTCCTTTCCCAGCCTATGTCGTGTAGGGGATGAAGATGATGATGATGTCATACTACAGAGTACATGATGTGCGTGCCAATGAGTATAAAGTAAAGGACAAATAACAAGTAATTAATAAACTGTGCGGTTATAGACTAGTGCGTATGCAACCTAGTTTCCTATAACTAATGACTATGATACCAATCTGTCCCACCCTTAAAATCCACGTGCGGGGTTTTACTGCGAGGCGTGTGAACAAACCAGGATCCCATTCATTAGTTACTCAGAATGACACTATATGCAACATTTAAAACAAATCAGAGTTTGAAACTTTAAAATATTTGCGGAAGCATTTTGTAAATAAGTTAAACCCAAAGTACTAGAAACGTAACATTGGCAAAACACATGCCAAACCATGTTTAAAACAAGAATGTAAGATAAACCCAAAATGTAATAGTTCATGTTTTCAAATACGTGCTCGACTCGTGCTAACCTCGACCTGAGAACAGCATATTAAAAGAGTCAACACATTGGTTGGTGAGTTCAAGAGTTTGCATTTAACATAATTAGTAATAGTTGTAAAACATAAGAAGTGCACTGAAAAAGATAGCTAGTCTATATTCATAAGTAATAACTATAATGATTTCGAAATCGAAGCTGACATGTGTTTCGTTTGTTTGCCTCCCATCACAACATACTAAGTTGAGACGATGTTTGTGTTTAGGACAATATTGCGTGACCTCAAGTTGCACGGGTGGGGCTTGTCAGGCCCAGTAGTACTACCCAGCATTTCCCGCTAAACCATTATTAACGATCCGAAAGTGTGAGGGCTTTCATGGTACGTTACACTACGTTATACTAACACAACTTATCAATGTAAAGCGTTTGTAAGATAAAACAGTATGCCACCTCCCCCAAAAAGGAAGTAAGTAAAAACAATGGGGCATGAACTCACCTACTGTGCACACGAGCAAAACAAGCAAAGCAATTAATGAGTAGGAAGGAAACCCGTCAAAGATTACCTAGATCACGTAAGTTTGTAAGTACCAGACCATAATAGATAACCAGAACCTAAGTGCTTAAGAAACACATTGACTCAAATGACTTTGAAAGGGAAGTCATAGTTGACTAGTTGACTCGTTTGACTCGTTGGTGACATGTTAAGTTGCCTACTTGTTCAAATTAATACTATATCACGTTAACAGTATTGTTTGCAAAGATTACCATACTAACCATGTACATAAATCACAATATATTTTAACACCATAACACAATACCCAAGCATAGACTTATGCTTTTTGCATCATATTTGCACAGTAGCCAAGAAAACTTAAATTCGCCTAAATAGTTTATCAACCATCCAAATGACCCAAATCACATATTCCAACATACATGACATCATCCATGAGTAACCTAACATGCTCCTAACATCAAGCCATGATCAAAATCACTAATTCATATGATTTGTACCAGTAAAGTTTCCCTTTCAGGCAAGTAGCATCCAAAAACCCAACTTTCATCAACGTCAATATAGATTTACAAATAATATGCCTAGACTAGTTCATAGGTATCATTCAAACATATTAATCATTCATAATTCACTAGAACATGTATCTTCATAATCCAAAAGTTACTATTTAGGGCAATCTATGAACAAGATACTAAATTTCACCCAATACTTGCATAATCATCATAAAAAAACATTTATTGAACACAATTAACATCTTAAATCACCAACAACCATCAATTGCATAATCTCATGATCAAAAGTTACTATTTGGGCAAGGCATGAACTAGGTCATCAAAATCATGGATTTCTTGCACAATCAACCTAGATTAACATTCATATAACATACCTAACATCATATAATCATCAAACACCCATCAATTTCATCTTTTCCTCATAATTTTCGAATTAGGGTTCATCAAGAATCAAAACTATGAAAATCTTGTTAGAAACTCACCTTAAAACGTATAAAGATGATGATTAACACTTGAAACCAATCAAAATCGATTCTTGGTTCTTGTTCTTGAACAAAATCACAAGAGGTGGGGTATTTGGGATGTTTCATGGCCGTAAAGGGGTTTGGGGGCTAAGGTTGGGTTTAATTTTGGTAATTTTTAATTTTATGCTAATTATAAAGTAAACCCTCCTTGTTTACATTTTGTAAACTAATCTTTTTAAATACTTTTTAAATACTTCTAACTACAATAATCATATATTATTATTCAACAATAATAATCATATTTATTTAGCTAGCAACATAACACATGAATCCAACATAACACGTTGGCACGGTACCAAGTAAAATTCACAAATAGTATTTAAAATTCATGAATCACATAACCATATATTAATAATCAAAATTATTAATTAAGTTATTATATAATAGCCATTGTTAATTATTATTAAGTTACCAATATTCAACGATAACTAGTGTGTGCTCATGACACGTGTATGCAAGACCTAACGAAACTAACGGAGTTTGGTAACAGAAAATTACCGGATGTCACACATCTCCACAAACTATTATCATAAATCATGTCTTTAGAAAAATATAACTCTAACAAATCTAGTTGAATCTACTCATCTCAAATCAGTCTCCTTTTAATATGTATATGAAAAATAGAGTTAATTTCGGTTTTGCTCCATGAGGTTTAACAAAAATAACCATTTTCCTCCAAAAGATTTTAAAACATCAATTTACTTTTAAAAGTTTCACAATTTGTTTCAATTTAGTTCAATTTTTTATTATTGTTTTAACTTGAATCCATAATAATGAAACTTTGGGATTAAATCTGAAACAAAATATGAAACTTTTAAAAATAAATTGATGTTATTAATATTTTGAAGACAAATTGTTATTTTTATCAAAACTTAAGAAGTAAAATTAAAATATGTTAATGTTTAAATTTATCAAACATTAATCTAACTGTTTAAGGTGAGGTATCAATTATATGTAAATAAAGGGAGGTTATATGTTCAAGTCTCACTCTGCGTAAAATGCTCAGAGTTAAAGCAAAAGATTTTCTCAGCAATGGATTTTCTTCTGAGAGGGTTAAGGTTGCGGTTCTAGCTGAGAAATGAAGATGAGCCTGATTAAAATAATATTATTATTCGAAACAGAGTCGTACATTTGCCGTTAGAGGGAAAAAAAATTAGAAAAGCCCACGGCACACCAAAGAGTGAATAAAACTCAAAATTAAACCCACTAACGAGCATCAACACCCAAGAGACGGAGGAGCCACCAAAACACCACAAGCCGTGAAATCAACGGCGTCAACCGCCACCTGCACCACCACCACACCACCACCACCACCACCACCACCACCACCACCACCACCACCAGGTCCACCACCACCACCACCACCAGGTCCACCACCACCACCACCTCCGTTGTCTCTAACCCTAAAGAGACTCCCAATCGCCGATTGCTTTCTTCATTCTTCCAAATCTCCGCTCTCTACCACTACCTTTGTAGTCTATACACATATCATTCAACTTCACGTCCGATCATCCTCTCAATTGTTCGAGATCCGCTTCGTTGCTCTCAGATCTGGTGAATCAATGGACGATTTCGGTATTTTAGCTAGAGATTTCGGGATTAGGCCCAAGGAAAATCTGCTCCGATGAAATCTGTCGGTGGAGATTTCCGCAGCCGACCTCCGTCGTCGTCGTCTCCGTTCACCGCTGCTGATGACGATCGAATATTCAACGACGTTTTTGGCGGTCCGCCGAAATTCACCAGCAGTAACACCAGATCAACGCCGGCGATGTCAGATATCGATTACGATTCGATATTCAAAAATTCGTCGTCGACGAATAGCAATGAAGCTAGGTTCAAATCTGCGTCTTCTAATTTGCCGGTGTACGATAAGCCGGTGTATGATGACGACATTTTCGATGGATTGCCAGGAGTGAAGAGCAAATCGATGTATTCTTCTTCTAGTACGAGATTTGAGGATAATATTTTCGCGTCGATGAGTTCGTCGCCGCCTAAAAGGAGTCAACAGAGCGATCATTTTGATGATCTGTTAGGGAATCTAGGTCGAACGGAGAAGTTGAGCCACCCACGCACAAGCCTGCTAAGAGTCCTAGGGGTTTGGATGATTTGCTTCCAGGCTTTGGAAGCGGTGCACCTGCATACAGTAACAGGTATTGTGCTAAAAGATGCAGGATAACTTATATTAGATGCGATTTAAATGTTTAGTATCTGTGGATAAACATCGCTGCATATTGATCACTTAGCTTATTTTGAACATAAGAAGCGAGATCACTTGTATTAGATGCGATTTAGTTGTTTAGTATATGTGGTTATTAATCGCTGCATACTGATCACTTAGCTTAGTTTGAGTATAAGAGGCGAGATCACTTATATTAGAAGGGAGTTAGTGGTTTTGGTTTGACTTGTGTAACCCTAATTAAGCATTGGAGTTAGCTTTTTGTATGGATTAAGAATTGTTAGAAAATTCATATGTAGGAGCATGCTCATTAGATATAGAAAGACCAGATTCACTATTCATATAGTCATCAGTTAATATGAATCGTAATTGTTTGCATTTTGCCTTTATGTTGCCTAGAAAGCAAACACTAAGTTTGCTAAAAGAACTGCATGAAAATTTAATTAGTGAGGTAAGGGTTCTAGGGATACGTGAATGTCGTTAAAGCGTTTCAAGACACTGTCGTCAAAAGGCACAAGTCTTGACTTTTGATGATGGAAAACATTGTTGGGACTATCTTAGTAAATGTTAAAGAATGCATGGTCGTGGGATCTCACTGTATTTTTAAGCAGTATATGCTACATCATGGTATTAGTTTAGTTTCTATTAACATGTCCCACCAATATTTGGAATTATAATGAACACATGGAGGGACGCACTAGTTACTGCATTCATGTTCATGTTCCCTATCCCTTTAGACTTGTGTATTCTGGCAAGGCTGGTAATGCTGATCCTACTCTAAGTACATTAAGATGTTTGACCATCCATGTAAAGCACACTTTAATATGTATAATGCATGGTATTTAAGATAACATACATAACAGATAAGATGTTCTTTTCATGCAGATCGGATTCAGAGCCAGTGCCAGTATCAACTAGCAACACAAAGGCAACTTCTGATGCAATGGATGATGCATTTGTTGTTCTAGAGTCTGTATCAACCCCTGTCACTTCATCCCAGGGTGTTTTCACTGATTCACTGAAACCATCTCCCAAGGTTAGCAGATCTCAAAGCACCAATGCTGGAGGAGCATCAATAAAGACCAGTATGTTTGATGACTTAGACCCGCTTCATGAATTTGGTAAGCCTGCACCTGCATTTTCAAGTGAGAATAATAACAAAAAGAAGGATGAAAGCCCTTCTAAGGAAGGATCAAATATAGGCAGATCAAAAAGTTCAACTCGTAGAGAGCCAACAGAGGAATCTTCTTTCAAATATTCTGATAGCCAATCACAGAAGGTGCATGTAGAAGATTTTCAGCACCCTGTCTTTGACATGCCACCTGTCAATCGGGCTACATCCCCACCTTCATATACTGAGTCAAATTCTCACGCAGGCATGTCTTCCTCATCAGAAGAGCATGTCCAGGCAGCTGATGATATATGGCTCACTGTGTCTGAAATACCTCTGTTCACACAACCCACCAGAGCTCCACCACCCTCAAGACCACCACCACCAATACCAAGACATTCTTCAAAATCTGAAAGAGGCCATGTTGCTTCAAATTCCAGAATACCCAGTAATGATTCCCCAAGTTTTGCTAAATACTCTCAAAGTTCTAACCCTTTCCGTTCCCCAACCAAGAGTCATAATATGGCTTCTCCATTAGATGAGTTTGAGAGTTTTGCCATGGGTGGGCGCCAAAGTAATGGTGAGAACAATGCTTATGGTGAAGAGGTTGATTCAAACTCAGCTGCTGCTGCAATGAAGGATGCTATGGATAGGGCCGAGGCTAAATTTAGGCATGCAAAGGAAATAAGGGAAAGAGAACATGCAAAAGCTTCTAGAAATAAAGAATCTGTGAAACCACAAAAAGATGACATGTTCACAGAAGAAGAGACAAAACGCCAACAAATAGAGAGGGAAGAACAAGAGAGAGAGAAAATTAGACTTGAAAGAGAAAGGCAAGCAGTGGAGAGGGCTACACGGGAAGCACGTGAAAGAGCAGCAGCTGAGGCACGTGAGAAAGCATCTGCTGAAGCACGATTAAAGGCTGAACGGGCTGCAGTTCAAAGAGCACAAGCAGAGGCCCGTGAGAGGGCAGCTATTGATGCAAAAGAAAGAGCAGAGCGAGCTGCTAGAGAAGCTAGGGAACGGGCTTCAGCGGAAGCTAGTGAAAGGCTGCTGCAGAAGCCCGAGAGAAAGCAGCCAGAGAGAAAGCTGCCGTTGCAAGAGCCGAAGCAGATGCAAGGCGTAGAGCAGAACGCGCTGCTGTTGAAAGGGTTGCTGCTGAGGCTAGAGAGAGAGCTGCTGCAGAAGCTAGAGATAGAGCTGCTGCGGCTGCGGCTGCCAAGATCAACCAACAAAAGAATGATAATGACCTTGAATCATTCTTCAGTTCCCGACCAAGCAGTGCCCCAAGACCAAGGCCAACTTCTGTGAGTAGTTGATGTGTTTTGTGTGTGTGTGTGTGTGTATTGTAAGTATTAAAGGTAAATTATAATGTTTATCTGCAATGCAGGACCCTGCACCTGATCCCTTATTTCAGAACAGACGGGGACAGGAAGGGTCTCTGAGGACTTCCACTACTGGAGTATCCTCAAATATGAGGAAAGCATCTTCTACAACCAATATTGTTGACGACCTTAGCTCAATATTTGGAGGTATGCTTTTATTTAGATCAGCTTTGATATAATAGACTTATTCTTTTATATTTACTGTTCGCTAATTCTTTTCTTACCGTTTAAAGCTGCTTCGTCATCTGCTGGAGCGTTCCAAGACGTTGAAGGTGAAACAGAGGAAAGACGAAGAGCTAGGCTTGAAAGACACCAACGCACCCAGGAGCGTGCGGTATGTGATATGACATTTTGTAGTGTTGTTTTTATGAATCTATTTCCATATATAGATCTATTGCAAAGTGAAACAATTTGTGAGAGTTCTGATTATGAGCTTTCATGCTTAGGCGAAAGCGCTGGCAGAAAAGAATAACCGTGATCTCCAATCTCAGAGAGAACAGGAAGAAAGAAATGTGAGCATTTTTCTTGCATCTCATTCTTTAGTGCATCATAAGACTACTACAATCTGTCTTATCTTAATGTTTTTATCTCAGAGGATCTCTGAAACCCTAGATGTTGAAATCAAGCGTTGGGCTGCTGGGAAAGAAGGAAATTTGCGTGCACTTCTATCAACATTACAATATGTACGTCTCAGTATCCCATCATTAATGAAAATGACTTTGATGTTAAATTAGAAATGTGTAGTGATACAGGTTGTTGCATACTTGATTAGTCTTAGTATAACTGATGTTGCTTAATTAGGCAATGGCCTTTGTGTGGTTTGACTGATTTCTGATTCTTGCTATCTTTCTTGATAAAGCTCTTTGTACCCCATGCTTACTTTGGTCTTTTTTTTTGATGTTTATATAAATATATCTATACTGGAAGTGAATGTGATAACAACTATTTAATGAAGCTCTTTTCTTCATCTAAAGCTTGTTTTCTCTTGAATTGATTATTAGGTTTTATGGCCGGGATGCGGTTGGCAACCTGTTTCATTGACTGACCTAATAACTGGGGCCAATGTCAAAAAGGCTTATAGAAAGGCAACTTTGTGCATCCACCCAGATAAGGTGCAACAAAAAGGAGCCAATCTTCAACAGAAATATGTTGCTGAAAAAGTGTTTGATCTACTCAAGGTAACTACATACGGCCCATTCCTTGGAACAAGTTGAAATTTGGTTTTAGTTTTGATTTTGTTCTTGTTTATGATAAATAGGAGGCTTGGAACAAGTTTAACTCAGAGGAGCTCTTTTAAGTTGTGTGATGGATGATTCTTTGAGTTTTAAAGATATGCACATGGTGTCCATATTATTATCTCAGCTACCTGCCGCTTACAGTCGAGCAAAGATTTCACATAAGCTCTGAAGGTAACGGTGATGGGGTAAGCGGATCTTATGTTGGTGGGTGTATATTAGTGTCATATTATAACCATGGGACAAATATGTGAAAATTATTTGTTGATGTAGAGTAATGTTCTTGCATACAGCCGATGATTGCGGTCTGCAAATTCTTTGCTATTTTGTGTGTACGTAAATCCTTTTTCATGAGCTATAATGGTAATTTCTGAACGTTAAATACCACTGTTATAAGCTGGAATTTTCTTCGTTCTCTGGGCAGTTCTGTTGGTTTTAACAAAACTTACCTTCTATAAACGAATAAATAAACAGCCTAGTTAATTGGGTCCACCAAACCGGTCGACCGTTTGAATTGATTCTTTCTGTATATAATTTTTAAAATGTTAATTTTGTATTAAAATATAAAGATAGTTTACTAATATAATAAATATAAATAATTATATGGTTGTAAACGATCCAAGCTGAGCTTAACTTGTGAATGCTTGATGCTTGTCTTGTTTATTATTTCTTAGGTAGGCTTGTGAGGAAAGTTTCCAAGCCTGAGCTCGGCTTGGGTCCTCTCATTTATTGTTTATTTTATTTATATTATTGTATAATATTTATATGTTTATAATTTTACATTTACATATGACGAAGTATATTATTTGATTATTTTTATATAATTTCATGTTATATAATTATTTATATAAGTATATATTTAATAAATTAAATATAAATTATATAAATAAGAGGCTCATTACTCGTGACCCGACTTGAGTTTGATGCATGAAACTTGGGCATGAAACTTGGGCATGAAACTTGGGCATGAAACTTGGGCATGAAACTTGGGCTTGAGCTCATCTGTTAACGAGTCATAATACAAGCTTGAGTACTTGGAGAGATTTTAAAAAGCTGATCTTTTGTGCTCTTTTGCGCACAGCGCACCTAACTAATTGCATTTTAAACAAAATTGCATTTTAAACAAATAAAAAAATAAAGCTGTTCACGTGCAATTCAATCGGTTTTATAGTTTTTAATCCCTCTAGCTCTTCGCTTCATTTTTTGTTTCATGTATTTTTTTTTTTATTAAAAGTGAGGAAAACTGCATAATCATATTTGGCCAAGTGGTAATTGATAATACAATAATCAAATTTATAGTAAAAAATAATAGCATATACACGTGGGTTTAAATTGCCACATGTAATCTCGTGGACCGTTTAATTTAATAGACGTCGGCATCTGACAGTTGATGCAACAGAACATGTTAGATCCAGTGTTCTATGTATGAAGAACGTGGACTACAAAAAGAGATGCTTGATTAAATATCTTAGTGCATCACGAATAACTCAGTCCAAAACAGTTTTGAAGAGCAATATTTGAATCCTGGCCAGGTTCCCCACTATGGTTTGACTCTTGTCTAAACTTCTGGACCATGTTGTAAGCCTGCACATAATCGACTTAAGTATCATCAAAAACATAAGATAATCGTCATTTTCTGTCACTTACAAATTAAAAGTTTGAAGTTTGCAACTGATATAGGTATAATTTAGGGGTATTCATAAACTATTAAAACCAACCGAACCATCTAAGTGGCCTAAACCAGATCTCAATGTGCAGCTTCAAAATACAAATCAGAAAGCCATGAAACTTTTTACCTTTCTAACTCCAGTTGATAAGCCCATGTTTGCAAGGGTTTTGGTATCAACATATTTAAAGGCAATGAGTCCTTTATCCTTTTGTCTATGCAAATCTGTATGCCAACAATAACCAAAGTTAGTGAAAACCACTTGTCAAGTAAATTGGTAAACCAGGTGAACACTATGTTGATTTTTCTAACGCCTATCACTATTACAAAGTGTATGTTCTCTGATAAATACCTTGTGAACGTAGAACCAATAGCTCGATATACATCTTGAGACGGATGTGAGTGAATATATGGACATATTCACCTATTTCGTCTCTTGAAACAATATTAGACAATCGATGAAGGTTTAAACCAAATGAATTCTTCAAGAAATCATCAACAGCTCGTCTCCTTGTAACCAGGTCAGCTTTTCCATTCAAAGGAACCGATGGGAATTCCCATAAGCCAGCAAGCAAACCTTCCTCAGGTCTCTTGACAAGCAGAAACTTACTTACTGAACCAGATGTATTCACTGTACCTTGTTCACTTTCTAATATTTCAACAATGGTAACAGCCGAATAGTCATGCCTTTGTTTCACCTTTGCCACTTTAGTTGGATAATCAGTCACAAGTGCCGTCGGGTCATGTTTGGACTTTAAGAGTGCACTACATTGAGTAGACACCGGGCAAGATGAGCAATTAGGGCTCAAAGGAGTACATAATGTAGCACCAAGTTCCATAACAGCCTGGTTAAAATCTCCAGGCCTATGACTATCAACTAGTTGCCCCGCCAGTCTCCTGTTGTTAGATAGTTAGAAATAATACCAAGTAAGAAATATACAATTACATGATTACATCCACCTCATGCTTATTGCAGACACCACCCTTTTCTGGAAAGTCTTATTGTTTTTGGTTCATAAGACATTTGTATTTCATCTGTGGGAGGGTTTGGATTTTATCCAACTATTGTGATCTGCAGTGTTGTAGAAATCGTTAGGCGCTAGTCAGGCAGTGTGATACCGACTAGGGATTAATCAGGATTAATTGGAATTAATCGGATCAAACTTTTATGCGTAATATACTATGGCATTAATTTTAAACATTTAATGTATTAATTCACAAGTTCAAGGGTTAAATTGTAAACCGGTGGATATTCAGTGTGTTAAAAGTTAAAGCATACAAACTTAATTAAACCATTTACTAAACTTCAATCCTGTCGTTCCAGTCATCAGCGATTGAGATCGCCACCGGAATCAGGCAAACCCCGCCAGAATCGACAAATTCAGTGCCGGAATCGGGAAATCCGGCTGTTCTCGTCTTCAGAACACCTCCGATTACGACGGTTTGGCTCGGCCAGGTCTGACTTTGAACGATTTTGACCGACTAGCGCCAAGAACCTCCGATCTGGTGAAATCGAAGCAGGCCAACCTCCAATTAGCAATTAATCTCCCTCTAATCAAAGGCTAATCACGATTTTACAACACCGGTTATCTGAATACAAAAATTTTGTTTTAACATTTGGATGAACAGATTTTGCTTCTAACTACTCATTATTTTGGGGTCAGATATACATTTTGAATTTTTCAAACCAGCTGCAATAAAAGAGATTTATCTAAAGGTAAACTAGAATCCACTTGTTTACCTCTTCCTTGAACACAATCATAAAACTTTACTCACATTTTAAAGAATGTCTTTATCATTTTCTCACAAAAATGACCTTTTTGGTTATTCTATATATTCATTTCTTTGATGGTCATAACTTGTTACACACACAAACATCTAAAGTCTGGTTATTATAACTTCAAACAACACAAGCACCATCTGAACAAAATTTCATGATATGTGATTATTTGACTATATTATTCAATATTATTATTTCAAAACACACATCCAAAATCCAAATACGCCACCCTTCGGTGAAAAGCATTTAACAAATGAAAAAAAGTTAAATACTGCAGTTTTATGGATGAGAGAAGTATGTAGAAACCTCACCAGATGTTCTTTATAGTTGCTTTGTCTTTAGGATTTGCAGAAATTGTCTTTAATCTAGCAATCACCCTAATAACATTTCCATCAACCACAGGCACTGGCTACATAATAAATATGTTTAGGTTACTAATATGTGCAAGAAAAGAGAAGAAAGGTAAACATTGGTCATGTGGTGAAACTACTCACCTCTTGAAACGCTATAGAGGCGATTGCACCTGCAGTGTATTCTCCTATTCCTTTAACCTTACGAAGATCACTCACTGATCTAGGGAACTTACCTCCTTCTTCAACAACCATTTTTGCTCCCTAGCATGAATATAAGATCTCATAAGGTGTTTGCATGTGCATTTTGAAAGTGATTGTGCTTTTCAATAATCAGCTGCAATATGACTGTTTGTAGGAGACATTGTTTAGATATGTTTAGAAATTGTTGTGCCTGTAATTGTCAGACAATCAATTCCTAGCAAATTCTGATCTTTTAAGAATTCAATACATAAAATGACCAGAATGGACGCTTGTGCCTACCACACTCATATATTTCAAGGAAAGACTGGTTTACAACAAAATTGAAGGCATAAAAATATATTTATGTTTATTTCTACAAAAGACACTTCTTTCACTTTTTTATCGATAAGACATTTTAACTCTCTCTAAACAGCAACCTTCACCTGCAATCTCTTGCCCAACCTCTGCCTTCGCTGAAGATATGCCATTGCCGCTAGACTTTCTGCACCGCAAACTTCTTATCTCCCTTCACAGACAGCATTTTACCCTCACTCGCGTCACAAATTCTCCTAGCCCTTCCAAGTGGTGTTCCTTCGCCCCTCACACCACCGTCACTTGAACCTCACTCGATCACTAGACCTGGCCCTTTGCCCCTCAGGTCTGCTATGTGTATATTTATTCCTACGTCAACTGTGGTCAATTTTAGCTACTTAAAAGTACTTCATCCAAAGATCTATATATACAAGTATACAACTTAGGGGTGCTGTGTTTTTGGTGATGGTTGGTGGCGGTTTGGTGTTTAAGTGGTGGTGGATGAATAAGACAAAGAAAAGTTTTGCTTCAAAGAAACAAGCTTATTCATTTAACAAAAGAAATTCTGTCCACCACTTAAGGCGTTAAGCAGAAGAGGTAGGAAAAAGCACATAAGAGTATTTAGCTCTTAAGCAACTAACTCCAACTAAAAGTCTCTCAAATCAGGCAGTTTTTCCCCTTTTGATGATTAAAGATACTAAGAAACTGACTATCAGCATACTCCAAATGTTTATATAATTGATAATCCATCGAAAACACATATCCAAAGACCCCTTAAATGCATTCATCTATGTTTTAAAATGCTATAAAAACTGAATGTGAAATTTAGGAAAACAAAACTAACCTCCAACAAGAACCGTGCCCTTCGGTAATACCCCAATCCAGCCCACATCTCATTAACCTCCTGCAGAAAGTTAACGTAACCCTAATCAGCCAAATAAATCACACAACAGAAGATGAAAATGAGAAATTCCACCTCAATAGAAGCTTGAGCTAGATGATGCACAGTCGGCCATTTGTCCATCCACCGATTGAAATAGCTAATAACCGTCTGAACCCTAGTTTGTTGAAGCATGATTTCCGAAACCCACACAGCATATGCTTTTCTGTCTGTTTCATCATCATCAATATCAGTTGAATCACCACCTTCGTTGATTCTCCGCCATGGGAGGTCTCTCTTGTTAATGTCGTACCATTCCAACAATGATGCTCTGATATCCGCAACTTCGTCTTCCCTAAATTGAAAATCTTCTATGTCGCTGGTGGTAAAGAGTGGTTGAGGTTTAGGTTTGTTCGATTGGCGTGTTCTTTTGTTGGATTTGGTGATGGTGTCTGCAATGGCGGGAGTGGTGTTGGTGGCTTTCTTCTTCATGGTTTGGTGGTGAGCCGTGAGGGTGACTCCCGCCTCTACTCTAATTGAGTTTTTGAATTTGTGGTTCAACTTTTGCGAATTGGTTCACCTATATAACGCTAGTGCGTTCCCCGGTCTTCTTTTTAACCGGTGCATGATCAAACCACTTGTTGCGGCGCGAGTCTTAAAATTGTAAGGCTTGAATTCGACAACTTATCATTAGTATTCATTCAACTCGTGAGTGAAATTCACGTCGAAACGTACATCAACGTAATACTCCAACAGAGGTCGATAGTCGGCGGCAGGAACCATGAACACACCGATCATACTTAACAACCTTTATGATTAATTATCGTAATGAGTTTTGTTTAGAGAAAATGATAAGTTGCATTAATGTAATCAAGTTTTTTTAAGGTTTTTAAAACAATAATTAAAAGTAAATATTGAGACTTTTGGGCTTAAAACAAGAAATTAAATAATCATCATAATAAAATTACATTTATGTAACTGTGATTAATGGCATTGTGTGATATAAATTAAAGTAGTTATGTTAATGTTTATAAACGTGAGCTAGTGCGGATTCTCATAAACTGGTTCTGTAGTGACAAAGGAAGCCGCATCGAGCAACTTACAACGCTAACCCTCAACCCACTAGTGATCTAGGTAATACTTGTGCAACCTTTCAACACATGATTTTTGAAAATATAACTTAATATTAGAAACAGAGTTGATTAAGTTCATTTTTAACATACCATTAATTTTAAAAAACCATAACAATTACTATAGATTTCTCTGACTAATAAAGACAACCCGCAAATAGGTCTGTAAATAAACCAAACGAACACGGACATGTTTGTTCATGTTTGTTCATTTAACTAAACGAACACAAAATTCTTGTTCATGTTCGTTCGTTTACTAAATAAACGAACATAAACGAACTTCGCGTCAAACAATTCATGAACGTTCAGTTCATTTACAACCCTACCCGTAAATGATTTGAGAGTAAGATGATATGATTTCTAATAATCATTTCTAGTTTATTAGCCATAGATTTATTACAAGTACTAATTTCGCGAATAAAAGTTAGTTAATACATTTTTCTACATTGTATACATTCACAATTACAAATCATAAGTTTATAAATGCTCATTTAAAAGTTTACCCAAGATTACCGTAACATTAACATAACATAAAACATACCATTAGTTCATGACAAATTATATAAGTTTCATCCAATTAAGTTGCTAATAAGAGTTTAGCTCATAATGAGCTTGAATATAACAACTAAAATAGAAGATAGATATGAAATTATCGGTAAAATGTAACAATCAAACCGGTGATCCACAATGGATGATGTTTAGACAATCCCGAGCATCTTTTAATTATTAAATGCACCTCCCGAGCCTCCTAAGGGTCTTCAAGTGTTGATTCATGAGTGAATTCAATAGAGTTTGGCCCTCCCAAAAGCTCCTCAAAATTTTGCAATTGAGCCTCTTTTATAGGCTTTACGCAGTGTTTAAGCATACCCCTTATATAATAGACACGACCCCGTGTTACTACAATGATTACAAAAGTTGGTCGGTTCGCACGTGCAGAGATGGTTGGCATGGCCCCGTGCTTGATTGTGCACGACCTCACATTCATGGACCTCGTGCCTCATGGCGCACGACCCCGTGCCTCATGGCGCACGGCCCCTTGCTTACTTTTGGGGGACAACACTTTTTCTCTTGTCAGACTGCCAAACATGAGGGTGTGCTATTTTAAGCACACGACTGTGTTTCAGGCTAGGCATGGGGGTGTGCTTAATGAGGCACGGTCCCATGCTTGGACTCTGAAACTCGTTTTTATTCAAATTCTTGTTAGGTATGCTCCTTTTGTCCGTCTTGACCTTTTGAGAACCTGAAAACACAATTTAACAATTTAAGTTCATTTTCTTCATTTTAAGTAAGAGTTTAAGGAATAATTGATGTACTTTTAATATGTTTTCTATGTATAATTTAGAGCATATCAAACATACGCACACTTAAACTTTGCTTGAACTAAAAAATATGTTAAAATAACAATACACTAAAAACCAAATAAATAAAAAAATAAATATGTTTTTTGAAAAATACGCAAGTAAACTTTTTCTACCCAAATATAAACAATTTAAGCATATGTGGAATAATATCCTAACAATCAATAGATTGGTTAGTAAAAATTAATAACATGTAAAAACCCACACTTCTCATATGGCGCACTCACACTCGGCTATATATATGAAGTCATAATCAAGATTAAATATGATTAACACGCTTAATTGCCTAGTATAAATACGTGTGAAATCATATGCTTGTTAAGGGATTAAATCTCCACCTATTTAGGTATTTACTTACATAAATCATTATGTAATTGATAGGTTGTAATTTAGTTCGGGCTCGGGTATGGATTATTTGGGGAAAAGTGGCTAAATGTTAAAGACGATGGTTTTAACTTATTTTGCTAACATAAACTACAAGAAAGCAGTAAAAGGGTTCCTTATATAATACTTTAAGCTAGAACGGATATACTAACTCGAGGACTCGTTTAAGGTCTGATTGTTAAGACCGTACTTTACGAGGACTCCTTTCGTAAAGATCGTTCGGTTTGAAGCCTAATAGCACCTAATCAGATAAGTTTCGTGTATTCATATTGGGACTCAGTTTGGTTCTTCTTGCATTTTTCATCATGGGACCAGTTCCCATAGTTCATTTCGCCTGTCTCTTTACAAAGTTTTTTGAATTTCCACAAATGGCAGTACTTGTTCCTTTTTTCTTCATTTCTTTCTTGCATCGAACGTGAGCTAGAAAATTTGTTCACGGACCTACGAGGGAAGCCTCGGTTTTACGTGATGAAAACAACAAAGTAAATTAAAATCAAAGGAATGCATTATAGTTTTTTTACGTCTAACCTGTAAAAGACAAAAATTTTCTTTTTCTTTCTCTCTACCTTTAAAAGACAAAAATTTTCTTTTTCTTTCTCTCTTTTTTATTTTTTATTATTTTGAAATAAGCCAAAAACCTTGTCTTTAATGAAAAATGGGTTTTAAGAAAGCTTTTTGGTTTAGTGACTTAGTGGTTTGGTTGATCAAGAAATAAAAACGTCTAAGCTTAACGGGAATAACTAAGGATAATGTTCAGGCAATGATAAAAGAAAATGGTTGAGTCTTGAATGGTTGGGTTTTCTAATGTACAAATCATTTTTATGCAAGAAAATACTATTAAGGTCTTGAAACATATGTCATAACGCAAGTTCTAATCCACACGTATCATATGACACCCTCAACTATATGTGCAATGAAAGTAAAGATGCATAAATACAAAGTTGTTTAAAGACTAAAAAATAAACTCACATACGGATGAAATTGAGTAAAAGTGTTTCATTTTACATGTTTAAATATTTTTACCAAATCATTTTTTTAATTATATCACAAAAAATATGTTCAAATTTATTTGGGTTTTACTTTATTTACTTGTTTATTTTTTGAAAACATATACATATAATTTGCTTTGTAAAAATTGTTTAAATTTTTGGTATTTTTGTCAAAAAATTCAAGGTTAAATAATTTTCATCAAGAATTGATTTGGACCATTTTTAACAATTTATCAATTATGTATATCTCGTATATACCCATCCTCACACTTAAAATTCACATTGTGCTCAGTGTGATAATTAACAATATATAACAGAGAATAGTAATAAGAAAACTCCCTTAAAAATGAAGATTTGAATATGTGTGGTCATTTCCCACAGCCACCTGATTTAAAAGAATAATTAAGATCACCTGAAATATCACCAGTTTATTAAAGTATTAAAATCCTAAACACACAAAACAAAGTAAAATGACATAAAAGTAAAAGGATAGAATGGCACGGTACAACTGTGCCCCAACCCACGACATCGATACGGTTTTCAAGAGCTTTGCGGTGGGATATCCCCCTACTATACATCTGGCTTCTGATGTAAGTGATCTCATTGCTTAATTCATCAACTCTAGTTATCAGATGCTCCACCAGGTTCACTGCTTGTTTCACGTATTCAAATGACCTTCAGGCATGATTGCTGGTGGTCTGGATTACTTCATATATGTCTAACATGGTCAGAAAATCACCGGCATGTGAACCAGAAGTCCCGACATCTTCTTGCTGTGCTGGCATATCGAGATCCATGATAAATTGTTTGGGATCCACTTGATCCCAAACTTGTTTCTTTTTGTCTATAAATATCAACCACCCGTACGGTAATATGTGATCATATACATACTCGTACAGATGCCCAAATCCAATAGTCTCGGTATCACTACTTCATTTCCCTCCGTGTCACATCCATAACTTTTATATAAATTCATAATCCAGCCTCCTCCAAACAACAGTGTTGGAGCTCCTTCAATTACATTCTTTAAAAATAAGTGACAGAACGTATATCTAATATTGCATGGTTGATGATTCACTATACAATATAAGATAAATAAATCCCTTAGATTAACAACTCCCTCGCTTTAACCGTGTGCATTCATCGAATGCCTAAGTATACAGTGGATGTATCGCAACAACGGGTCTCACAGCTGGCTGCTTTTCGTTTTGCTTGAGTTAAAACTCCCCACTCTAATTTCTTACCAGAATGCCCTGCACATCGCACCACTACTTGGATCTTTACTTTCCTCTTCTGGAAATGTGTGATACGCTGGCATACCTTAAATCGCCTCTTTCTCCATTTCCTGTTCCATGTAAATACCTAGATAAACTCTGAACAAAGCCATAGACGTTCTACGCTACCTTACAGCCAGTCTGAACGAAACTGCATAATCATCCCATGGGTTAGACTTATTAATGGTGAACTTGAAACATGCTAGGAAGTCAAGGTTGAGTTCATAGACTAATGGTTTGTTTTGTGAAAACACACGTTTCCATTAAACACTTAACAAGTCATTATGTCTTTCCAATTGCACAATGGAGGCCAAGGTGTCCTCGTGAACTCATATATGTAACCTTTCAGCTCTTAGAAGGAGTTTATGCAATATTTCATGACACCACCTTTCACGGCTTCCGTTAAACACTAGGTAGGCATGATCCATGTTTTTGAAATTACAAATAAATATGTTATACTATACAATATGAATTTCTGGAACAGTTTCACGATGACAGTAAACTATACAATATGAATTTCTGGAAAAGTTTCACGATGACAGTAACGGGGCCTGTGGTTAGTGAGGCACTATCTCGTGTTTGGTTAAATCTTGTTTAAAATAGGTAAATTTGAATTTTTAAGGAAAATTGTTGAACATAGGGGTGTGACTCGTGGAACATGGGGGTGTGTTCAACATTTTATCATGTGAAATTTTAACTTGAGCATGCATGGTTTTGTATGTAAACCTTTGATTGATTGTGGGTTTAATATTTTCTTGCTTGTTTAATCAAAGATTATACATTTAATATTTAAACTTGTTATAATTCATGACACTTGAAATTAAAGTGTTAAACCATTTGTTTAACAAACTAAATCCTTGTAACATGAAGGAAATTAACAATGATTCTACCACGAGTTATGAACATAGTCATTTTAACAATGTAAAATTAAACATAAAATAAAGAAAACTAACTAATCACTATCATTAACACACTAATTAAACACAATATATATAGAATAACAACAAGGTTTATAATATTAATCAACCCATATAAACACTGTTGCAATAATTTACGTATAATGGGTAGGGTTTCGGTTATTTAGATACCGAGTCACCTACTAATATGAGAATTATCATCATTACATCATGGGATTAACTAATACTAACCTCTTGATGACTAAATTGGAAGAAATCTTGAAGAACACTTGAAAAATATGAAAGAAAAATGAAAATATGGTGAAATTGAAATGAATTCTGCATGTAATAGAGCTATAATTGAATTTAAGGCCTCATTATTGATGGTGGATAAGACAAAGGACTGAAAAGTGTGATTTGTGTCATACATTTGTCAGGAACAAGGGCGTGCCTCCCTAGGCACGAGGGTATGCTCCCCTTTTGTGCCACTGTTTTTTAGTTTTTATTGTTTCGGTTGCTTGCGTTCCACGTTACGTGTTTATCCTGGCTACCTTTTATCATTTTCAAATCATTAGAAAAGGTATGATAATAGTCCTAAATTTAATTAAAAAAACCAAATGACAATCATATTTCCTAATGATCTACAGCTACACGATACGTTAAAGCCGAGAGTCTAAAACTGCAAAATTAGACTCTTAATCGCGCACCAGCGCACATACACATCACGAAATGCTTCTAGAAGAAACCTCCACACATTTCGTGTGAATGGATTAGGATGGAATAATGCGAAATGCAGTAGCTTATTTCCGTAAGCTGACTGTTGACGGTTGACGGAAACGAGTTTTTCACCAATTTCTTGAACTTTTGAATAAGTTCAGCCAGGAATTGATTTGCTATTAAGTTCATCTCGATATAGTGTTTGATTAGTTCATGCAACTTGAATAAGTACTCCTGCATGGTTGGTTCTCAGGCTTCGAAACATGGTTTTCTTGTAGGGTTCTAATTCGAGCTTTCGTGACTTAATTCCTTCATATTTTTGACATTTTTGAGTAGGTTTTGGTATGATGAAAGATTGGAACAAGTGTAGTATTTATATACAGGTCTAAGTTAGTGAACACGGGGGCATGCTTGGTCAATCACGGCCCCGTGATCGTTCGAATTCTACATAAATTCGGCATGTAACGTTCCAGAGGCGTCAATGGAGATCGTGAAAATAATATGTTAGAGGTATAGGGGCGTGCTTCATGGGGCACAACCTCGTGTTTGGGTTGTGAAGTCCTTCAAAAGTTAAATTTCAAGAAAAATCTATGTACAGGTGCTAGGTTTTGGTTTTGGGTCCTCGGCATGAATCTTCCCCACACTTAGTCTTTGTTGGGTTGAAGGTATAATTCCTCCAATAAGATTTTTGTTGGTCCATCGGTATACAATTTCAACTGATGAACATTTACCTTGAAACTTATTCCTTCAGGGTTTTCAATCTCGATGGCACCGTTCGGATAAACGTATTAAATCTAAAGTCTAGACCATAACAATTTCAACTTTCCAAGAAATAAACATAAACAACAGTTATATAGTAAGGCACGTTCTCCCACACGAAATTGTTTTGTGCTTTTTGAATGGGAATCGTGGAGTTTCCTTGTCTTTTTTTTTGTAAACCCTAGAATTTTCATACGTTTATCTCTCAGTTCCTAGAGTTCGTATATTTGCAAGAATTGATTTTAACCTGCAGCATGTGGATTAAGGTTTGCTGCTTTGAGTGCCCAATAGGCTTTGTGCTCAAGTTCCAGAGGTAGATGACGTGACTTTCCATGTACCAGTTTGGATGGTGTAGTGCCTATGGGAGTCTTATAGGATGTCCGGAAAAAACCCACAATGCATCATCTAATTTGGTAGACCAATCCTTGCGGTTTGGAGCTACTATTTTCTCAAGTATTTGTTTGATGCCTTAGTTGATCACCTCAACTTGCCTATTCGATTGCAGATGACAGGCGATTGCAAAACAATGGTGAACGCTATAACGAGCCATTGCTCTTTCGAGTTAGTTATTATAGAAATGCGTTCCGTAATCACTAATTAAAGTTTTAGGAGTACCAAAATGAGAGAATAGTTTCTTGAGAAAGTTTACAATGTTACTTGCATTTTAATAGGTAAGGCATGAGCTTCAGCCCACTTTGAGACATAATCAACTGCTACCAAGATGTAACGGTTGCCAAACGACATCAGGAAATGCCCCATGTAATATTGGTTGAATGGGTTGAGATATTGGTTGCTCTTTGACATACATCACAGGTGCGTACCATGTTATGAGCATTCTTGAATATCGCGGGCTAGTAGAATCCAAAAATCAAAGACTTTCTTAGCATTAGCGTTGTTCCTTAGTGTCCTCCTATCGATGCCTCATGACAATGCCTTAGAATCTCTTGTGCTTCACTTCCTTATACGCATCTTCAGATAAGCTGCTCTCCACCAATTCTAAAAAGATACAGATCTTCCCAATAGTAATGTTTGAAAAAAACAATTTCTTCTTTTGCTAATAGGTCATACCTTTGAGTGGAACACCGCTTGCTAAGAATTCACAAAATCGACATAACAGTGATGTCCATCGATAAGGATTGGATTTGCATTAGACATTCATGAGTTAAGTTATGGTTTATTTGAATTCCTTAGATTGTGGAGGATTCGAACATTCAACACGCGAAAGATGATCTACCGGTAGATTCTCTACTCCTTTCTTATTGCAAATTTCGATGTCAAATCCTTGGAGTAGAACTTGTTGAATAAATAACGATCGATGTAAATAATTGTTTTTGAAAGGACGAGATACGAGTGGAATTTTTCAAATGCAAAAACTACCACAAGAAGTTCTTTTTCAGTTGTGGTGTAGTTATCTTTTGCATCATTTAGGGTTTTACTCACATAGTAAATTGGGTGGAATTGTTTGTCTTTCCTTTGGCCTAACATTGTTCCTATTATGAAATCGTTTGCATCACACATGAGCTGAAATGGTAACGTCCAATCAGATAAAACTATGATTGGAGAAGTTACTAATCTCTCCTATAGCAAATTGAATGCATCATCAGAGAATAAAAATTAGACGTAGTTCTCAAGGAGTTGAGTCATTGGTTGTGCGATTTTGGAGAAATCCTTGATAAAATGTCGATCAAATCGTGCATGACCTAGGAAACTTCTAATTGTTTTCATGGTTGTGGGATATGGAAGTTTGGAGATAGTGTCGACTTTGGCTTGATCAATCTCAAGTCCTGCTCGAAAGATTTTGTGTCCTAGCACTATTCCTTCCGTCACCATGAAATGGAACTTTTCCTAATTTAAGACAAGGTTAGAGTCTTCATATTTAACCAACATATTTTTTTAGGTTTTCAAGACATTATTTGAATGAATTTTCAAAGATTGAGAAGTCATCTATGAAAACTTCCATGGAGTGTTCGATAATATCAAGAAACATTGCTACCATGCATCTTTGAAATGTATCAGGGGCATTAAATAATCCAACGGGCATTTGTCGATAAGCAAATGTGCCATATGGACATGTGAATGTCGTTTTCTCTTGATTTTCGGGAGCAATTGGAATTCAAAAATAACCTGCAAAACCATCGAGGAAGTAATAGAACATTTTCCTTGGTAATCTTTCAAGCATTTAAATGATAAATAGTAAAGGGAAGTGATCTTTCCTTGTGGCATTATTGAGTTTGCGATAGTCGATGACTCTCAATCCTATACTCGTACAAGTCAGAATTAGCTCGTTCTTCTCATTGGTGATGACAATCATTCCTCCTTTCTTTGGAACGAATTAGGCAGGACTGACCCAAGGTGAATTAGAAATGGGGTAAATCAAACCAACATCAAGCAGTTTGATTACCTCTTTCATCTGAACCTCTGCATGATCGGATATAAATGTCTTTGAGGTTGAAAGACGGATTTGAATTTTTCTTCCATTAGAATTTTGTGAGGGCAAAAGGATGTATTGATTCCCTTGTTGTCCATGATTTTCCAAGCAATTGCTCATTTTTATGCCTTAAGCACATTGAGCAACTTGTTTTTCTCATTATTAGATAAAGTGGATGAGATAATGATTGGAAGTTGAGATGTGTTTGCATGAAAAGCGTATTCTTTATGGGACATGAGTTCTTTGAGTTCTAAAAGTGATGGATCTTCGATGGACGATTTGGCTTTAGGTTTTAATTCTTGTTCTACGATATTGTATACTTCTTGATAAGGCGACGTGTCATCAAATTCTGGTTCTAAAATGGCTTGTTCTTCACAGATGGATTCGTTCATCTTGACCTCTATTAATTGAGTGTTGCAGGCTTCATTGGCAGTTTCTATAAAATGATAGGTTATGATTGAATTGCATACATCAAGGTAACAGAATGAGTAATCATGATGTTGAAGAAGTTTCATGGATCGTCCTATGTCGAAGGTTACTCCCTCTTCATCCACTCTAAGTGTAAGTCTGCTGGTGCAAACATTAGTTAGAGCTCGAGCAATGCTAAGAAAGGTCAACCAAGGATAAGAGGAACATTATTGTCTTTTTCCATGTCAACGATCACAAAATAAATAGGAAATAAAAATTTGTTTATTTTAACTAATAGATCTTCTACGATGCCCCATAGATATTTATCGGAATGATTAGCTAACTGGATGCTCATACGGGCTGGTCTAGGTTCACCTAAGTTTAACTTTTTGAAACCTGTGTAAGGTATAAGGTTGATGCTAGCACCTAAGTCAGCTAAGGTGTTACTAATAGATCTCCAAGCATTGTTGTTTTAGATGACCGGGATACGGAGGTGGATCATAGGGTGGTGGAACATAGGGTGGTGGTGGTAAATATTTCTTGGCTGGATCTTCAATAACAATATGTTGCTTTTGCTTCTAACTTGCATTACTTGTGGTTTCATTTTCAATTTCTTCCAGGATTAGGTGTAATGCGGGTGCATCATCCTTAGTGGTTCTTCCACTTCCTGTGCTGATGGCTTTCACTTGTGTATTGGGGTTTGTTATAGTGTTGCTTGTGTTCGACCCTGAAAGGATCATACATGCCAATTTAAGAGGTGGTTGAAGCTTGTTCTGGTTGGAAACTCCCACAAGTCCAAGAAGTAATGCGGGTGAAGAAAACAGAAGAATAAAGACAAGTGGCGGCTATCCGCATTAGTCAATGCGGATGACCAAAGAACATATAAAGTCAAGTATTTGTTCATCTGCATTTACTAATATGGATAGGCTGTACAAATACAACTGAGTATTTGTTCATCCACATTTACTAATGCGGATGTGCAGAAACAAATGCACTTAAGTATTTGTTCATCCGCATTAGTCAATGCTGATAGCATACTTAATGCGGAAGCACAACAGAAGAAATGCTGATGAAGATCAACACATCCGCATTATTAATACGGATGGACATTCACAAATGCAGATTATCTTTTGTACTTAGACTATGTTTCAGATGTATAGTTGTCAGGATAGTTTAATCATTATGTACAGACATTGTATCAGCCTATAAATAGAATAGTATACACTATTTTTGCAAGTTTCTCACAAGTTTCTTAAGAAGTTTCTGAGTAGTTTTCTGTTTTGTGCTGCAAACCCTAGCACGCTTGGTATCTTGTTTACCAACATCAATATACAAAGCATTTATTAGTATTTTCAGCATTTAATATTCATTGATTATGTATTTCCGCTACATAATCATTGACTGAATCATTATATTCGATCTTAGTTAAAGTCACATCAACTGACATTCCCATCTCGGACCCAATCAATTGGTATTAGAGCCTCGGCTCTTGAATTCGTTTCTGAATCAGTGTAGATCTTGAACGAAAATCAATTGAACTAGTGATTGAGTTGTTTATTAGCAAGTTTTACTTCTAATAAGCATACTAGCAAGTTTTACTTCTAATAAGCATACATACTAAAAATACGTGAAACTTCATTAACCATCGATGTTCTTCTATCCGACAAACATAAGAACAATGTTCGATTGTTGATCATCAACAAAAATCAGACAAAAACCACTCATAATAAAAAATATTAACCTAAAATCAACTTAAAATCAACTCAATAGAAAACTTGTCATCAACTCGACTATACTGCTGCTGTTTACCGAAAATATACAAGAAACTACTGACATTGGACTGTTTGAACATTTTGGACTTAGAATCAACTTAATCAATATTCAAACCATCTAAAAGAAGTTTATTACAATGGGTTCTGTTAACTTTTCTGAACTTGGTCATGCATCTAAAACTTCAATGCTTAAATACAAATCTGAGTTTAAGTAGTGGAATAAGATTTAGAAATTACATAACAGGTGTGGATCCTGACTACTGGATATCAATCTATAAAGGACCCTACATTCCTGTTTCTCTCAATGCTGATCAAGCTGCTTAGTACAAAACAGTTAGAATTTCCATCGACGATCCTAGTCTAAATCTTGATGATGATGAATACAAGAAAATCAAGATAGATCTCAAAGCCTACACCATTCTTACTCAGGCTTTGAAAATGGATGTCGTCAAAAGACTAGAAAAGTATGGAACAACCAAAGGTGTCTGGGAAGCACTGCAAATTATGTGTGAAGGAAGCAGTGAGGTGACAGAAATAAACTAAGACAAACTGGTGAACCAATATGAAATCTTCCATCATACCAAGGGTGAATCAATCTGTAAGCAGCTGCATCATTTTATACAGTTGGTGAATGATTTGGAAATCACGAGGGTTACATACAAAGAAATGGAAATGAACAAGAAGATTTTGCACAGTCTACCTGAAAGTTGGAAGGAGAATGTCACAATGGTGAAGAACACTCTTGACTTGGAGAGCACCAGCTTAGACATGATGGTTGTTAAGATTGAATCTCTTAAGTTAGATGAGAGAAGTAGAAATCTCAGTGGACCTCAAGTCATTAAGGCATACAAGTTTACATCAGAAACTCATTCTGTGGAAAATTGTCTTTGTGACAGAGGAAGATGATTTTCTATCATCTAGAGATGTTGGACCAAAAGAACCAATGAGCCAAGATCAGGAAAACCTCTAAGTCCCACATGCCACTGCAACAACTGCTGAAGACTCTCATCAGCTGTTCTGACAAAGTCTGAAGATCAAGGTATGAAGATCAAAGAACTGAAGAACAACAGCTGAAGACTCTAAAGTACTGAAGACAAGTACTGAAGTCTGAAGTACTGATCATACAAGTACTGAAGACTTCAAGTACTGAAGATAAGTGCTGAAGAATCAAAAGCTGAAGAACTGAAGAGCTGAAGAACTTCTACTGAAGCACAAAGTCTGAAGACAAAGACTGATGACAACAGCTGATGACATCTACTGAAGTCATCAGCTGTTACATCATCTGAAGCCAAGTCTGAAGAACAAGTGCTGAAGACTCAGAGTTTGTCACAACAGCTGAAGAAGTCTTCTTCAGTTGTTGTGATGGTTTTTCCCTTTCAGTAGTTTATTTTGTTTCAGTAGTTGTACAACAGCTGAAGAGCTTGTTCTTCAGCTGTTATAGTTTCAGTAGTTATAAACGACTGAAGAGTTTGTTCTTCAGTCGTTGTAGGATTTCAGTAGTTTACTTTTGTCAGTACTTGTAAAAGTTAGGAACATTTTTGTAAGAAGATGTCAGCTGTTGACATCTTCAGTAGTTTTATGTTCCGTCAGTTGTAATTTTAATAATCGGTTGATGTCAGAGAAAGGACATCACCACCATCCTTTTGCCGCCTATAAAAGGATGGTGAACCATGCTGTTTTAATTGCCGAAGCGTGTTGAGCAATAGAACAATTAATTTCTTGCAGAACTCTTTTCTCTCTCTATGATTGTGCTTTTACTTGCAATATCTTTTATGTTCTTACATTAATCGCTAATTAACGTGCTAAATCCGCTGCAAACCAATCTGATTGATCAAACGAGAGGCTGAGATCCTGTCAAATGGTATCAGAGCAGGTTAATCATTGATCAATTTCACTATTGATCATTTGAAACTGCTCTTTTGATCTCTCTGTTTGATCGAATTAGCAATTTGCAAGAATTAGCCATAGAGAGTGAGTTTCTGCTGTTTCTGGCCAAAATCTTGAGGTCCTCAGGTGGTTTTGAGTTACGTTTGTCTTGTTTAAACTTATTTTTGACTAAAACCTGAGATGACGACACCAACTAATGATCCTCACAATACTGGTTCCTCAACAAAGCCTCTGATGCTTGTTAGGAACGAGTATAACATATGGCAAAGACGTATGCTACACCACTTGGCTGTCAACAGTGCTGGTTGTTGGAAGTCAGTGGTGCATGGACCATACAAGCCTATGGTGAGCGTCCCGGAATCTAATGAACAGGTTGCGAAGAAACCTGAACAATATTCGGACGAAGATCTAAAGCTGTTCGAAATTGATGCTAGAGCCCATGGAATTCTAGCCATGGCCATTCCTAATGAGATATATTCAGGACTCTTGCATCATAAGTCTGCTCATGACCTATGGGTTGCTCTAAAAGAACAATTTGGAGGAACTGATTCGGTCTTAGCAAACAATAGGGAAATCGTCGCCCAACAATATGAGACGTTCTCATATAGAAAGGGTGAGACTCTGACCCAGCAATTTGAGCGGTTCTCTTGTTTGATCTCTGAGCTGAAGATGGTCAAACAAGAGTACACCAACAGCCAGATGAACAACAAGTTCCTCAGGTCACTGCCTGAGAGATGGGACACATACACCATTGTCCTACTCTCCAGTGCTGATCTGGAAACTCTATCTCTCACCCAACTTCATGGGAAACTGCTTACTTTTGAGAGAGAGATAGAGCAAAAGAGGAAGTTGTCCTCTTCTGACAAGCTCGCTGATGACTTTGTCCAAAGTAATACTGCCTTGATAAGTCATGAGTCAGAATATGCTTCATCAGAAAGTTCTTATGATGAGCATATTGATTTCTCTACCAACTCAGAACAAGCTTTTGTTGGTGTTAGTAGTTCAGGAGGTGGTGGTGACAACTTGTGCTTTCTGATGGAGGACTTGAAGGGCATTCCAGATGATGATCTGGAAGAGATGGATATTTTGAACCAAATGGCAATGATAAATATTCGCTCTCAAAAGTTCTACAAGTGAACTGGTAGGAAATTCCCTGGACTCTCTGGCAAAACCAAAATTGGTTTTGACAAGAGCAAGTTGAGGTGTCACAAGTGCCAAAGGCTTGGACACTTTGCAAGAGAGTGTAAATCGTCTGGATCTAACTCCTCTGCACCCTTTGTGACTTTTCCCAGTAATAGCTCACAGCACAGAGGGCAACCTTCCTCCAGCTCTGCCCATCCATCACAAGCACAGGCACCACCTGCTTATTTTGTGCCACAGGGTCATATGCCATATCCTTACCCCTGTTACTACATGCCTCAGCCTAGTCAAACTCAAGCACCCCCGGCTCAACCACCTCATGCTCTTCCAGAGCCTCAATCTTCCCAATCTCATCATCACACACAACCTCAACAACACAGCTTTTTCACCCCAAGTGTTGTTGACTGGAGTAGTCTACCAGAAGAGCTATCTGGTCAAGATCAACTACTCCAAGGTGCTGGTCAACATGGTGGTGACCAACCTTTTGGAAATCTTGCTCTGATGGCCCTTGATTCTGCTAAAGGGTCATCATCCAATGCCTCATCTCAGGTATCCACTGAGGCAAAAGCCAAGCTTTGTTCTGAAACATGCATAGTAGCATTTGCTTCTATTAGAGAAGCAAATGTAGCTTTAATAGATAAAAATCTTGAGCTTGAGCATACTATTTCCAAAAGAAAAGCTGATTTTGAGGTTGCTCTAAAAGATAAAAATGATGAGATTTACAAGCTTAAATGCCAAATCAAAGATGATAAAGCTAGGGAAGATGTACTTCTAGAGAAGTACAGAGACCTCAAGGAAACTCTTACAACCACCCAAGTTGAGTGTGATCGATGGGTGCAATCATGCAAGGGTTTTGAAATGCTTCTTAGCAAGCAATCAGCTTCCAATGTGAAGTTTGGCATTGGTTATAATCACACTGCTCCTCCTACAGATTTCACTTCAAGAGCAAAAGTTGAATCTGATGGAGAGAGCAATAACCAATCCTTCTCATCATGTGACCTACTATCTTCTGAATCAGCATCATCAGAGATAGAAGTCAGCATTAACTTCTGTCAAAACCAATCAGCTGATGCTACAACAGCTGATGGTTCAAATGCTGACTGTCACATGACCAAAAGGCTGATCAACTCAGGTGTTGTCACTAGAAGTACTGAAGGTACTGGAGAGCAAGTGACAACATCTGAAGTTCAAACCTCAAATACTGTTAGCACTAAAGAGAAGAAAACTAACAGTAGGAAAGGTTTGAAGACAGCTAGAGAGGATACCAGGAAAGCAGGCACTAGGAAGAAAACTGCTGGTACTGATGGCAAACAGCTGAAGAACAAGTCTTCAGCAGTTAAATCCTCTTCAGCTGATGATTAGCATAAGATAAAGAAAAAGCCATGTGAGATATGTGGTTTGTTCAATCATCTTACTGATGATTGCTGGTACAAAAGGGGTTCCAAACTCAAACAGAAGGAGAAAATTAATGAGAACATCAATAAAATGAAGAATGAGTTTGAAACCAAGTTTGTACTAGCAACATCCAAGACTGAAATCCCTAAGCCCAAAGCTGAATCTAAAAAGAAGGTAGGGATCACTCAGGCAACAGCTGAGGTTGCTCAGAAAAAGATGGTACAACATAGGAACTCATCATCAGCAAACTCCAATGTATCTGAAGAGCTGAAGGCTTTATCACAAAATCAGACACAGTTGGTGATGATGGTTCAGCAACTAGTGGGAAGAGTCAACCACTTAGATGCTCCTGTGTTGAAACCACAGAAAAGGAAGCCCAAGCCAAAGGGTTCCTCTTCTGCACATTCTTCTTCACCTCAGGCTGTCACACTTAACACAACTGTTAGTGCTGCACCTGTAGCTGAGAACAGACCCAAAACCAAGCAGGTTTGGGTCTCCAAGACCAACTAACACATGGTTGTGTTTGCAGGGTTCTTCAACATGCCATAGAAGCATCTGGTATGTAGACAGTGGAGGATCCATGCACATGACAGGAAGCAGCTCCCTTCTTAACGACTACTCTCAAGGAAAGAAGAGATTTGTTTCTTTTGGCAATGATGCAAAGGGTTACATCATCGGAAAAGGCTTTGTTTCCAATGGGGAAATAAGGTTTGATGATGTTAACCATGTGGAGAATCTCAAGTACAACCTCTTGAGTGTCAGTCAAATGTGTGACAAAGGCCATGTTGCCCTTTTCACAAGCCAGAACTGTCGGATTCTGTCATCCAAAGTTCTGAGTTTGATTGACAAGGCATTGGATGAACACACTCTCCTGAAGGCCAACAGGATAGGAAGAGTGTATGCTTTAGATCTTTCTAAAAAGATGGATCTAAAAGGCCATCCTTGCCTATTCTCCAAGGCATCCCCTCAAGAGTCTACACTATGGCATAGAAGGCTGGGTCATGTTAATTTCAAGAACATGAATCAGCTTATAAGCCATGGTTTAGTAAGAGGATTGCCTCAGAAGGAGTTCAAGTGTGAAGATGACTGCACTGCTTGCTTGAAAGGAAAACAACACAAAGTTTCATTCCCTTCAATAGAAGAACCAAAGTCCACTGCCTGCTTGCAGCTCCTGCACATGGATCTCTTTGGTCCTGTCAGAGTGATGAGCATGGCAAAGAAGAAATACTGCCTGGTAATTGTGGATGATTATTCCAGGTTTGTATGGACTTTCTTCTTGCACTCCAAGGATGAAGCAGCCAAGACTATAATAAACTTTGTGTTACTTGTAGAAAAGCAGTATTCCCTACAGGTCAAGTGTGTGAGAAGTGACAATGGAACAGAGTTTAGAAACCACACACTTGATGACTTCTACCTGTCCAAGGGAATTAGAAGGCAGTTTAGTATTCCTAGAACTCCTGAGCAGAATGGAGTGGTGGAGAGAAAGAACAGGACCCTCATTGAAGCAGCAAGGTCAATGTTGGCTGACTCAGGGTTGCCACTGACCTTTTGGGCTGAAGCTGTCAATACAGCTTGCTATGTACAGAATAGAGCTTTAGTGAATAAGAGGTGGATGAAGACTCCTTATGAAGTTCTTCATAATTTGGCTCCTCTGATTTCATTCTTTAGAGCCTTTGGGTGTCCATGTTTCATTCTAAACACTAGCAACCCACTCCAGAAGTTTGCTAGTAAGGTGGATGCAGGGTATTTTGTTGGTTATTCATCAACTTGCAAGGCATACAGAGTCTTCAACTATAGAACAAAGGGGGTTGAAGAAACTCTGCATGTTAAGTTTAATGAATCTCCAAAGGACAAGATTCCACAAAACCCTGTGGAGCTGTTTGATCTGGACATACTGCAATATGTTCCTTATCAACCTCCATCTGTTGAGCCTGTCAACAGATCTTCACCTGGTGGTACTGATGATGATGTAGTCAGTACTCACCTCTTCGGGTTTAGTGACAACCTGCCTGAGTTCACTGAACCTGATGCTCCTGTAGCCTCAGCAGCTCCATCCACTACAAATGCTGATGAGATTTCTACTTGCTCTACTTCGTTTGAGCTGCCATCCTCTACATGGTTTCAAGAATCTCCATCACCATCTGTTGCTGCTGATGGATCTACAAACACTTGCACAGATATCATAGTCTATCAAGAGCTCAAGAATCACCCCACATCTCAAATCATTGGTGATATTCATGCTGGGGTTTCAACCAGGAATCAATTGTCCAACTTCTGCTTCTATGCTCTCTTCATCAGTCAGCAAGAGCCAAAGAACTATCATATTGCTTTAAGAGACAATGGATGGGTGGAAGCTATGCAGCTTGAGCTTCTTCAATTTAGGAAACAGCAAGTGTGGGAGCTTGTTCCACTACCCAAAGGTAAGAGTGCTATAGGCACCAAGTGGGTATTTAGGAACAAAACAGATGAGAAGGGCCAAATTGTCAAGAACAAGGCTAGACTGGTTGTTCAAGGGTTTGCACAGGAGGAAGGCATCGATTATGATGAGACCTTTGCACCTGTGGCCAGACTGGAAGCAATCAGACTATTCTTAGCTTATGTTGCCTTTCACAGTCTTAAGGTTTATCAAATGGATGTCAAAAGTGCCTTCTTATATGGAAAAATAAAAGAAGAAGTTTATATGTGTCAACCACCAGGCTTTGAAGACTATAAACATCCTGATTGGGTGTACATGCTTGATAAGGCTCTTTATGGGCTGAAGCAAGCTCCTAGAGCTTGGTATGAGACACTATCAACTTTTCTTTTAGAAAATAAGTTCACTAAAGGCACCATTGATAAAACCTTATTCATCAGGACTGTGGGACAACATAAGCTCCTTGTTCAAATCTATGTAGATGACATCATCTTTGCATCCTCTGATCCAAAGTTGTGTGATGAATTTACAAAGCTAATGAAGCTAAGGTTTGAAATGAGTGCTATGGGAGAATTACAGTTCTTTCTAGGTTTGCAAATCAAACAACAGGATGATGGAATCTTCATCCATCAGTCCAAATATTCAAAAGAGTTGTTGAATAAGTTTGATTTACAAACCTGTAAGCCCTGTTCTACTCCCATGAGCAGCATCACACAACTAGATGTAGATCAGAAAGGTAAAGCGGTTGATGAAACCCTTTACAGATGTATGATTGGGTCCTTGATGTACCTTACAGCTTCTAGACCAGACATCATGTTTGCAACATGTGCTTGTGCTAGATTTCAGGCTGCACCTAAAGAATCCCATTTGATTGCAGTCAAAAGGATCTTTAGATATCTACAAGGTACCCAATCACTAGGTCTTTGGTATTCAACTGGGCATTCTTGCAAATTAGTTGCTTTCTCTGATAGTGACTATGCAGGATGCAAAGTCACCAGAAAATCCACTTCTGGTGGTTGCCAATTCCTAGGCAATTGTTTAGTTTCTTGGCAGAGTAAGAAACAAACATCAATTGCTACATCCACTGCTGAAGCTGAGTACATTGTTGCTGCAAGTTGTACCTCTCTGATACTCTGGCTTCAGAATCAACTTCTGGATTATGGCATTACTGAGACTAAGACTCCATTATTAATGGATAGTGTTTCAGCTCTTTGTATTGTCAAAAATCCAGTCCAGCACTCTAGGACCAAACATATTGAGATCAGACATCATTTTATCAGGGATTGCTATGAAAAAGGTCTGATTGATCCTAAGTTTTTGCCTAGTGCTGATGAGCTTGCAGACATCTTCACTAAGCCTTTAGATAGTGCCACATTCCAAAATTTGGTACTACGGCTTGGTATGCTGCAGCATGATTGATTTGACCTATGCTAGTGCTCTTATTTTATAACTACTGATGAGCATTAGGTCAACTATAAGTACTGATGAGTAATTCAGTCTTCAGCTCTTTCACAACTACTGAAGACTAAATTGACTCAAAGTACTGATGTACATTATTTATTGAAAACAACTGATGTAGTGAAGTGGATTACAACTACTGATGTATGATTTTCAAATAAATAAGTACTGAAGAACAAATTTTGCTCACAAGTACTGATGTGTAATCTTACACAAGTACTGAAGACAGATTTTGTTCACCAGCTCTGAAGAGTACTTCATCAGCACTTATGAACATCTGATCACAAGAGCTGAAGGCATAAATATTCACAAGAGCTGAAGGGTCGATGAAACATCTGAAAGTCAGCCAAAGAGCTGATGAGTAAGTGTAGAGGCTAGTATGAAACAACTGATTTGACGGAAACAGCTGATGAGTAATTTCTCATCAGCTGATGACAACAGTGCTGTTTCATACCCAAACAACTGAAGGACAAAACCATGTCTTCAGTAGTTTCACAACTACTGATGGATAACACCAAGTCCTCAGTTGTTTACAACAACTGAAGCAATACCATGTCTTCAGTAGTTCACAACTACTGACATCAGTAGTTCACAACTACTGAAGGCTAACACCAAGTCTTCAGTTGTTACAACGTCTGAAGAAGAACATCAGGTCATCAGTAGTTCATAACTACTGAAGACTGACAGTAACTCTTCAGATGTTTACAACATCTGAAGGACAAAACCAAAGTCTCAGTAGTTTCAACTACTGAAGACCAACACCAAGTCCTCAGATGTTACAACCACTGAAGGTTAAAACCACGTCATCAGTCGTTACAACAACTGATCACTAACACCAAAACCTTCAGTAGTTTTCTTTCAAGTCTTTGCCCTACCCTATAAATACCCCACCTTCAGAGCATTTACTCCTCACTTGACCTAATCTTTCAAAACCTCTGAAATTCCCATACACCATTAATGGCGAACATGCAACTGAAACCTCGACACAACTGTGTCGCCCATCTCACCAAATCGCCATTATGGCCCAAATTTCACCAAGCCGTCGATCTTATGCACGACTCACCATACAAAACGGCTTTTCTCTTGAACCCCACTATATACACTGACTCCTTGACGGAGTTTTGGACAAACATAACTGTCCAAACCGGAGAGCAGGATGGCGAAGTCTCTCTCCGGTCCTCCGTCAACAACCACCACGTGGTTATCACTCCAGCTACTCTGCGCCAAACCCTACAGCTGGAGGATGCCACCCACCCAACATCCTACCCCAAAGGTGCCCTGGATCTATCATTCACATCCAACGACTACCAGGGTGACCTCTCCGCCTCCACCTTGTTGAAGAAGCACTTCCCTGATCTCTAACGCCTCATTTTCCATATGGTGAACGTGTGTCTGGCTCCCAAAACCTCTTCGTGGGACCAGATGTCAACAAGGTGGCAACAGGTATTGTTTTCTATCTTTGATCATCAACCTCTGAACTTAACTGATCTCATCTTTTTGGAACTTAAAGACATGGCCACAAAACCTCTTTCTAACCGTTGGATCTTGTATCCACGGTTCATAATGGCCATGATAGAAAACCAGCTTCAGGCTGAGGGACTAGTTGGCACTGGGGTCCCTGCCATGGATGTTCTAGCCGAGGTATACTCCAGGCACAACACTGACCACACACTCAAACAGGCTGGCCGGCTGCGAAAACCCACGCAGCAGGAACCCATAGCCTCCACCTCCAACTCTAAAGTCCCCACCAAACCAAAAGCCAAAAAGAAGCCCAAAAGGCTACTCAGGGAGATGAGTCCCCTGAGGATGCCCCTGCAACACAAAGGCAGGATGTGCCTGCTGGTTCGATTCTCCCAGCAGGTACCACGACTCCACCTACCACAACCGCACAGGCTTCCTCTCAACAGGAGCCTGATGCAACCAATACTGGGGCAACCACACTACTGGGGTCTATCTCAATTGAGAGACTGCCATTTAACAGCACAGTCCTCCCCCTGTGCACACTGCTTCGAGCCCATCTCCTGATGAGACCGCCCCACAAAGCCCTACATTGGTTATCGCCAAAGTGCTGACCCATCTGAGCACTCCACCCTCTCCCCAGAAACCTATTACAACTGGGGAGACTCCAACCGAAGAGGGGGTGGATACAAGTGCCGGTGGGAGCCAACGGCACAGAGAATCACACGACCAATCTCCCAGTGTGGCTAGGGAGATAGGACAATCTGGTGAGGCTGCCACTTCCTCTGCATCAACATCTGAGCAGGGTGAAGCTGGTACCATCACTAAGACCTCACCAGAGGCAACTGCCGATGATGGATCCAATCCGGAGGCTGGAAGTCCCCAGTACCATGAACAAGGGGCACATGCTACTACTGAGCCACACTCAGAGCATGTATATCCTGACACAGTCAGGAGGTCAGGTGATTCAGCTCCCACTGATGATGACCTGAGCTTCTTCTATGATGTAGTAGCTCAAAACACTATCTTAGAAGATGAGATAAGCAGACTCAAAGAGCTGCTTGCTCAAATGACTCAAGATAGAAGTCCATCTGCCACCATGACCCCACAGATGGCACCTTCACCCGAAGGTCTCAAAAACACTGTGCCACTCCCACAAACTCGGCCACCAGCCCCTGCTTCTGGCACTAGCTCTCAGGGTCAAAACCCCCCTGAGCAGCTAGATGCTATCCTCCAGAAATCCCTGCCTCTCATCACACCCATACTTAAAGATATAGTCATTCAAACCCTTGATGAAAGGCTTCCCACTTATATACAACCCATGGTGGAGGTTGCCATTACTAAGGCGCTTGCTGATAGTCAAACCCCAACCAATGCACCCAAAAAGGGGGAGACATCAGTGCAAGCCAAGAGGAAGAGGGGAGAGGAGGAGTTAGAGGCAGAGAAAGAGGTGGTGGTTCAGAGGGAGATGGCTGAGGAGAGTAGTAGGGTGAGGGAGAAAGGGAAGAGGAAAGAGAGGGAGGTTGAGCATATAGAAGTGGCTAGAATCCAGAAGGATTTCAGTGTCACTTATAAGAAAAAGGGAGAGGAGGGAAAGAAGGTGGCTGACTCCGATCTAGCAGCCCTTGTTAAGGAGGCTGATGCTGAACAAAGCAGATCAATGGACTCTGCCATTGGTCAGCTGTTCAGGAAAGGCTTTGACAAGGACACAGCATTGCTAGATCAGGAGCTCAGAAAGATGGAGACTAGGGAGATAGAATACCGATGGTCTACTTATAGCCAAGAGGATAAAAAGAGACTCGAGGCTATGAGTAGATTCATTTCGAAGTATCTGGGCAGGCCAGTCCTAGATGTCAAAGCATGGACCAGGGACAGAATCTTGGCTATAGCCGCCAAGATCTGTTCAGCTGGTGACTTCACAAAAGGACTGGTCGCTGAGGCCCTCTCAGAAGCTGGTGCTGGGAACAGGACACTGCTAGTAAAACAGACCAAACCAGCTCTTATCTCTAGGTTACTAGCAGTGCCTGCCAATATTCCCACACCAACAAACCAACCACAACCCACTAAACCAACCCCTTCACCATCAAAACCCGCAGCCCATGATCCACCCTTGAAGAAGAAGAGAAGGGTGTTGAGGCTGCAAGAAGAAGAAGAGGAGGATGAGGAGGATAGACTGCCCCTTTCAGCAGTCATCCCTCTACCAAAAGCCAAACCCCAAACCATCACTCCCACCTCACAGATGGACACTGTGAGGGTAAAGATAGAGGAAGAGGCACAGCAGCAGCTTCATGATGCTGAAATGCTTAAGTCAATTGACCAAGCATATGCTGCCTCTACCTCTATCATGAACATGAAGAAAGAAGCTCTGAGACTCTTCACTCTCAAACAAACCTTCCAATATAACAAAGAGAGAGTGAGGGCTTGGCCTGATCCGAGGGTGGCTCACAGGATTACAAAGAAAGACATTCTTGTGAGGTACAAGAGCCAGATGAAGAGGATTGTAGATGAAGTAATCACAGTGGCTCTTGTAGTAACACCCTGGAAAATTGTGGATGAGTTTGAGAAAGCTTATAAGTCTAAGCAACCACCTGAAATGATGTTGGAGAACAGGATGGTTAGAAAAGGCTTAGTTTATAAGAAGCTTGAGAACTTCCGCAAAGATGAGCTCAACTTGTTGCTAGAAGGAAGACGTCCAGATGAATTTGCATATAAGCAAATCACTACAGTTGAGCTCAAGAATGGCAAACAGGTCAAGTTTGTCTCAGAGATGTACGGCCGTGAAGGATTGTTCGATGGTGGGGATGAAGACATGACCAAAGAAGAACAAATGATTTTCGTGTGAGCCTACACCAGAGAATCCTACAGGCTAGTACATGGGAGGTAGGTTTCATGGATGGGACAACAGCTCTGTGTCCAATTCCCCAAAACAGAGCTCCCATCCATACTTAGCCAAACAAACACTAGAAACCTTCTCCCAGGCCAGTGCTTATCTGGGTCAACTTCTAATCTGATCTAGAAGGAAATAGACCAATCCTTATGCCACCAATAAGTGGGACAACAAATAATTAGAGGTTTTGGCTGCATTGGTTCAGGGGGAGTTTGTTGGACCAAAAGAACCAATGAGCCAAGATCAGGAAAACCTCTAAGTCCCACATGCCACTGCAACAACTGCTGAAGACTCTCATCAGCTGTTCTGACAAAGTCTGAAGATCAAAGTATGAAGATCAAAGAACTGAAGAACAACAGCTGAAGACTCTAAAGTACTGAAGACAAGTACTGAAGTCTGAAGTACTGATCATACAAGTACTGAAGACTTCAAGTACTGAAGACAAGTGCTGAAGAATCAAAAGCTGAAGAACTGAAGAGCTGAAGAACTTCTACTGAAGCACAAAGTCTGAAGACAAAGACTGAAGACAACAGCTGATGACATCTACTGAAGTCATCAGCTGTTACATCATCTGAAGCCAAGTCTAAAGAACAAGTTCTGAAGACTCAGAGTTTGTCACAACAGCTGAAGAAGTCTTTTTCAGTTGTTGTGATGGTTTTTCCTTTCAGTAGTTTATTTTGTTTCAGTAGTTGTACAACAGCTGAAGAGCTTGTTCTTCAGCTGTTATAGTTTCAGTAGTTATAAACGACTGAAGAGTTTGTTCTTCAGTCGTTGTAGGATTTCAGTAGTTTACTTTTGTCAGTACTTGTAAAAGTTAGGAACATTTTTGTAAGAAGATGTCAGCTGTTGACATCTTCAGTAGTTTTATGTTCCATCAGTTGTAATTTTAATAATCGGTTGATGTCAGAGAAAGGACATCACCACCATCCTTTTGCTGCCTATAAAAGGATGGTGAACCATGCTGTTTTAATTGCCGAAACGTGTTGAGCAATAGAACAATTAATTTCTTGCAGAACTCTTTTCTCTCTCTATGATTATGCTTTTACTTGCAATATCTTTTATGTTCTTACATTAATCGCTAATTAACGTGCTAAATCCGCTGCAAACCAATCTGATTGATCAAACGAGAGGCTGAGATCCTGTCAAGAGATCAAGCTAAAACTACTGGATTCATTACTTCCTCACAACAAAACAAGCCATCATCTTCAACTCCATCAACAGCAACACCCACATGCATGCCTAGTGACCAAAGATCTGAAGAGCAAAAGGCAATGTACAATGCCTTTGTTGCTAGTTTTAAGGCATATCTGGGAGGAAGACTCACTTCACCATATCTGATTTAGGAAGATTTGGAAGAAATGGATCCAGATAATATTGAAGAAATGGACTTGCAATGGCAGATGACCATGATTGCAATGAGAGCCAAGAAATTCTTCCAAAAAGGGAAGAAATTGAGTCTGAATGAGAACACAAAACTTGGATATGACAAATCCAAAGTAAAGTGTTTTAATTGTGGTATGACTGGCCAGTTCTCTAGGGAATGCAATGCTCCCAGAAGAAGTAACAAAAATTACCAAAGAACTTCACATGGTTAGCCATCATCTCAACCCAATTCAATCTTTTAATCAAGTTATCAACATCAATATCAGTATCAAAATCAACATCAACAAACTCATCAAAGTCAGCCCCAACTGACTCATCAAGCTCAGGGAAGCAGTCAATCAACCTCTAATGCTCTTGTCATCAGACAAGACGGAGTTTATGACTAGAGCCTATATGCAGAGGAAGTTAAGCCTCAATTCTAGAATCATGCTCTCATGGCTCATATCAATGCTGGTCTAACTATAATGCCAACTGAGGTAAAATCCAATCTCTGTACTGATAAATGCATTCAAGAAATAAAGGGATACAGAGAACATAATCACAAGTTGGCTCTTAAAATCAAAGAAGAGAAGGTCAAATTTGAAATGTTAAAATAAGAGATGAAAAGTTTTAAAATTAAAAGCAAATCACTTCTTTCAAATATTGAAAAACTCCATGGTGAAAAGTACACTCTCGTAGCTGAGAATGAGAAGTTAACTAAATTGTTAACCAAAACTACAGCAGAGCAATCTGCTATTGAGGTGAAACTTGAAAAGTTTTAATTCTCTTCTTCTAAGCTGTAAGAGTTACTTGACTCACAAAAAGAGCCAAAAGATATTACTGGGATCGGATATAATTCTTGTCCTCCTCCATACAATGACAACTATACGGTTATGCCTGAGTCACTCACTTATTCTGATTTAACTGAACCTAAAGTTATTAAAACTAAAACAATGATTTCACAAATAACTAATCCTCAAAACAAACCAAGTATTTATATTGAAACCAATGAGGATAAAATCAAGTTGGGTCACCCAATCAAAATCAATGAGTGCTCTTACAAACCTGTAATTGTCAAGAAACCAAAAAGCCCAGTCATAGCCATTATGCCATTTGTGAAATTCATTCCTGAATATCTCAAGGTGAAATAGAATGCTGAGTTTTCTATGAAATCCTCTGCTGAAAGCAGATCTGATAGTAAGATTAAATCTCCTAAAAATTCAAGCAAATCAGAAAGGTTTCACTGAAAAACAAAGGTAAAGTAATAACTTCTCCATCATCCAAAGGGAAATCTCCCATGGTTCAAAGATCAAATGTAAAAACTGAATCTCAATCATCATCGAAGTACAAAAAAGGAGTAGGTTTTGATATTTGCAACAAAGAGCATGTAGATCAATTTGAAAATGAGTTAAGAAAAAGTAAAAAGAAGCAAAATCAGTCTTCAAAAACCAAGCACAGTAGAATTGTGAACAATCTACTAAAACCAAGAAGACTAAAGTTGCTTCTTCATTGAAAATAAAATTTGAGGCTAATCTAAAATCAGTTAAATCACATGAAGCCTCCACATCAAAATCAAAAGACAAACAAATGTACTGTGACATTTGTGACATGTCTAATCACAACACAGGTGAGTGTTATTTTAATCAATATTGCTCCATCTATGATATGAATAATCATTCAACTAAAAACTGCTATTTCAACAAGTATTGTTTTGTATGTGATATGAAAAATCACAATACATGTGATTGTTTCTTTAACTAGAAAGGCTTGAGAGTTCCTCAAAACAAGCCTATTTCACCCGTTTCAATAGACAAGGCCAAGAATAGAAATCAATTACACATTAACAATCACGAGTTTGGCAGTCGAAGAGTGTCAAAAGGAATCTTAATCATAATATGAAACAATCACTTAGTTCTCATCCAAGATTTAAAACAAAAATGATTTTAGAAAATAAAAAACGTGCCTAATTTCTACATAGAAATAGGGATCAAAGATTTGACTACTCTTCAGACAGCTCAGTTGAAATTGATCAAATAAAACAAAAAAAGAATCAACCTCTAAATCACATCCTATAGGAAAGTATCAAGAGGTTACAGTAATGGATAGAAACGGGCAACCCAAGACCATCATGGCATGGGTTCCCCATTATAACTAGTTATTTCATGCTTGTAGGGTCGTGCATACAGGTCCAACTGCTTATGGTACGTGGACAACGGATGCTCTTGACACATGATTAGAGACAGTTCCCTCCTTCATGACTTCAAGCATATACAAGGAACTATTGTAGCATTCGGTGGAAACTCACAAGGTGGTAGAATTACTGGAAAAGGATCTGTGACAAATGGACTGTTGAGTTTTGACAAAGTGAACTACTACGAGCAACTGAATTTCAAGCTCCTCGGCGTGTCTCAGATATGCGACAAGAAATATTCCACTCACTTTACAGACACTCATTGCTACATTCTAAAACCAAGATTTCAAATTCCTAAAGAATAGGTTGTCTTGAAGACTTCAAGAAAGAATAACACCTATGTCTTGAACCTTAATTTTGTACAACCAAAAGAAGAAACATGTCTTTTGTCTAAGCATCATTTGATGAGTCATAGCTATAGCATAGACGTTTGGAACACACAAATTTCAAAAACATGTACAGATTGGTAAAACGAAACCATGTAGTTGGTTTGCCTCAAAAGGAATTTCATTTCATTGACTAATATTCTACCTGTCTTAAAGGAAAACAACATAAATATTCCCATAAGCCAAAGCTTGTGAACACAAACAATTCTCTATTGAAGTTACTTCAGATGGATCTCTTGAAACCAACTCATGTCATGAGTATTGGGAAGAAACAGTATTGTTTGGTGAACATTGATGATTTTTCACGATTCACGTGGGTCTTCTTTCTACTTCATAAAAATGAAGCGTCCCAAATAATAAAGATTTTACCACCAAAATTGAAAATCAACTTGATCAAAAAGTAAAATCAATCAAAAGTGATAACGGGGCAAAATTCAAAAATAAAAATCTATGTTCATTTTGCACAACCAAAGGCATTGCTCATCAATTTAGTGCAGCTAGAACTCCTAAACAAAATAGGGTAGCTGAAAGGAGAAATAGAAGACTGATTGAAGTAGCAAGAATAATGCTAGCCGATGCTAAGCTGCCAATTAACTTTTGGGCCGAAGCAGTCAACACATCGTGCTTTGTGCTAAATCAAACTTTGATAGTTAAAGAAAGCAACAAAACACCTTATGAACTGCTTTTTCACAGAAAACCATTTATTGGATTTTTAAGTCATTTGGTTGTCCGGTCTCGATATTAAACACCATAGACCATTTTGGAAAGTCTGCTCCTAAGTTTGGTGAGGGATTCTTTGTGGGTTATTCCTCTGTCTCAAAGGCTTTCAGAGTGTTTTATCCTAGATTAAACATTATTGATGAATCAAATAATGTTCAATTCAATAAACACTCCTTTCGTAAGTCAATGAATAGTCCCGATTGGTTGTTTGATATTGACTCTTCTACAAGATCTTTTGATCAGTTTCACTTGTCCAACGCAGGTAACCTACAATCAGCTGGATCTTCTGGAATAGTATAGAGAAGATATGACTTTCCAATGATTGTCCTTCTTCTGCTAATCACTTCAATAAGCATTCCTTTTAGAGTGTTTCAACCGAGGCTGGTCCTAGTACACTGCCCACTACTTCAGCAGATCCGTCTACTGAATATAGAAATCCAGAACCAGCTACTGTTCTAGTTGGAACTAAAGTGAATGAAAATGATGAAAGTCTTCAAAGTGCTGCTGATGCTGAAACTGAAGCTGGTTGTAACACCCTGAATTTTATTTAAAAAAAGAGAAAGGAAAAATAAATAGAAAGAAAAGAAAATAGACATAAGTGGAGGAGGTAAAGTGTACAAAGTACAAAAGTTTATTATTTTATATTAAAAATGAGTATGGCCGCCCACATTAATAGCAGAAAACTGCTTTTACTTTCGGAGGAAGAAGAAGAAGAAGAAAGCTCTCGGGTTTAAAGAGAGAAAGGAAGAAGAAGCTGTAAAAGGTAAGTTTTCTTGATCTAAGTTTGGTTTTAACCAAATTCACAGCTTGTTGACTTAAGTTCTTGGGGTTTAGTGTTTGTTTTCGGGGTTTAGGAGCTGAATTTGAAGGGTGGGTCTCGGACTCGAAGTGTGTTGCTTAAAGGCTGCTCAAGGTGAGTTTCTAGAACCCTTCTTTTACTGATTTACAACTTGTTTGGTGCTATTATGCATACCAAGTAAATGTTTTAAAAGAAAACGTGGGTTTTCATCTTACTGTTCGATAATGCTCTGTATGTGTATGTTTTAGAGTTGGTTTATGGGTTAGAATTGATGTTTAGCTTGTTTAAGAGCTTTAGTATGTTAAATGTGTGTTTGGGTAGTGTTAGAATGGTAATCGGGTGTTGCATGTAGCGTAGAAAGTATTTTAGGATGTTCCTATGTGTCTGAGTATGATCATGGGCCTAAGAGTCCTCATGCGCCTAAGGTCATACGCCTAAATAGTAGTCATGCAACCAGATTTCTGTCCAGGCGGCTAAGTGCTAACCCATGCACCTGAATAGTGGTCCATGCGCCCAGCATGTTGGCCGTGCGCCTAAATAGTTCCTATGCGCCCAAGTTGCTAAAAATGGCTAAGTGTTGATGCGCCTGAACAGGCGCCATGCGCCTGCATAGTGGTGAAGCGCCCAAACAGGGCTCATGCACCCAAATAGTGCCCATGCGCCTAGACTGTTTTACACTTAGAATTTTTATGCTCATGCGCCTGAAAAGTCCCATGCACCCATTTTGGATTTAGGATTTTCTAAGTGGTTTTAAGTGGTAGAATAGGGAGATAGGCCCTGTTATGATGTGATGGCTTATGCTCGATGTGTGCATGGTGATATGATGAAATTATGATGTGTATGTGTGTGAGTGATATGTTATCTTTCTTCGTTAAAGATCTTTCAAAACGTATGTATTATGATATGTAATACGATATGTATGACTTTACGTGGCAGGATGTATGAATGAATGAATAAAGTGAATAAATGAATAAACGTAAAGTATTATGTAACGAAGTGAATGATAATGATAAAGTACGAAACGAACGAATGCGATGAAGTACGAAACGAATGAACAGGTGAGATAACGAATGATGAGTGAGGAGGTGACGGATGATGAAATCCGTGTCGCGTATCCCTGTACTGTGTCAGTCTTCGGACATGATTCGGGGGTTTGTTTATTAGGCCCCGTCATAGTATCAGTCTTCGAACATGAGTCGGGGGTATTGCATGAGACAAGATAATGAGGTGAGCGACTTTGTGTTGCAAAAGACTCAGATAAAGTTCAATCATTGAGATTAACAATGAGGTGAGCGACCCTGTTCTCGCAAAAGACTCGGATAGAGTTCAATCCCTGTGGTTGACTCGAAGGGGATCTTTGTCGCATATCCTGGTGATGTGCCAGTCTTCGGACATGAGTCGGGGGTTTGTTTACAGTCCCCAACATAACATCATCTTTCGAGCATGAGTTGGGGATATTGCATGAGACAAGATTCGAGTAATGATGAGTAATGAGAGAAGGAATGAATGAATGAACGAATGATGATGAAGATAATAATAATAATAATTATTATCGATACGTATGTATGATGTATGACAACTGACGAATGTAAAGTACGAAAAGAAAGAAAGTAAGAGAAAAGAAAGTAAAAGATAGTGAAAAGTATAAACGAAAGTATGAATAGGAAAGTAAATAAAAGAACGAAATGAATGAACAATATAGAATGAATGTACGTATGATGTATGACCATGGTTGAATGAAAATACTAGTTTTTAAAGGAAGTAAAGTATTTTATAATAAAAACTAGAACTCACTCAGCGTCGTTGACTTTTTCTATGCATGATAGTTGGCAGGTATTTTGTTGATACCGAGGAGTTGCAGCCATGGATGCATAAGCTACTGGGAGCGTTTTGAGGCTGGCATCCATATTTTGACATGTCATTGTATTTTGATATGAAAACGAATGTTGTAATGTAATGGAATCACATGTTTTTAATTATTAATGAAAGTTTTAATTTCCGCTGCAAAGGTAGTGTATGTTTTTAAAATGTTTTATGTGCGATGAATGACCAACTGTGAGGTGCCCGGGAACGGGGCCTTACACTGGTGAAGCCTTTGATTACTTCATAATTCACCTACATCACAACTTGAAGGCGCCTCTCACCAAGATGATCTGAATGTCTCCAACCTTGATATATCAATTGCTGGTAACTCAATTCCAATCACCAGGATACATAAAGATCATCTAGTGTATAGCATCATAGATGAGTGGGTTACAAGAAGCAAGTCAAGCATTGAAAACATCTGTTTGTTTTCTTGCTTCCTATGTCAGATTATACAAAAGAATATAAAAGAGGCTCTTCAAGACAGTGTTGGATCGAGGCAATGCAAGAAGAATTGCTCTAGTTCAAGAAACAAGAAGTATGGTAGCTGGTAGACCTATCCAAAGGACAATACCCTATTGGTACCAGATGGTTATACAGAAACAAGACTGATGACAAGGGCATTGTTATCAGTAACAAAGTAACATTGGTGGCACATGAATACACTTAAGAAGAACGAATAGACTATGATGAGGTGTTTGCTCCTGTTGCCAGATTAGAAGCCATCAAACTTTTTCTTGCTTACTCTGCATCCATGAAATTCACTGTGTATCAGATGGATGTAAATTGTGCATTTCTCTATGGCAAAATCTCTGAAGAAGTCTATGTGAGTGAACCACCAGGCTTTAAAGACTCGAATTTACCTCACAGGGTGTACAAGCTTGACAAAGCTTTGTATGGTCTACATCAAGCCCCGTGAAAGTGGTACGAGACTCTATCTCCTTTTCTTCTTACACACGGGTATGAGAGAGGAAAAAATGATCAGACCTTATTCAGAAAAATAAAAGGACAAGAAATGTTGTTAGTCCATATCTACATGGATGATATCATTTTTGGATCAACAAACAAGCAACTTGGCAAGGAATTTGAAGATCTTATGTATTCCAAACTCCAGATGAGTGCTATAAGGGTGCTTACATTCTTCTTAGGATTGCAATTACAACAAACAGCAGATGGAATCTTCATCAATCAATCAAAATACATGGAAACCATGTTGAAGAAAATTTATTTTATAGATTGTCGGTCTATCAGAACTCCTGTTGATACAAAAATAAAGATAGGTCTAGATTCAGATGGCAAATCAGTGGATCAGACTCAATATCTATGAATGATTGGGTCACTCATGTATCGAACAACAAGCAACCTTAACAATGTTTGGTGTATATGTTTGTGCCAGATATCAAGTAGATCCTAAAGACTCATATATAAATGCTATTAAAGGATATTCAGATATCCCAAGGCCAAGCCTGCACTTGGATTATGGTATCCAAAGGAAGGTGATTTCAGCCTCTATGCCTACACAGACAGTGACCATGAAGGATGCAACTTCAATCGAAAGTTCACTTCTGGGGGTTGTCAATTTCTTGGTCCCAGACTGGTCTCCTGGGAGTGCAAGAAGTAAACAAACGTGTCTATTTCAACAGCAGAAGCTGAGTACATAGCAGCATCAGCTTGTTGCTCTCAAGTTCTCTGGATTCAAAACCGGATGCTTGATTATGATTATAACTTATTGCACACACCAATTCACATTGACAGCATAGCCGCCATGTTCATAACAAACAATCCAGTTCAACACTCAAAACCAAACACATTAAAATTAGATATCACTTTTTGGAGACTGTGCTGAAAAGGGTTAATCAAGCTGATACAGGTCCACACGGACAATCAATTAGCTAATTTGTTCACTAAGGCATTTGAACCTAGTCGGTTTGAATTCCTAGTCTAATCAATTAGCATGATTAACCTTGAGTAAAGATCAAAAATTATAAAAAAACATTCAAATATTATAAAAATACAAAAAGAAGTTGTTTTTGCTGAAGAACATGAAATGTACTCTAACTGGGAAATGATATAGTTACAGTCTCTATCATTCACTGTACTTACTTTAAAATCTTAAAAGACTAACATCACTTATCTGATACGCGGGTAGGCTCAGCTTGGAAAAGAAGATTCATGCTGTGATGAACAAAGGCTTATATTCTACTATGAAGTCTTCATCTCAGTATATAACTAAGTATTAGCTTATCTAAGTGTGTGTATTTGTGTAGTAACCTAAACATACCAGGTAATGATGTGTTATGAATCTCATTCACCCACATCAGTTTCTCTTTGTTTTGCTGAGCAAAGACCTGGAGAAACAGGCACATAGTGCTGTCATGATTTAACAAGATTCCCAATATAGAACACATCTAACCTGGATAAATTAATAAATATAATATTCCTTATGAGTGAACAAAAAGAATCCTAAAGAGGATCACCTTCCAAAGTGAAGTGCAAAAAGAATCCTGATGTGGATCAAATAAATATAAGGATCAAAGTAAAAGAATCCCAACGAGGATCCCCCCACCTTAAAAAATGAGAATTCATAATTAAATGACCTTGTCATGTAAGTTGTGAAAAATTTCTACCGTGCATTTCATGCGGGTAGCTGATCTTGCGATGCTTTTGAATATGAGGTACATGTTGAACACTCAATTCACTCAAAGCATGATAAAGACTACAAGCATCAAAATATTAACCAAGCATGAGTTTAAGAGGACAAACATACCTACAATCAATATGTTCATGATTATGTCTATTTTACTAACAATTGCTTGCACTTGTGAAAGGTAAGATTGACATGATCCTAAGTAAGGTATTCTTTCTCTTCATGTACAGATAAGAAAATCAAAAATTATAGAAATATTTTCCTCTCAAAATCTTAAAATCATTAAAGTTTTTATCCCATATGTATATAAACTTTAGGGGGAGTAATTAAAATTTTGATGCTTTTCTTAAAAAATATAAAATTAGAAAAATGACTATGTTGGTGTGGAAGCTATACTGTAAGGCCCCGATCCCGGGCACCTCGCAGTTGGTCATTTATTGCACATAAACATATATTTTACAACTATTTTAAATAGACATTGCAGCGGAAACATTTGAAAGAGACATCTCATTTCATCATAAAAGCTTTTGCACAGCGATACATCATTAGTCAATTACAAAATAGTCATAAACAGTGACTTTTAGTGGTAAGAGGATTCCTTAAGTAATCCGTTTATTTGAATCCTCAACAAACACCACTTTGTTTTCTAAATACATTCTACATTATATATTACAAAAATATTAACAAAGAAATGTCATCCCAAAAGAGCTGAGTAGCCACCTCGTGCCATCCTCAACAACACTACCTGCCAACTGGAAACACATAAAAAGTCAGCGTTGCTGAGTGAGTTCTAGTTTTATAATTAAACATACTTTTCTTTCATTAAAACCGTTCTTACATACACGCGATCACACAACATACGTACACTTTGATAATATTATTATTATCTTCATCATTCACTCATTAGCTTTCATTCGTGTACCGTTCATCGTTACCATTCACGTTCGTTCATGAACTCCTTAGTTCTTTCATACATTACTTACCTTCATTCATACATTCATTACATTCATTCGTACGTTCATTAAATTCGTTCATACATTCAATACGTCCATTCGTACGTTCATTACATTCGGTGACATGTACAATACCCCGAACATCATGCAATACTGCTGGTGCTGGACCTGTGGTAATCAACCACGAACGTTGTGCACTATTGCTGATCCAGTCACCTAGGGTAGGTACATGCACCACTTATCTTTCCACTTTCATTCTGGATCAATTCCATATGCTATACCCCGAACATTATGCACTACTGCGGGTACTGGACCTGTGATGATCAATCACGAACGTTGTGCACTACTGCTAATCCAGTCACCTAGGGCAAGCGGTAAGGATCCCATACATATGGTCAATCACAAAGACTGACCCCAATGTGCATCCTTCGGGGTAGCTAACTCGCACACCGTTGAGCTAACACCTGCCAGGGGTGTGCACCTCCATACATTCGCTTGTAAGCCTTTTCTTACATTTATTCGTTCATTCATTATTGCATGCATTCATTTATCATGTTCCCCTTTCATTATCTTTCACTTTACGTTTCTTATTACTTTCGTTTCATTCATTAATTAACACGTAAAGTCACGGAAAAATAAACACGTATCGAAAACAAGGAACATCGATATTTACAAATCATCAGTCATTACCATCATATAAGATTACATCATACTTATCATACATACGTCAGTCATATACATGCAACACTATCTCTCTCATTGTACACAACAGCCCTTTTTGGGTGGTTGGACATACTTCAGTCGCATGGCCTCCATGCGACTGGATCATGCGATTGGGTAACTATGCGAATGGGCATACAATCGTGCGAATGGACCTCCTATTGTGCAAATAAACACTATGCGAATGGGCTTCTATGCGACTAACCCTCAGTCGTGCGACTGAACATCTATGCGACTGGACTTATGCTACCGAACTCCCAGTCGCATGACCTATCGTGCGACTGAATCCCCAGTCGTGCGACTGAGCCTCAATTGTGCGATTGAACATCAGTTGTTCCTCAGTAGTGCGATTGGCCCTTCAGTCGTCTAGCCCCAACTGGGCAGCGAATGGAGTTCATCCCGAACAGCAGCCGCGACATACGGCCTTCGAACTCCTCTAAACTCATTTCCAGCCCAAATTAGCCCTCCCAAACCTTAAGGAATCATACTATGACATCATACAAGCACATACAAGTCCAAAATCGCACTCTAAACACATTACATACAATTACACCCAAATGGGTCAAACTCATACATTTCAAAAACGGGTTTATATGTGTTCCAGCCCCAAAATCATGTGAAAACAAGTAAGTGAGGGGTCCTAGAACTCACACAAACGAGAAGAAGATGAAGAGCTTCGTTTGGACTAATCACTCGACAAGTTTCGAGCCCGAATTACCACTTTCTCTCTTTTTCTCTTCTTTCTCTCTTCTTTCTCTCTCTGCTCTTCTTCCCGACTGAAATTTGCAAGTATGGGGAGGGGAGATGGCTGCCCCTCCTTTATAGCTATAGCTCAGTCGCCCGAGCCCCAGGCGACTGGGCCTTCAGTCGCCCGATCACCATGCGATTGGACACTCCAATCGTGCGATTATCATGCGTATGGAGCTCCAGTCGTGTGAGCTCCATGCGACTGAGCCTCCAGTCGCATGACACTCCAAAAAGTCAAAATTCCGGGTGTTACAAGTCCACCCCCTTATTTAGGTTTCGTCCCCGAAACCTGTCATTCCTCGAACAAACGTGGGTAATGCTGCCTCATTTCTTCTTCGGTTTCGCACGTTGACTCGGATCCCTTCCTGTGCCGCCACTGTACACGCATAAGAGGAACCATCGTATTTCTCAGCCTCTTCTCCTTTCGATCGATGATTGCCACTGGTTGCTCCACATAATTGAGCCGTTCGTCTACCTCGATATCCTCCAGTGGGACGATCATATCCTCATCCGCCAAACACTTCCTCAGATGAGATACGTGGAAGGTCGGGTGAATTCCACTTAACTCATCTGGTAACTCCAACCTATAGGCCACCTCTCGTACTCGAGCAATGATTCGGGAAGGGCCTATATACCTCGGGCTCAACTTGCCCCGCTTTCTGAACCAAATGATACCCTTCCATGGTGAGACCTTCAACATAACCCGATCACACACCTGGAACTCAATCGGTCTGCATCGTTTATCAGCATACGGTTTCTGTCTGTCTTTGGCTGCCTTCATATAGGCCTTGATCCTTTCAAGCTTTTCAGTCGTAGCCTCGATCACTTCAACGCTCCCCAATTCCTTCTGACCAATATCACCCCAACAAACAGGTGTCCTGCATCTCCCATCGTATAGCATCTCGTAAGGTGGCATGCCAATGCTGGCATGATAGCTGTTGTTGTATGAGAATTCAGCTAACGGTAATTGGTCATCCCAACTCCCCCCGAAATCAATCACACATGCCCAGAGCATGTCCTCCAAAGTCTGAATGGTCCTTTCCGACTGACCATCAGTTTGAGGATGATAGGCCGTGCTAATATGTAACCTCGTCCCCATGGCATCGTGGAATTTCTTCCAGAATTTGGATGTAAACCGGGTGTCACGATCAGAAACAATTGACATAGGTACACCATGACGAGTCACAATCTCCTTGATGAAAAGATCGGCCAACCTCTCGGATGAATATGTCTCGCGCATCGGTAGGAAGTGAGCACTCTTCGTCAGACGATCCACAATAACCCATATAGCATCATACCCTTTCGGGGTACGTGGCAGCTTCGTGATGAAATCCATGGTGATGTGCTCCCACTTCCATTCCGGTATATCCAAAGGTTGAATCTTTCCATACGGCTTCTGGTGCTCGGCCTTCACTTGCAAACAAGTAAGGCATTTACTCACATACTCCACCACATCTCGCTTCATACCCAGCCACCAATAGTCTTTCTTCATGTCTTGATACATCTTTGTAGCATCAGGATGAATGGAGTATCGAGTCTTGTGGGCTTCATCCATGATCTTTACCCGTAGATCTCCAAAACAAGGAATCCACATCCGCCCGAATCGGGTTCTAACACCAATTGTGTTCTCACCCAATTCCGCGACCAGACCTCTCATTCTTTCAGAGTTAAGATGATCTTCTTTCAGTGCCTCATCTTGAAACTCCTTGACTTGCTGCATCACGTCTGAGGTCATAATCAGTTGGTACGCCTTCACCCGAATCGGCTCGGGCCTCTCTTTTCGGCTAAGGGCATCCGCCACCACATTGGCCTTGCTCGGATGGTAATGGATCTCACAATCATAATCCTTTATAAGCTCCAACCATCGTCGTTGCCTCATATTCAAATCTTTTTGCTCGAAGAAGTACTTCAAGCTCTTGTGGTCGGTAAAGATGGTGCACTTCGTCCCGTAGAGATAGTGCCTCCAAATCTTCAATGAAAAGACCACAGCTGCTAGCTCCAAGTCATGAGTAGGATAGTTAACCTCATGAACTTTCAACTGCCGGGATGCATAAGCTATAACTTTTCCCCTCTGCATTAACACGCACCCTAATCCCGAGTAGGAAGCATCGGAATAAACCACCAGGTCTTTACTTCCCTCGGGCATTGACAGAACAGGAGCTTGGGCCAATCTCGTTTTCAACTCTTCGAACGCCTTCTCTTGAGCTTGACCCTATACGAACTTTACATCTTTCCGGGTCAACTTGGTTAGTGGAGAAGCGATTTTAGAGAAGTCTTGAATGAATCTTCTGTAATAGCCCGCCAAACCCAAGAAACTACGGATCTTGGATGGCGTCTTTGGAGATTTCCATTGCATCACCGCCTCCACCTTTGCCGGATCCACCATAATCCCCTCCGGATTCACCACGTGACCCAAGAACTGAACTTCACGCAACCAGAATGCACATTTGGAGAATTTAGCATACAACTTCTCCCTTCTCAACGTCTCCAGAACCTCTCGAATGTGACCGGCATGCTCCGTCTCACTCTTTGAATAAATCAAGATGTCATCAATGAACACAATCACTGATTTATCCAACATCGGCCGACACACTCGGTTCATCAGATCCATAAAAGCAGCCGGCGCATTGGTCAAACCAAAAAACATGACAAGAAACTCGTAGTGACCGTAGCGTGTGCGAAAAGCTGTTTTAGGGATATCCTGCTCTTTTAGCTTCAGTTGATGGTAGCCCGATCGAAGATCTATCCTTGAAAACCAACTGGCACCCTGAAGTTAATCATATAAATCATCAATTCTCGGCAAGGGGTATCTGTTCTTCACCGTCAGCTTGTTCAACTCACGGTAGTCGATATGCATCCTCATACTACCATCTTTCTTCTTACAAACAGGACCGGAGCACCCCAAGGTGAGATACTCGGTTTAATGAACCCTTACCTAGCAACTTTTCAACTGCTCCATCAACTCTTTTATTTCCATCGGAGCCAATCGATACGGTGCTTTGGCAACAGGTTGAGCGCCTGGTATCAGATCAATCTGGAACTCAATCTCTCGGTCAGGGGGCACTCCCGATAAGTCTTCGGGAAACACGTCTGGAAAGTCACACATAACTGGAACATCGGATAGTTCTGGTGTTGGCGCTTCTACATCCTTCACATAACATAAATAGGCGCTACATCCACGCCTCATACACTTTCCCGCCACCGCCATTGAGATCACCTTCGGAATCGCCGTGACCCGATCCCCATAAACAGTTACCGAACTCCCGTCAGGCGCTATCAGACGAATCATCTTCTTCCGAGACACTGTATTTGCCTCGAAGTCCGCCAACCAATCCATCCCAAGCACCAAATCAAAACCACCCAAAGTCATCGCAAATGGCCTAACCGGAAATTTGTGGCCCTCTAATTCCACATCACAACCCTCTATCACCTCAGAAATCCTGGTAGACTTACCTATCGCCGTTTCTACATCAAATGGTACGTCAACGTGCCTACTACTAACAGGCAGTTTGGCACAGAAAGCAATAGAAATAAAACTCCTACTGGCACCCGAATCAAATAATATAGAGGCTAAAGTTTGGTTCACCAGAAACGTACCGGACACAACATCAGGGTCCGTCCTAGCCTCCTCCTGCATTATCATAAATGCCCTGGCGTTTGCCCTCGGTCCTTCATTCCCTGTCCTCTTCATGCCGGAACTCTCAGCCCTCGGCTTCTTGCAGTCTTTATTCTATGACCACTTTCTCCACAGTTGAAGCACCTCATGCCCTTACACTCTCTAGCCATATGACCAGGCTTCCCACACTTAAAGCAGACATTTAACCCCAGTCTGCACTCCCTACTGTGCTCCTTCCCACATTTACCACACCTTGCGGTGTGGCTACACGGCGGTCATCCACCCGTGCCTTCTTGTTACTCGTCGAGGCATCACCCCGACCGAACCTCTTCCCGTTCCAATTCCTGTCACCACCCTTCCTATTACCATCGGCCACCACCACCACTGCCCTTTCATCATACAGTCTCCCCGCCAAGTCCACCGCCGACCTAAAGGTTATTGGTCGGGCGGCGATCATATGCCTGCGAATATCCGCCGGCAAACCCTGAATATACCTCTTGATCTTTCGCGTCAGGGGAGTCACCTGATCCAGCACCAGACGTGCCATTTCGTTGAACTTCATGGTGTACTGTTGGTGGGTCATCGTCCCCGCCTCCAGCTGCAGGAACTCTCTCTCAACTTTATCCATCTCCCGATGAGGACAGAACTCCTCGATCACTAACCTTTTCAGCTCGGACCACTTCATTCTTCCAATGGCCCTGCTACCCTCGGCTTGGACTATGTTGTCCTACCAGCACAGAGCCGAATCCGTAAAAGAGTGGGTAGTGAACTTCACTTTTTGGTCCTCCCGGCACTCGCTGATATCAAGGACAGCCTCCATTTCTCTCACCCATCGATGAGCAGCAGCAACAGTGCCATTACAGTAAAAAGTTGGGGGCTTGCACCTCATAAACGCCCCGTAATTACAGCCTCATGCTGTCTCATGCACAGGCTCCTCCTGCTCTTCCTCTTCATCACCAGAAAGAACCGTTTCCGGCCCTGATTGCTCCTGTCTTCCCGAGGACCTATTCCTCTCTTTTCTTTCTCCTTCCCGGACAACCTTTATCACTTCAGTCACCACAGACGGTAAGATCGTCTGCATGACCTGATGCACCTCTTCAACCACCGCCTCTTTTACCGAGGCTCTCAAATTGGCACTCTCGTCCACACCCTCCTGATGAGGGGTCTCGTGTTCCTCATGAACCACTTTCTCCACCCTTGGTCGTCCTCTTGTGGCCCGTGGTTCAGCACCACGTCCGCCACCACCTCCACCCCGTGAGGCCTTAAAAGATCTACCACCAGCCATTCTCTATCACACACTGAAAGATTCAAACACCAACATGGCCATTCAAGGGAATAACTCAGTTTATGTCAAGTATAACAAGTCCCTAATTACAGTGTCCAGTTGTGATTAGCCACACACTTTACTCTTCGTACCCCGAGCATTACCTGTCCTGACTACATTAGTATCTAGATCTAACAGTAACACGTAAACACATAACATGCGCACGTACTACCAGTTAACTTTAAGAAAATACCTGATGGCACGCAGCTATTCAGACTGGCATTTCTTCCCCTTCCGTCCCATTCTCAGTTTAAGTTAAGGTTTATTTTGAAATTTTACCCATTTCACTTAAACTTTGGCTCTGATACCAACTTGTAAGGCCCCGATCCCGGGCACCTCGCAGTTGGTCATTTATTGCACATAAACATATATTTTACAACTATTTTAAATAGACATTGCAACGGAAACATTCGAAAGAGACATCTCAGTTCATCATAAAAGCTTTTGCACAGCGATACATCATTAGTCAATTACAAAATAGTCATAAACAGTGACTTTTAGTGGTAAGAGGATTCCTTAAGTAATCCCATTTATTTGAATCCTCAACAAACACCACTTTGTTTTCTAAATACATTCTACATTATATATTACAAAAATATTAACAAAGAAATGCCATCCCAAAAGAGCTGAGTAGCCGCCTCGTGCCATCCTCAGCAACACTACCTGCCAACTGGAAACACATAAAAAGTCAGCGTTGCTGAGTGAGTTCTAGTTTTATTATTAAACATACTTTTCTTTCATTAAAACCGTTTTTACATACACAAAATCACACAACATACGTACACTTTGATAATATTATTATTATCTTCATCATTCATTCATCAGCTTTCATTCGTGTACCGTTCATCGTTACCATTCACGTTCATTCATGAACTCCTTCGTTCTTTCATACATTCCTTACCTTCATTCATACATTCATTCGTACGTTCATTACATTCGTTCATACATTCAATACGTCCATTCGTACGTTCATTACATTCGGTGACATGTACAATACCCCGAACATCATGCAATACTGCTGGTGTTGGACCTATGGTAATCAACCACGAACGTTGTGCACTACTGCTGATCCAGTCAACTAGGGTAGGTACATGCACCACTTATCTTTCCACTTTCAATCTGGATCAATGCCATATGCTATACCCCGAACATTGTGCACTACTGCGGGTGTTGGACCTGTGATGATCAATCACGAACGTTGTGCACTACTGCTGATCCAGTCACCTAGGGAAAGCGGCAAGGATCCCATACATATGGTCAATCACAAAGACTGACCCCAATGTCCATCCTTCGGGGTAGCTAACCTGCACACCGTTGAGCTAACACCTGCCAGGGGTGTGCACCTCCATACATTCGTTTGCAAGCCTTTTCTTACATTCATTTGTTCATTCATTATTGCATGCATTCATTCATCATGTTCCTCTTTCATTATCTTTCACTTTACGTTTCTTATTACTTTCGTTTCATTCATTAATTAACACGTAAAGTCACGGAAAGATAAACACGTATCGAAAACAAGGAACATCGATATTTACAAATCATCAGTCATTACCATCATATAAGATTACATCATACTTATCATACATACGTCAGTCATATACATGCAACACTATCTCTCTCATTGTACACAACAGCCCTTTTTGGGCGATTGGACATACTTCAGTCGCATGGCCTCCATGCGACTGGATCAGGCGATTGGGCAACTATGCGAACGGGCATACAATCGTGCGAACGGGCATACAATCGTGCGAACGGGCATACAATCGTGCGAATGGACCTCCTATCGTGCGAATAAACACTATGCGAATGGGCTTCTATGTGACTAACCCTCAGTCGTGCGACTGGACTTATGCGACTGAACTCCCAGTCGCATGACCTGTCGTGCGACTGAATCCCCAGTCATGCGACTGAGCCTCAATCGTGCGATTGAACATCAGTTGTTCCTCAGTCGTGCGATTGGCCCTTCAGTCGTCTAGCCCAAACTGGGCAGCGACTGGAGTTCATCCCGAACAGCAGCCGCGACATACGGCCTTCGAACTCCTCTAAACTCATTTCCAGCCAAAATTAGCCCTCCCAAACCTTAAGGAATCATACTATGACATCATACAAGCACATACAAGTCCAAAATCGCACTCTAAACACATTACATACAATTACACCCAAATAGGTCAAACTCATACATTTCAAAAACGGGTTTATATGTGTTCCAGCCCCAAAATCGTGTGAAAACAAGTAAGTGAGGGGTCCTAGAACTCACACAAACAAGAAGAAGATGAAGAGATTCGTTTGGACTAGTCACTCGACAAGTTTCGAGCCCGAATTACCACTTTCTCTCTTTTTCTCTTCTTTCTCTCTTCTTTCTCTCTCTGCTCTTCTTCCCGACTGAAATTTACAAGTGTGGGGAGGGGAGATGGCTGCCCCTCCTTTATAGCTACAGCTCAGTCGCCCGAGCCACAGGCGACTGGGCCTTCAGTCGCCCGATCACCATGCGATTGGACACTCCAATCGTGCGATTATCATGCGTATGGAGCTCCAGTCGTGTGAGCTCCATATGACTAAGCCTCCCGTCGCGTGACACTCTAAAAAGTCAAACTTCTGGGTGTTACATATACCATAGTATCTCAATGTATGCAGATATTTGGAAGCACAAAAGTCCAAGATTAGTCAAATCTGGGAAATTTATCACACCGGGTGTACAATTCAATCCAAGCAAGAATTGAAAATCCAAGCAACAGTCAAAACTTCATAAAAGTCAAAGCAACAGACACATCTTCATAAAAGTCAAAGTATCAGTGCAAAAACAGTCAAAACTATCCACAACAAAAACATTAATTTTTGACAAGTCTAAATTTTAATGCATGTAAGATTATTGGTTAATGCGGGTTAAGGTAACCCATGCATATAACAAATGCGGGTAATAGTTTTGTGCAAGAAAAACCAAAATGAAGCTAATGTAGACAAGTTAAGTCTTCCATATTTGTTTTCTAACAAATACGTACAACAATGTTTGAGTATCATGGATGAAAACATATGCGGATAAAATTTTATTCTTCTGCATTTACTAATGCGAATAAGTTTTTGGAAGAAAACTTATGTGGATAAAGTTTTGTTCATCCATATTTTTCAATCTGACTAAGTTTTGTTCATCCACATTTCCCAGATGTGGTTGACATGATCAATGTGGACAACATTGTTGTGTATTTGTACCAAAAATAAATCATGTGCTCACACTCTTCTATCATGATAAGTGTTTGAAACTCAGTTGACGCGGATGGATAATGCAAAGCACAGAAATACTAATATGCATCAACATTAACTAATATGGTAGAAGTTCAAGAAATGCGAATAACTAAATTGTTCATCCATATTTGTTGTACAAAATGCGGATAAGTCAAATGTTCTTCGGCATTTGTTACAGGGTCAAATGCTGGCAAGTTTTGTGCTTCCGCATTTGTCACAGTATACAAATGCGTACAAGTCAAAAACATCCGCATTTGCTGCAGTAGAAAAATTAAAACCTCCGTATTTGTTCATACACTTTTAAAGTTTGAGAAAGTCATTAATAGACTATTTAAGCACCTTAATGAGAGTCATTTAATACTTTTCAAATTTGAGTGAACCTATAGTGCGATAAGCAGTTTTTGCATATTAATCTTCATCCATCATCCAAAATCATCACAAACTTAGTGTGTCAATTGTTCATTTAACTCCAGTTCTTCTCTATTTCCGTTTGTAGCCAAAGTGGTATCGAAACAAGGTGATTATCGATGGATTTGTAAACTTTTAATACCAAACCAGTGATGAACATAAAATCCTATGTTAAGAAGAATTCATAAAATCAACCATGAACAATGGAGTTCAATGGCATTTTCGAGTTCAATGAAATAGTTGTTAATGTGACTAACAAAGAACAGTCGATTTACAAACCTAGGTTAACCATGATGAACATGGGAACCACGAATTGAAAAATATTGAAGTCAAATTCAATGTTTCAGTGTTAAAAGATGTTTAAAAAAATAAAGATGATTGAAAATAAGCATAAAATAACACAAATGGTTATTCATCACAGAATCAAAGATAGGTCAAATTCCTATAGAACAGTAACCATTGAATTCTAAATTTTGACCTGAGAAAAGTCAAACTGAGAAAAATCAAACATGATCTTAGTTGTGTAATTTAATAATTGTTAGTAAATTACTAACACATGTGTCTCTATTGTAGAATATATGGCAAACCTCACTTGGAGCAATCTTCATAATGTTAGTGGATACCTTGATCCTAATGTGCCAGAATCTAAGGGTTTAGAAAACATGATCAGATTTATTTCCATAACAAGAATAGCACATGCCATCATTGTTAGACCAATAATCTATGAGAACTTCATCAGATCATTCTGGGGAACAGCTGAAGTGACTAAAATAAATGGTGTGAGGATCATATCAGGAAGGATCACTGATGATAACATATTAGCCATATCTGAACAAACTGTGAGACACTGTCTACAATTTGGGGATGATGCTAACTCTCCCCAAGAACTTGAAGAAGATGACATCATGACCTTCTTTGCAAACATTGGTTATGAAGGGTAAAATAGATACTCAAGGGGTTAGTTGACTTGCAGTGGAGTTTCCTGATTCATCTATTCCAACATTGCCTGTCAAGAGGAAGACTTGTTGGAATGACATCCCTATCATTACATCATCAGTTATTTGTGCCTTATGCGCTAACAGATAATTCAACATGTGTGCTTATGTGTTCAATGGTCTGGTCTCCAACATTTATGAAGGAAGAAGACACATGTTCCTGATGTTTCCATGGTTAATCCAATGCTTCATCAATGAAGCTTTCCCTGATATTGTAGCAGAAGGCTCTGTGATGGACATTCCTCACTACGATGCCAAATCCTACAAGTATATCAGGAAAAGAGACCAAAGGAACTTCTATAGTGTAACTTTTTTCCCTTACTTCCATGGATGTTACAACAGATCAATCCAGAAGATGGTCATGAAGAACAAGCTGAGGAAGTTGATCCTGTTGTAGAGGAACAAGCTCATGATGATGTTCCTGCTGATGTGCATGAGATTATAAAAGAACAACCAGTTGCTTATGATCTATAAATTGTTGAATAGCATGCTGAAACAGCTGAAGAATGACTAAGGCAAGTGTCACCATAGGTTGATATAGGTGGTGATCTTCACACTGTGCCTTCAGTTCAAGAAGCTGATATTCCCTCACCTTTCAGAGCATCACCTGTCCATTCCCCTCCATTATTTCCTATTCACTCTCATCACATATCTCATATCCACTCTTCACCAGAAGCTGTTGCTGCATCTGTTGACTCTGGTGAACCTACCAGTACATCAGATGGGTTTGAATCCTCTTTGGATGAGGAGGATCATCATCTTAATTTTCAAAGGCCTGAGAGACAAGTACACTCAGAGGTCTGTGCTTCATTAAGCTTTGTAGAATCTGAAGTTAACCGTCCTAATGCTAAGGATGAAATGATATCTGAGATATTACTAAAAATAGCTAGAATGGAGAAACTTCTAGATAGAAGGTTTGGCATCATAAGAGACAGACTTCTTGAACTGGATGAGAAAGAGAAAGAACTAAAAGAACTGAAAGCCGAATATCAGTCTGATAAAGAAGTAAAAGAAAAGAGATTGATAGACTGAAAGCAGCCCTAGAACAGGCCAGACAAGAAATCACTGGACACTTGGATGCTACAACCATTCAAACTCTTGCAATGGAAGAACAAGAGAATCTCCTTGATGTCCAAACTGATATTATATCTGATCTACATTGGTAGATAGAAGCTCTCATAAAAAAAGGTTTATAAACTGAAGATGTTGATTAAGATGAAAGGAGAACTGACAAAAGACAAGGATGAAAAAGGTGATAATGAAACTGATAAAGACAAGGATGATGAGGCTGAAAAAGAAAAAGAATCAAAAGAAGATGAAAATGTCTCTGATAGGAGCAGTAATGATGATGATGACTCAGCACCATCAAAGAGACTGAAAATGACTGAAACCGTTCAATAAGCTCATCACAGTGAGGTAAGGGAGGAAGATGAAAGACTGGCTATAGTTGTTTACTCTAGTCAAACTCCTGAAGAAAGACTTGATGAAGAGTCTGAAATGAAAGAAATGATTGAAGACTTAGACATCTACTCTTCTAGAGATTTCATTATTAATAAAGAATTTTGAGATTTTGTTAGAGATCTCAAAGCTCCAGTTGAACCAATTGTTGTGATTCCCCCTAACCCTGTGTTTCTAGAAGAAGAACTAAGCTTACAGCTTATTCCTGCAATCTCATTGACTGATGATCAAAAGGAACTTATAATAAGGTTGTGTGAAGAGCTAAGAGAAAAAGAAGAAGCTGATAAACTGGAAAAAGAAAAGAAGAAATAGGAAGCTGAAGCCTCCGTACCCTCTTCTTCTAGCCTTCGTATGCATACATACTCCAGAAAGAGGAAATACCTATCTGAAAAAGCCAAAGGCAAAATGCCCATGGTAGAAGAGGAACCAGCACCAAAGAAACAAAAGGATGATCCAAAAAGCCTTGCTGCTATTGCTTAATTTTCGGATGAGCATGAGAAGGGTGAGGAACAATTAAAGAAGAATATGAGGTGATTGTCTTTAATGAAGAAGAGATAGAGGGAGGATACTAGGAAAGCTTAATTTATGACCCTTTGTTCAGGAACAGTCCTGCAAAGGTTGAGTCATCTGTTAAATATATGGTTGAGAAGACTCAGACCGATGATCTTATGGTCAAAGCCATGTATTTGATTAACCATAGTTATGATACTGATGAGGTGTTTAGGATGACATTTGAGGGAATGGTAGAAGAAGTTACTAAAATGCACAAACTCTTGACCTTACTTATGTGACTGATTATGAAAAGAAGACAGTCAAGTCCCCAATCTCATTCTCTCCAACACAGACTCAACAGTCTTAGGTGCCTCTATCCCATTATCCTGATCCCTACAGCATGACTGACAAGAAAATGAAGGATTACCAATCTGATCAAGGATTCATAAGAAGAAAACTGGGCAATATGAAGACAAATTCCCTCAGAGCTCCAATCCTTAAGATAGTCAAAGAAAATAAAGAAAGATTAAATACTATTGAAAAAGAGGTTGTACGGAGGAAACATAGAAATAGAATTTCAGCTCAAGATGTTCAACTCACTACCAAAGACCATGATGTCTTGGCACCCATGCTACACAGAAATCCTGAATGGTTTATTAAACCCTCTCAATTGATGTTGAATGAAGGGTTAACCACTTCAGAGATGATTAAGGGTGTGTTTGCTCAAGAAGGCAAGGTGGATGTTAAAGTTATTGCCCGGAAGTATGACAGTGATTGGAACATATTTATGGTAAAAAGAATCTCAGGGTTAGTTCAGTTCTTCAGAGAGTATACTTCACTGGTGCACTCCCTACAGATACATGATCTAAAAGAACTGGATGAGCTGGAATTAATCAATCACAATGCCATGTATGGAGGATATGAGTTTGAAGATATTCTAAAAATATTCAAGAAAACAAACAACTTCAAATATCTAAAAGCAATATGCATCAGGAAAGACAAATCTTTCCACAATCCTCTTGAAAACAAGAAGAAGACAAAAGGAACTAAAGAGTTGGTATTTCAGGAGCTTAATGTAAAACCAACTAAATTGTTAAAAAGGAAGATGGTTGCTGGAACCCACAAGTCCAAACCAATCTCAAATATGTTTTATGATGAGAAAACTTATGAGTTGGTGATTGAACAAAAATGGGGAGGAAATAAAGGAGCTGAGATAAGGCTATTTAGTGGATAGGAGGTAAGATTGTTAGATGAATCCTATATCCAGTACATATTTACAAGACACTTTAGAGAAATAGATAGGAGAATCTTATATGTATTTTTTTTGAAATGCATCAAAATAATGAAGATAGTCTATGACATAATATATAAAAAGAAACAACAAAGAAAAAGGAAGAGAGTTCCCCTTCAGTTAGGAAACATAGTGAAGCTGGACATAGATGCTGATGGATCTTTACTGATCCAAAGAGATGGGATTTCCACTGTATCTGTGTGGGAACCCATATCTCTGAGGTAGATGCCTATTAAGGCTATTCACACTATGAGCCAAATGAAGATCCATGTTCTTGGCAAACACAAGATGAATAAGGCCAAAGACTTCTCAAATATGATCAAGGATATACTAGATCCTTTAATGGTTGAACCTTAAAAAGTTCTAGATCCTGAACCAGCACCAGCTCTATCAACAGTCCAAGAAAGGCAAGCACCTACTCTTGAAGAACCACTAGAATCTTCATAACCTTTACCACCCTTAAACCCTTGAAGTACATAGGCTGTATAATCCTTAGGAAGAGTATTGTTGGACCATGAAAGGATCATACATGCCAATTCAAGAGGTGGTTAAAGGTTGTCCTGGTTGGAAACTCCCATAAGTCCAATATGCGGGTGAAGAAAACAGAAGAATAAAGACAAGTGTCGACTATCCACATTAGTCAATGCGGATGAACAAAGAACAAATACGGTCAAGAATTTGTTCATGTTCATTTACTAATGTGGATGTGTAGAAACAAATATGCTTAAGTATTTATTCATTCGCATTAGCCAATGCCGGTAACATACTTAATGCGGAAGCACAACAAAAGAAATGCTGATGAAGATCAACACATCCGCATTAGTTAATGAAGATGAACATTCACAAATGCTGATTATCTTTTGTACTTAGACTAGTATTTTGATGTATAGTTGTCACGGTAGCTTAGTCATTTTGTACATGCATTGCATCAGCCTATAAATAGAATAGTATACACTACTTTTGCAAGTTTCTCACAAGTTTCTCAAGAAGTTTCTGAGTAGTTTTCTGTTTTGTGCTGCAAACCCTAGCATACTTTGTATCTTGTTTACCAACATCAATATACAAAGCATTTATTAGTATTTTCAGCATTTAATATTCATTGATTCTGTATTTCCACTACATAATCATTGACTCAATCATCATATTCGATCCTAGTTAAAGTCACATTAACTGAGATTCCCATCTCGGACCCAGTCAGCTTGTTAAAGCACCTTGTGGACTTTCAAATAACTGTTATGCTACTTGACCCATTTGATATTCAGTGGTCTGCAATGATGCCTTGTTACTTTGATATTAGCTTCGTTTCATTAGAACCTTTTCTCGTTTCTTCGATCAGATTTTCGAATGTACTCATCCGTGGCTTATATGGTCAATAGTAGTTGTTGTAGCAGATCTTCCATGGATGATGCCCTATGATCTTGGTTAATGTTGCTTGGGCCTTGGTATGGTGGTTTCTATTGCTGGTAGGGTGGCCTTCTACTGAATCTAGAGGATTGATTTTGCCTCCTTCTCTGTAATTCGAGTTGCTTCTCTAGTTTGAGATGTTGTTGTATGAAATGCTTGGGCTTCCTAAGCAGTCGACATCTTCAACCATCATCATGCTCTGTGGATAGTCATTAGTCTTGTGAGAGCATCCGCATGTGTTACATCTTGTTGGAGTCTTCTTAAGTTCGCCTAGAAATTGTTAAAAGTGTTTGGTCAGAGCTTCTAATTGGGATGCAACTAGGGTTTCAGAGCCTGCTTGGTGAATGCCTTTAGAAATTGGTTTGTTTCTTAAGGGATTGTAAGCAAAAAATTTCTTAGCTGCTTTCTTTAAGGTTGGTATGCTTTGCTTGGCATGACACCTCCGAAATCTCCTCTTACACTTTGGTCAACAGCTTGTTTGTGTCCTCCGCTGATTGCATCGTAAAAGGTTTGACACTGGAGCCATAGATCAAGTTCATGATGTGGGTATCTCCGAAGGGGACCTTTGTATCTCTCCAATGTTGCATGTAATGATTCATCATCATCTTCACGGAAGCTAGTGGTGCTTCTTCTTTAATTAGTAGTAGGATCGGGTGGAAAGTATTTTAGAAGGAACTGTTCAACCATTTCCTCCCATGTGGTGATGAAACCAGATAGAAGTGAATCAAGCCAGTCAATAGCTCGATCTTAAAATGAAAATGGAAAAAGCCTTAGCCAAATTGCATCATCTGAATAGTTAATGATATTGAAGTTGCACACATACGAAGGAATCAAGAGATATGAACATTAGGATCTTCGTCTTGCAATCCATGAAACTAAACAAAGTTTTCTACGAGTTGTATAATGCTAGACTTAATCTCGAAATTGTTGGCCGCCACTGCTGGTTGGACGATGCTAGGCTCATAACCATCGATTTATGGTGTGGCATAGTGTGTAATCTTCATTTTCTCGTCTTGGTTAGCCATGTCTTCTTCGGATGGTGTCCCTTCCAAAACATCTTCTTCGATAAAAAATATATACTAACTAGCGAAACAAGTTCAGGACTAGACGAGTCGGACATACACTAACTTATGAGAGCATATACTAACTAAGGCTAAAATAAATGAATCAGGTTTACGTAACTAACTAAAATATCTAACAAATTAACTTAAACTAATCTAATTCAACAGGTCAAAACAAAGTTAAATAAAAAATATATATATAAGATATAAACAAGATAGTCCAAAATTTAGATTGTCTTTCAAAATTAGGGTGTGTCCACAACAACGAAACCAAAAACATGATGAGTGTGAAATGTGTTTGTGTGTGTGTGTATATATAGATACATACATGCATACATACATATATATATATATATATATATATATATATATATATATATATTTGATAGATTTTTTCACACGGATTCAGTTTGTATTGATTATTAATTATACTAACTATACACACAAATTGCAAGTGTACATGTTGTATGGTAATATAGTGTTGGTAAGAACCTAGTATCAATCCATGGACACACCGAACCTACTCAACAACCTATATAATAGACTATCGGATTGAGTTTTGTCTAATGAAAATGATAAGTTGCATTGATGTAACCAAGTTCATTTAAGGTTTTTTTAAAAATAATTAAAAGTAAAATAAAAAGTAAATTTTGACACTTTTAGGGTTTAAAACAGGAAATTAAGGCTATCATCCTAATTAGATTACACTTATGTAGTTATGATGAACGATGTGATTTAAGATATAAGTTAAAGTAGTTATGTTATGATTTTTCGTAAACCGGCTCCTTAGTGACGAGGGAAGCCACATCGCGTAACTTACAACGCTAACCCCCAAGCCACTAGTGATGTAGGTAATACTTGTACACCCTTTCAACATACGATTTCTGAAAACATAACTTAATGTTAGAAAGAGAGTTGATAAAGTTCATTTTAACATACCATTCATTTTGGAAAAATATAGCAATTATTGTAAAATTCTCAGACTAACAAAAGGAAATCCACAAATGATCAGAAAGTTAAGGTGACATGTTTCTAATAACCATTTCTAGTTTATTAGACATGAACTTATTATGAAGACCGGTTTCACGAATAAAAGTTATTCATATGTTTTTTAACCTTGTATGATATTCACACTTACAAATCATAACCATTCAAATATAGATGCTACCTATCAAAAGTTTACCCAAGATTACCATAACATTAGCATAACATAAAACACACCATTTTTCCATCATAAATTACATAAGTTTCATCCAGTAAGGATTATGATAAGAGTTTAGTTAATAACGAGCTTGAACATAAAAACAACTAAAATAGAAGATACATATGAAATCATCAGTGAAATAGAACAATCAAATTGGTGATTCACAATGAATGATGTTAGACCATCCCGAGATTTTTTAAAGTGTTGAATGTACCTCTTGAGACTCCCAAGGGTCTTCAAGTGTTGATTCCTGATAGACTTCAGCATAGTTTGGCCCTCCCAAAAGCTCCTCAAAATTTTGCAAATGAGTCTTTATTTATTTGCTTTTTGGAGTATTTTTGCAGGACCCTATGCTTCGTGCTTAAAAGGCACAACCTCATGCCACTACAATGCTAATGAATGTTGATCGGTTTGTACGCAAACAAGTAATCGGACACACGCCCGTGCTTGATTGGGCATGGGCTCGTGTTCATGGTGGGGTAAGACCCCGTGCCTCATGGGGCATGACACTGTGCTTACTTTTAGGGGATAATACTTTTTGTCCTGTTAAACTGCCGAACACGGGGGTGTGCTAATTTTAGCACGGTGTGTGTAGCACATTGGGCATGGGGGCGTGCTTAATAATGCACGACCCTATCCTTGGACTCCGAAGCTTGGTTTTCTTCAAATTCGTTGAGAACCTGAAAACACAATTAACACTTTTAAGTTCATTTTTAACATTTTAAGTAAGAATTTAAGGAATAATTGATGTGCTTTTAATATGTTTCTATGTATAATTTAGAGCACATTAATAATTATAGTGTAAACAATGGTTAACAAAGGAACTTTACCCCATATATATATACACACACACACACATATATATATATATGTGTATATATATATATATATAAGGTTCCTTTGTTAACCCTTGTTTATTGTGATAACCCGTTAACTCTAATGTAGCGAACATTTACACCAGTGTAACTAACTTTACACCGCGTTACACCACTGATGTAACAATTTTTCTTCAATTTTGAAATTTTCCCTCCATTTTTAAAAAAGCTCCACCCTTTTTTAAAAAATTTTAAACTTTTTATATAATGTTATTTTTTTAAACAAATTACATCATTAAATATATCATTTTAATATCTTTAATTTGAGTATAGTCTTGCTATATTTTTTTAATTTTTTTAACGTTTATTTTAAATCACTAGTTTTAACACTATAACTCTAAGTTACAGTGGTGACGTGGCTTGCTGTGGACCATTAGTTGGGTTAATGGATTATCGCAATAAATAAGGGCTAACATTTGATCCCTATCCTATATGCATACATACATACATACATACATACATACATACATACATACATACATACATACATACATACATACATACATACACACACACATACATACATACATACATACATATATATATATATGTATATATATATATATATATCTTTTATCTTTTACTACATATAATGCATATAGGAAGGACAAGATTGTAATTTACCAAAAACTCTTAAAATTAAGAGATTTACTACTCTTGATGCACAATCTACAAGTTTGGAATACACAGCTCTTAAAAGCAACATATCCCGTGCATTCAATATGTGATGGTCGATTCAAAATTCAAATAACCCTAAGTTTCTTAAAAGCATCACGAACAGGGATACCTCAGAAAAGTTCTCTCTCTCACATAAATCAAGAAGTAGATGATTGTTTAGGTGGTTCTTAGTTTTGATTGAAAGGTTCGAAAGGTTCCAGGTTTGATTTCATCTTCTTGATTTGCTACTTAATTTCTAAAATATCATTAGAGGATTCGATTTGAAACAAAGGTTTATGTTATTAGTTTTGTGTTGTTAAATCAATTGATTTAGTTGTAATCTGATTTCATTTCAATTTTGGCAACAGGAACACACCATTAAAGGTTTAAAGTCATTTCCTTAAATGCATGCTAGAATTTAAAATAAAAAAGATCATTCATATTGGCAAGAGTGATGATTACCTTTCCTCTTTCCCATATAACCAGAAGCTCAAGGGTTGCATGTATGAAGAACTTCAATCTCATAATCATTTTTAGTGTTCAAAACCAGGTAAGAATCCAACCTAATCGCGTTTAATTTGCTACTGAGCATTTTTCTTTGCTACTCTCCTGTTATCCCAAAAGTATATGGGATTGTTACAATCAAGCGCATGATGCTTGAATCCGGAAGTCCTGAGAATGCATCTAATTAGTTACAATGAAGCATACTTAGTGTAGTCTTTGACCATAATTTTCAAATGGTTTCAAGGGCTTCTGTTACTAAAGGTATATATTTTTAATCTTGTATCATTGTAAGATCTGAGCCCTAAATTAGGTTTAAATATAAAGTCTTTTAGTGATGAGTTTGAAGTTTAGTTTTATATCTATTTCCTTGTTTTTCTCTAATTCATCATAAATGAAACGAAAACCTTATGTTTGTGATTCTAAAAGTTAAAGTTGGATGATTTAATTTATTGTGTTGGTGTTAAGCTTGTCATTGTTTATTTTTCTTCAATCCTAACATATAATCTTATACTGTTGATCATATTTGCAGCTATAAAAGTGCAAGTTTAATGGATATTTAACTTGTCATCGTTTATAATCTCTGGTTGGTTTTCTTGTATTCTTTCTTTTCCAATTGAATTTGTTTATGTAATTATACATTTACATTATCTGAATATTTGAAAAGCAACTTCATTATCTTTATTATATATTTATATTTTTCAAAAAAAAAAGATAAGATAATAAGCACGTTTCTTCCTGCTGCAAGGAGGATGGACATTCTTATCGATTTACTTGCTGCAAGTCTCATTTTATTGCATTCTTCCCTAACCAATGCAATTCAGGTTAAAAATGTTGAATGCCTGTAGCATGTCAAGCCAGGTGCTTTTTTATTTTTTTGTCATTAAATTCTATGTAATTTACGTGAATGCCTATATTTTGCACTAACTAGGAAAGTTTTGCTTATTTATTCCAAGGACGTTTTTGACAGTTGGATGATTATGTAGTAAAACAGCTTATGATACTACCACAACTAAAACTTTCAGGTGTTTGTATCTTTACTTACATGTTCTTTATTTTTACTTATTATTTCAATTTTGCTATATGCTTTTTTGGGTAAATATTTATCTGTTGTCACCACAGGGCCAACGTCATTTAGTGCCATAATTGAGAAGGCTATGGCAATTGTTGCGGAACGTGGTGGACAATATCATGTGTTATTTAAAGTTAAAAATAATGACTTGATTATTAATAGAACACATAGCTTTTCTTTGCAGAAGATGATTCTAGAGAAGATGAAAATTCTTTTGATGTGGTAATGGAGTTGAGTAAGGTGACTTCTCATTTCTTTATCTCATTATTACTTTTGTATGCAATGTATTTTTAACCATAAACTAATTGTTTATAAATTTGAAGGGCTAAATTAGGTGCACACACTCTTTTGTTATAAAAATATGTTCAACTTCAATATAGAATTTTTTGGTTGACTTTGCTTTATCAACCAGGTTATATATAATATTTTCTCGTATTTTGTTTGATTGTTTATTACTTTAAACTGACTCTTTTTTGGTTAAAAAGAAAATAGGATTTTCAAATATGCATAGGCTCTTGCAGGAACTCAACCCTTAAACTAAACATAAAACACACTTTATTTTTTCATCGGCCTTTGAGAAAGATCTCCTTGGACAATATGCAGTTTTGACATTTGTTTCATCTGACTTCTCAAGTCAAACCTTTGGCATGCAAAAGTTCCTTTGAAAATATGAAGTTTATATTTTTATTAAACTAATATGCTCCAGATTAATATGGATATGATTTTTGTTTGTTTAGCCAAAGTTCAATCAACTTCTGTCTTTAAATTTTATGGGTCGTGTTTTTGAGCTGAGCACAAACCGTAGGTGATATTATTGGTGAAATTTGAATGAAATGGTTAATTTACAGATAGATGGGAAATCGTATAAATAAATTGGAGTCAAGCATGTCATATTTTGGTTCGTGTCAAGTTGCTCACAACATGGTTGTGCCATTGGTTCAGAAACCATAAAAGAAACCCATGTGTTGCTACTGAAAAGAAGTCTTGTGGGCTATTTAAGAGAAGTTTTTAGATTTGGTTATTTGCTTAGCACATTTGAATGAAAATACGTGTTTGTGTATATTTTCCGTACTAATTTGAATTGATTTTATAGAAGATTAATTTCTTGTTTCCAATCAAAATATGGACAATAGGTTTTCTCCAAAGGAACTGTAATATGAACTACAAGCCACAAAAGAAATGCTATTAAGATTTCATTAAAACAACTGTTTGGTATTTCAATTTCAAATATATAGACATTAATGGACTTTCAAACAATATGGTATTATACTGAATATTAGGCCTATGACATAGATAAACCAATGATACTATGAATAAAAAACTATTAGAAGTATCATATAATTTATTATGAGAGAATGACTAATTAATAGAAAACGAATACTGCGTTGTAAATTGGCGGCACCGTCGCGTCGCGCGGCTTTTCTACTTGTGTGTGTGTGTGTATATATATATAAATATATATATGTCACACCCCCGCTAAAGTGGAAACACGGGGAATGTAACGTGACGGGATCGTCATAACACATTGTTAACAATAGAGATGCAATATATGTAATTGATGATGAAGCGTGTCATGACGACACCCGACACAAAGGAGACTTGTGTCGTGTTTAGTCAATATTCACGACAACATAGCCATAAGCATAAACTTGTAAATGATTCACATAACCAAAAATAGTATCATTGTAATGTAATTCCCACAACCCAGGAACAAGTATCCAAAAGAATAATTGTATGAAATCAGACTACAATGTTTCAAAAGAATGTTTGTCAAGTACTGTATAGTCTCAAAATGCATCCTAGGGTCTCCACTAATGCAGCACACCTAGATCTTCAATTAGCATTATCACCTGAAAAGATATGCTCAAAATGATCAACAAAATTATTGGTGAGCTCGCAGGTTTAAAAAGTAGGTAAATTGATGCTGCATAATAGTTTTGCGGAATACCGTGTATACAGTTATAAGTAAGCAAAATCACATAACAATGAGCTTTACAACCAAACCTAATGACGTACACACAGAATCTTGTCGGAATATATTCACCCAAGGGCCCGTTCCTGGCCACTTTGGTACCAACTAGTATACCAACAAGGGTGGGGATGTCAATCCAGTAGTACTACCAATACCTATCCGTCGGTTCCAACACCGGAATTAAATGGTTGTAAAGAAAGTACCACACAACGACTCATGTATGTATCAGATAAGTACTCATAAAACAGTAACACGTTGATTCCAAGTATGTAAGTTCTACAGCATAAAAATGGGTGAGCATACTTTACCCCAGGTTTATAAATAATTGAAGTATTGAATAAGCATAAAAAGGGGCAACAAAACTCACTTGTTCGGTGGTAAGTATGAATGATCAAGTTTCCAAATGATGTAAGCGATAAACGGTCAAACACCTATCAACCTTCATTCGTACGAATCAGCTACATTCGTACGAATGGACCTCCATTCGTGCGATTCGGCCTTCAATCGTACCACACAACACTCAATCGCACGACTCAACATCCATACGTACGAATCAACCTTCATTCGCACGATTCAGCTTCATTCATACGAATGAACCTTCATTCGTACGACTCAGCATTCAGTCGTGCGATACACGCACAATCACACACATTCATCCGCATAGACTCAATCGCATGAATACACTCATTCGCATGACTCAATCGCACGACACACACACAGTCGCATGACTCACTCGCATGACACACACAATCGCATGACTCAGTCGCACGATAGACACAGTCGCACGACTCAGGCGCACGACACACCCAGTCGCACAGCTCAGTCGCACGGCAGACCCAGTCACCAGAACAGCAGAATTGCGACTGTAGAAGTGCAGAGCAGCCTTCGGCTGCTCTGTGCATGAGATTTACACCACAAGCACTTCCAAAAACACATTTCACACATACACAAACCAGAAGAACATACAAAAAAAAACATCACACGCACCCACACGACCTCATGTGCTCGGGTTGGCCCCGAGCACCCGAAACCCTTCAAGGATAGCAGTAAACAAGCAAGAAAAAGGGACGACCAAGGTCGTCTACCTGCAAGAATGGAGTAGACTCAGCTGTAGCCGAGATCTTGCTGGTGAAAACGCAATAAAAGGGGCGGTTTTGGTGCAAGGAGGAGGAGAAAAGTGGAAGAAGAAGAAGATGATGAAGAAGAAGATGAAATGGGGGCTAGGGCTGGAAATGGGGTATATATACCCAGCTCTAGTTTGGTAAAATGTCACATTTAGTCTCTGCACTTAACCCCCGAGTTCCCAAGTTTGTTTCGGTTAAAAACAACCTTAATCGGCTAGTTATATTAACGATAAAAGTGCAAATAATGATATTTGTAACTTAAAAATGGTTTTATTAATGACAATATAATATATAAAAATGGTATATTTAATGATAACGATAAGGACAATTGTAAAGGTTTTAAGGATATAACACTAACGATGAGAACGCAAGTGTAAAAGATGATAAAGCAAGTATAATATTCACACAAATAGTTTATAAAGGTGAGAAATGAACGTTCAAAGAAAAGTTAACGAAATCCACGTTAAATGACGGACCTTTTGGTGATAGATGTCACAGTATCCCCCAGTTGAGAGACTTTCGTCCCGAAATTCAACTGAAGTTATCTCCTAGAGTGTCATCCACGAATAAATGCGGGTACATGAGTTTCATCTGGTATTCCCTTTCCCATGTGAATTCTGGTCCTCGTTTGGAGTTCCATCTCACGTGGACAATCGGTATCTTGCTGCGCCTTAACCGTTTAACCTTTCGGTCCATGATCTGTATGGGTTCTTCGATAAAATGAAGCTTTTCGTCAATCTTGATTTCCTCAATTGGTACATGAAGAGTTTTATCCACCAGGCACTTGTTGAGGTTTGATACATGAAATGTTTCGTGTACACCACTGAGTTCTGGTGGCAACCTCAATCGGTATGCCACTGGACCAATCCTTTTCGTAATTTCGAATGGTCCTACGTATCTTGGGGCTAACTTCCCTTTCTTTCCAGATCGTACAATACCTTTCCAGGGAGAGACTTTAAGTAAAACATGATCTCCCACGTCGAATTCCAGAGGCTTCTGACGGTTGTCGGCGTAGCTCTTTTGACGATCTCTGGCTGCTTTTAGTCTATCTTTGATCTGAAAGATCTTGTCTGTTGTTTCCTGAATGATCTCTGGGCCTGTCAACTGGCTTTCACCAATCTCTGCCCAACAAACTGGATATCTACATTTCCTCCCATACAATGCTTCAAATGGAGCGCATCCAATTCTAGTAAGGTAGCTGTTGTTGTAAGAGAACTCAATTTAGGGTAGATGAGTGTCCTAGCTACCACCAAAATCGATTACACAAGCCATGAGCATGTCTTCCAATGTCTGTATTGTTCATTCGCTTTGACCATCTGTTTGTGGGTGATAGGCGGTACTCATATCTAATTGAGTGCCCATCGCTTTCTGCAGTGTCCACCAAAATCGTGAAGTAAATCGGCTGTCACGGTCGGATATGATCAATACCGGCACTCCGTGCCTTGTCACGACCTTCTTTATGTACAATCTCGCCAACTTATCCATCTTGTAATCCTCTCGGATTGGTAAGAAATGAGCTAACTTCATCATACGGTCCACTATAACCCATATCGAGTCGTGCCCACTACTCGTTCTAGGAAGTTTGGTAATAAAATCCATGACTATGTTTTCCCATTTCCATTCAGGAATTTCACGTTGCTGCAATAATCCTGATGGTTTTTGATTTTCAGCTTTAACTTTCGAGCACGTCAAGCATCGGCTTACATACATAGCAATGTCTTTCTTCATGCCTGGCCACCAGTACAAATCTTTAAGATCGTGGTACATCTTGTTTGCACTAGGATGAACAGAATATCGTGTCTTGTGTGCTTCATCCATGATTTGGGTATGTACATCTCCTTATTTGGGTACCCGTATACGATCCATGAAATACTGTAAGCCATCTTCCTTGCAAATCATCTGTTTATTCAACCCTCGAAATTCTTCTCCCGCAATGTTTTCTTCTTTTAATGCGTCACTTTGTGCCATTAAGATCTGAGCTTTCAGATTCGTTTGACTAGTCAATCCTAATGCTCAAGCACGTAGTGGTTTCACGCGTTCTTTGCGGCTTAAAGCATCAGCCACCACGTTCGCTTTCCCCGGATGATACCGGATTTCACAATCGTAGTCTCTAAGTAGTTCTACCCAATGTCGCTGACGCATATTAAGTTCCTTCTGATCCAGAATATGTTGGAGGCTCTTGTGATCCGTGTAAACGATGCATTTGGTTCCATACAGGTAATGCATCCATATCTTGAGTGCAAATTCCATAGTGCCCAACTCCAGGTCATGAGTCGTATAGTTCTTTTCATGCACCTTAAGTTGTCGTGAGGCGTAGGCGATCACCTTATCCTTCTGCATTAGCACACATCCCAATCCTTGATGTGAAGCATCGCAGTACACCACAAAATCATCAGTTCCGTCTGGGAGGGACAATATCGATGCATTGCACAACTTTACTTTCAGTGTTTGGAACGCTTGCTCTTATGCGTGTCCCCAATCAAACTTCTTGTCTTTCTGAGTCAACAGTGTTAATGGTTGAGCGATCTTTGAAAAATTCACGATGAAGCGTCGATAGTATCAGGCCAATCCTAAGAATTGCCGTATTTCTGAAGGTGTCTGGGGTGCATCCTATTTCTTCACTGCTTCAATCTTTCTGGGATCTACACGGATCCCATTTTCGTTCACCACGTGTCCTAAAAATTTCACTTCTCAGAGCCAAAACTGGCACTTCGAGAATTTAGCGAAAAGTTTCTCTTCTTGTAATAGACTCAGTATTTCCCGAAGGTGTTCCTCATGGTCCTCTTTCGATCGGGAGTAGATAAGTATATCGTCTATGAATACGATCACGAACTTATCCAAGTAAGGTTTGCACACTCGATTCATCAGGTCCATGAACACAGCTGGTGCATTAGTCAGTCTGAACGGCATGACTAAGAATTCATAGTGCCCATAATGGGTCCTAAACGTTGTTTTCCGTATGTCATCCTCGAAAACCCTTAGTTGATGGTATCCCGATCGAAGGTCGATCTTGGAGAAATAAGAGGCTCCTTGCAGCTGATCGAACAAATCGTCGATTCTGGGAAGAGGATATCAGTTCTTCATGGTCAATTTGTTCAGCTCTTGATAATCGATGCACATATGAAATGACCCATCTTTCTTTTTGACAAATAATACCGGTGCTCCCCATGGTGAGTGACTCGGCCGAATAAAACCCTTCTCCAGTAGTTCCTGTAATTGACTAGATAACTCTTGCATTTCTGATGGTGTTAACCGATACAACGCCTTTGCTACTGACGTAGCTCCAGGAACCAACTCTATACGAAATTCCACCTGTCGTGGAGGAGGCAAACCTGACAAGTCATTAGGGAATACATCCGGGTAGTCTTGTACTACGGGAATATCTACCAACTTGTTGTTCTCTTCTTTCTTTTCCACTACATGAGCCAGAAACACGTAACACTGCTTTCGTAAACATCGACGTGTCTTCATGCAAGAGATAAGCTTCAGGGTTCTTCCCGATCGTTCTCCTTGAATCCTGAGTACCTCCCCGTCTGGCATGGGGATTCGTACCACTTTCTCCCGACAAATAATCTCAGCTCCGTGTTTCGACAACCAATCCATTCCCACAATCACATCAAAACTTCCCAGCTCAAAAGGTATTAATTCTATATCGAAGGCATGGTTTTCCAATATCATTGAGCACTTTCTAATAATCTCATCGGCCCGTACAACTCTACCGTTGGCCATTTCTACGGAGTAGCTAGTTTCTAGCCTACTAGGGTTCAAGGCAAGCATGTGAGAAAATTCAGAAGATATAAAACTATTGTCTGCTCCAGTATCAAACAATATAGATGCGAAGTGGTAATTGAGCAAATACGTACCCGCAATGACATTCGGGTCCTGACGGGTGTCATTCGCTCCGATAATGAACGCACGTCCTCTGGCAGCATTTCCTTGATTCCCTTGACCTTGTTTACCGGCTATGGCCATCACTGGTGGTTGGTTGTTTCCTTGCTGACCTTGCGTCCGATTCAGTCTGGGGCACATGTTCCGGTAGTGTCCCGGGCTCCCACACTCATACCAAACCCTAGCATTCCCTGCGGGGTTAACCGCATTAACAGGCGCAACCAGATTCGACGCTACTCTACAATCTTTCGCTACGTGCCCCGGGCGTCTACATTTCATACACACCCGGCACTGCATCGCTGGGGGATGATGGAAGTTACACCTATCACATTTGGGGTGCGGCCTGACGTATTCCCTCCTGCCTTGCGTCACGGCCACAAAATTTCTGGTTGTCTTGGCCCGTTTGTCAAACTTCCCGATACTCGACCTGCTTGCTTCTCGAACATCCTTCCTCTTTTCAGCTCCTTTCCCCAGAACCCCAGTTCTCACCATCTCATCTGTTAAAGTATCATCCTTTAGAATCGCACTCTGAATAGTAGGAGGGGCTGCTGCTGTTACCATTACCCGAATTTGAGGTACAACTCCCCAGATGTACCTTTCGATCCTCTTGGATTCCGGAGTCACCAGATGTGGAACCAGTCTTGCCAACTCATGAAAACGATCAGTGTATGCTGCGTGCCCAGCTCCAACCATAGCATGATTCCAAAACTCCTGCTCCAACTTCTGCATCTCACTGAGTGGACAATATTCTTTAGTGATCAATGCTTTAAACTCATCCCAAGTCATCTGCATTGCTGATTCTCTTCCCCTTGCTTGAATCTGTGTGTTCCACCAAGTTAGTGCTTTGCCTTGTAGTGAACATGTGACATAGTTAATCTTTTGGCTGTCTAGGCATTCACTGATATGAATGACGGCCTCAATCTTCTCAAGCCACCTAGTTAGGGCTATCGCTCCACCTTTCCCATCAAATTCCTTTGGTTTGTAGGCCAAAACTCCTTGTACGAACATCCCCATCTCATATTATGACAGGATCTCATCCTCTCGTTTGATCAATCAGATTGGTTTGCAGCGGATTTAGCACGTTAATTAGCGATTAATGCAAGAACATAAAAGATATTGCAAGTAAAAGCACAATCATAGAGAGAGAAAAGAGTTCTGTAAGAAATTAATTGTTCTATTGCTCAACACGTTTCGGCAATTAAAACAGCATGGTTCACCATCCTTTTATAGGCGGCAAAAGGATGGTGGTGATGTCCTTTCTCTGACATCAACCGATTATTAAAATTACAACTGACGGAACATAAAACTACTGAAGATGTCAACAGCTGACATCTTCTTACAAAAGTGTTCCTATCTTTTACAAGTACTGACAAAAGTAAACTACTGAAATCCTACAACGACTGAAGAACAAACTCTTCAGTCGTTTATAACTACTGATACTATAACAGCTGAAGAACAAGCTCTTCAGCTGTTGTACAACTACTGAAACAAAATAAACTACTAAAAAAGAAAAACCATCACAACAACTGAAGAAGACTTCTTTAGCTGTTGTGACAAACTCTGAGTCTTCAGCACTTGGTTCTTCAAAATTGGGCTTCAGATGATGTAACAGCTGATGACTTCAGTAGATGTCATCAGCTGTTGTCTTCAGTCTTTGTCTTCAGACTTTGTGCTTCAGTAGAAGTTCTTCAGCTCTTCAGTTCTTCAGCTTTTGATTCTTCAGCACTTGTCTTCAGTACTTGAAGTCTTCAGTACTTGTATGATCAGTACTTCAGACTTCAGTACTTGTCTTCAGTACTTTAGAGTCTTCAGCTGTTGTTCTTCAGTTCTTTGATCTTCATACTTTGATCTTCAGACTTTGTCAGAACAACTGATGGGAGTCTTCAGCAGTTGTTGTAGTGGCATGTGGGACTTAGAGGTTTTCCTGATCTTGGCTCATTGGTTCTTTTGGTCCAACAAACTCCCCCTGAACCAATGCAGCCAAAACCTCTAATTATTTGTTGTCCCACTTATTGGTGGCATAAGGATTGGTCTATTTCCTTCTAGATCAGATTAGAAGTTGACCCAGATAAGCACTGGCCTGGAAGAAGGTTTCTAGTGTTTGTTTGGCTAAATATGGATGGGATCTCTGTTTTGAGGAATTGGACACAGAGTTGTTGTCCCATCCATGAAAGCTACCTCCCATGTACTAGCCTGTAGGATTCTCTGGGGTAGGCTCGGACGAAAATCATTTGTTCTTCTTTGGTCATGTCTTCAGCCCCACCATCGAACAATCCTTCACGGCCGTACATCTATGAGACAAACTTGACCTGTTTGCCATTCTTGAGCTCAGCTGTTGTGATTTGCTTATATGCAAATTCATCTGGATGTCTGCCTTCTAGCAACAAGTTGAGCTCATCTTTGCGGAAGTTCTCAAGCTTCTTATAAACTAAGCCTTTTCTAACCATCCTGTTCTCCAACATCATTTCAGGTGGTTGCTTAGACTTATAAGCTTTCTCGAACTCATCCACAATTTCCCAGGGTGTTACTACAAGAGCCACTATGATTACTTCATCTACAATCCTCTTCATCTGGCTCTTGTACCTCACAGGAATGTCTTTCTTTGTAATCCTGTGAGCCACCCTCGGATCAGGCCAAGCCCTCACTCTCTCTTTGTTATATTGGAAGGTTTGTTTGAGAGTGAAGAGTCTCAGAGCTTCTTTCTTCATGTTCATGATAGAGGTAGAGGCTGCATATGCTTGGTCAATTGACTTAAGCATTTCAGCATCATGAAGCTGCTGCTGCGCCTCTTCCTCTATCTTTACCCTCACAGTGTCCATCTGTGAGGTGGGAGTGATGGTTTGGGGTTTGGCTTTTGGTAGAGGGATGACTGCTGAAAGGGGCAGTCTATCCTCCTCCTCATCCTCCTCTTCTTCTTCTTCTTGCAGCCTCAACACCCTTCTCTTCTTCTTCAAGGGTGGATCATTGGCTGTGGGTTTTGATGGTGAAGGGGTTGGTTTAGTGGGTTGTGGTTGGGTTGTTGGTGTGGGAATGTTGGCAGGCACTGCTAGTAACCTAGAGATAAGAGCTGGTTTGGTCTGTTTTACTAGCAGTGTCCTGTTCCCAGCACCGGCTTCTGAGAGGGCCTCAGCGACCAGTCCTTTAGTGAAATCACCAGCCGAACAAATCTTGGTGGTTATTGCTAAGAGTCTGTCCCTGGTCCATGCCTTGACATCAAGGACTGGCCCGCCCAGGTACTTCGAAGTGAACCTACTCATAGCCTCAAGTTTCTTTCTTTCCTCTTGGCTATAAGTAGTCCATCGGTACTCAATCTCTCTTCTCTCCATGTTCCTGATCTCCTGATCTAGCAAGGCAGTGTCCTTGTCAAAGCCTTGCCTGAACAGCTGATCCATGACAGAGTCCATTGATCGGCTATGCTCAGCATCAGCCTCCTTGACAAGGGCTGCTAGATCGGAGTCAGCCACCTTCTTTCCCTCCTCTCCCTTTTTCTTATAAGTGAAACTAAAATCCTTCTGGATTCCAGCCACTTCTATATGCTCAACCTCCCTCTCTTTCCTCTTCCCTTTCTCCCTCACCCTACTACTCTCCTCAGCCATCTCCCTCTCAACCACCCCCTCTTTCTCTGCCTCGAACTCCTCCTCTCCCCTCTTCCTCCCTTTTTGGGTGCATTGGTTGGGGTTTGACTATCAGCAAGCGCCTTAGTAATGGCAACCTCCACCATGGGTTGGATATAAGTGGGAAGCCTCTCATCAAGGGTTTGAATGACTATATCTTTAAGTATGGGTATGATGAGAGGCAGGGATTTCTGGAGGATAGCATCCAGCTGCTCAGGGGGGTTCTGACCCTGAGAGCTAGTGCCAGAAGCAGGGGCTGGTGGCCGAGTTTGTGGGAGTGGCTCAGTGTTTTTGAGACCTTCGGGTGAAGGTGCCATCTGTGGGGTCATGGTGGCAGATGGACTTCTATCTTGAGTCATTTGAGCAAGCAGCTCTTTGAGTCTGCTTATCTCATCCTCTAAGATAGTGTTTTGAGCAACTACATCAAAGAAGAAGCTCAGGTCATCATCAATGGGAGCTGAATCACCTGACCTCCTGACTGTGTCAGGATATACATGCTCTGAGTGTGGCTCAGTAGTAGCATGTGCCCCTTGTTCATGGTACTGGGGACTTCCAGCCTCCGGATTGGATCCATCATCGGCAGTTGCCTCTGGTGAGGTCTTATTGATGTTACCAGCTTCACCCTGCTCAGATGTTGATGCAGGGGAAGTGGCAGCCTCACCAGATTGTCCTATCTCCCTAGCCACACTGGGAGATTGGTCTTGTGATTCTCTGTGCTGTGGGCTCCCACAGGCACTTGTATCCACCCCCTCTTCGGTTGGAGTCTCCCCAGTTGTAATAGGTTTCTGGGGAGAGGGTGGAGTGCTCAGATGGGTTAGCACTTTGGCGATAACCAATGTAGGGCTTTGTGGGGCGGTCTCATCAGGAGATGGGCTCGAAGCAGAGTGCACAGGGGGAGGACTGTGCTGTTCAATGGCAGTCCTCTCAATTGAGATAGACCCCAGTAGTGTGGTTGCCCCAGTATTGGTTGCATCAGGCTCCTGTTGAGAGGAAGCCTGTGCGGTTGTGGTAGGTGGAGTCGTGGTACCTGCTGGGAGAATCGAACCAACAGGCACATCCTGCCTTTGTGTTGCAGGGGCATCCTCAGGGGACTCATCTCCCTGAGTAGCCTTTTTAGGCTTCTTTTTGGCTTTTGGTTTGGTGGGGACTTTGGATTTGGAGGTGGAGGCTGTGGGTTCCTGTTGCGTGGGTTTTCGCAGCCGGCCAGCCTGTTTGAGTGTGTGGTCAGTTTTGTGCCTGGAGTATACCTCGGCTAGAACAGCCATGGCAGGGACCCCAGCGCCAACTAGTCCCTCAGCCTGAAGCTGGTTTTCTATCATGGCCATTATGAACCGTGGATACAAGATCCAACGGTTAGAAAGAGGTTTTGTGGCCATGTCTTTAAGTTCCAAAAAGATGAGATCAGTTAAGTTCAGAGGTTGATGCTCAAAGATAGAAAACAATACCTGTTGCCACCTTGTTGACATCTGGTCCCACGAAGAGGTTTTAGGAGCCAGACACACGTTCACCATATGAAAAATGAGGCGTTGGAGATCAGGGAAGTGCTTCTTCAACAAGGTGGAGGCGGAGAGGTCACCCTGGTAGTCGTTGGATGTGAATGATAGATCCAGGGCACCTTTGGGGTAGGAGGTTGGGTGGGTGGCATCCTCCAGCTGTAGGGTTTGGCGCAGAGTAGCTGGAGTGATAACCACGGGGTGGTTGTTGACGGAGGACCGGAGAAAGACCTCGCCATCCTGCTCTCCGGTTTGGACGGTTATGTTTGTCCAAAACTCCGTCAAGGAGTCGGTGTATATAGTGAGGTTCAAGAGAAAAGCCGTTTTGTATGGTGAGTCGTGCATAAGATCGACGGCTTGGTGAAATTTGGGCCATAATGGCGATTTGGTGAGATGGGCGACACAGTTGTGTCGAGGTTTCAGTTGCATGTTCGCCATTAATGGTGTATGGGAATTTCAGAGGTTTTGAAAGATTAGGTCAAGTGAGGAGTAAATGCTCTGAAGGTGGGGTATTTATAGGGTAGGGCAAAGGGTTGAAAGAAAACTACTGAAGGTTTTGGTGTTAGTGATCAGTTGTTGTAACGACTGATGACGTGGTTTTAACCTTCAGTGGTTGTAACATCTGAGGACTTGGTGTTGGTCTTCAGTAGTTGAAACTACTGAGACTTTGGTTTTGTCCTTCAGACGTTGTAACAACTGAAGACTTGGTGTTAGCCTTCAGTAGTTGTGAACTACTGATGTCAGTAGTTGTGAACTACTGAAGACATGGTATTGCTTCAGTTGTTGTAAACAACTGAGGACTTGGTGTTAGCCATCAGTAGTTGTGAAACTACTGAAGACATGGTTTTGTCCTTCAGTTGTTTGGGTATGAAACAGCAGCTGTTGTCATCAGCTGATGAGAAATTACTCATCAGTTGTTTCCGTCAAATCAGTTGTTTCATACTAGCCTCTACACTTACTCATCAGCTCTTTGGCTGATTTTCAGATGTTTCATCGACCCTTCAGCTCTTGTGAATATTTATGCCTTCAGCTCTTGTGATCAGATGTTCACAAGTGCTGATGAAATACTCCAGAGCTGGTGAACAAAATTTGTCTTCAATACTTGTGTAAAATTACACATCAGTACTTGTGAGCAAAATTTGTTCTTCAGTACTTATTTATTTGAAAATCATACATCAGTAGTTGTAATCCACTTCACTACATCAGTTGTTTTCAATAAATAATGTACATCAGTACTTTGAGTCAATTTAGTCTTCAGTAGTTGTGAAAGAGCTGAAGACTGAATTACTCATTAGTACTTGTATTTGACCTAATGCTCATCAGTAGTTATGAAATAAGAGCACTAGCATAGGTCAAATCAATCAAGCTGCAGCATACCAAGCCGTAGTACCAAATTTTGGAATGTGGCACTATCTAAAGGCTTAGTGAAGATGTCTGCAAGCTCATTAGCACTAGGCACAAACTTAGGATCAATCATACCTTTTTCATAGCAATCCCTGATAAAATGATGTCTGATCTCAATATGTTTGGTCCTAGAGTGCTGGACTGGATTCTTAACAATACAAAGAGCTGAAGCACTATCCATTAGTAATGGAGTCTTAGTCTCAGTAATGCCATAATCCAGGAGTTGGTTCTGAAGCCAGTGTATTTGAGAGGTACAACTTGCAGCAGCAATGTACTCAGCTTCAGCAGTGGATGTAGCAATTGAGGTTTGTTTCTTACTCTGCCAAGAAACTAAACAATTGCCTAGGAATTGGCAACCACCAGAAGTGGATTTTCTGGTGACTTTGCATCCTGCATAGTCACTATCAGAGAAAGCAACTAGTTTGCAAGAATGCCCAGTTGAATACCAAAGACCTAGTGATTGGGTACCTTGCAGATATCTAAAGATCCTTTTGACTGCAATCAAATGGGATTCTTTAGGTGCAGCCTGAAATCTAGCACAAACATATGTTGGAAACATGATGTCTGGTCTAGAAGCTGTAAGGTACATCAAGGACCCAATCATACATCTGTAAAGGGTTTCATCAACCGCTTTACCTTTCTGATCTACATCTAGTTGTGTGATGCTGCTCATGGGAGTAGAACAGGGCTTACAGGTTTGTAAATCAAACTTATTCAACAACTCTTTTGAATATTTGGACTGATGGATGAAGATTCCATCATCCTGTTGTTTGATTTGCAAACCTAAAAAGAACTGTAATTCTCCCATAGCACTCATTTCAAACCTTAGTTTCATTAGCTTTGTAAATTCATCACACAACTTTGGATCAGAGGATGCAAAGATGATGTCATCTACATAGATTTGAACAAGGAGCTTATGTTGTCCCACAGTCCTGATGAATAAGGTTTTATCAATGGTGCCTCTAGTGAACTTATTTTCTAAAAGAAAAGTTGATAGTGTCTCATACCAAGCTCTAGGAGCTTGCTTCAGCCCATAAAGAGCCTTATCAAGCTTGTACACCCAATCAGGATGTTTATTGTCCTCAAAGCCTGGTGGTTGACACACATAAACTTCTTCTTTTATTTTTCCATATAAGAAGGCACTTTTGACATCCATTTGATAAACCTTAAGACTGTGAAAGGCAGCATAAGCTAAGAATAGTCTGATTGCTTCCAGTCTGGCCACAGGTGCAAAGGTCTTATCATAATCGATGCCTTCCTCCTGTGCAAACCCTTGAACAACCAGTCTAGCCTTGTTCTTGACAATTTGGCCCTTCTCATCTGTTTTGTTCCTAAATACCCACTTGGTGCCTATAGCACACTTACCATTGGGTAGTGGAACAAGCTCCCACACTTGCTGTTTCCTAAACTGAAGAAGCTCAAGCTGCATAGCTTCCACCCATCCATTGTCTCTTAAAGCAATATGATAGTTCTTTGGCTCTTGCTGACTGATGAAGAGAGCATAGAAGCAGAAGTTGGACAATTGATTCCTGGTTGAAACTCCAGCATGAATATCACCAATGATTTGAGATGTGGGGTGATTCTTGAGCTCTTGATAGACTATGATATCTGTGCAAGTGTTTGTAGATCCATCAGCAGCAACAGATAGTGATGGAGATTCCTGAAACCATGTAGAGGATGGCAGCTCAAACGAAGTAGAGCAAGCAGAAATCTCATCAGCATTTGTAGTGGATGGAGCTGCTGAGGCTACAGGAGCATCAGGTTCAGTGGACTCAGGCAGGTTGTCAGTAAACCTAAAGAGGTGAGTACTGACTACATCATCATCAGTACCACCAGGTGAAGATCTGTTGACAGGCTCAACAGATGGAGGTTGATAAGGAACATATTGCAGTATGTCCAGATCAAACAGCTTCACAGGGTTTTGTGGAATCTTGTCCTTTGGAGATTCATTGAACTTAACATGCAGAGTTTCTTCAACCCCCTTTGTTCTACAGTTGAAGACTCTGTATGCCTTGCAAGTTGATGAATAACCAACGAAATACCCTGCATCCACCTTACTAGCAAACTTCTGGAGTGGGTTGGTAGTGTTGAGAATGAAACATGGACACTCAAATGCTCTAAAGAATGAAATCAGAGGGGCCAAGTGATGAAGAGCTTCATAAGGAGTCTTCATCAACCTCTTATTCACTAAGGCTCTATTCTGTACATAGCAAGCTGTATTGACAGCTTCAACCCAAAAGGTCAGTGGCAACCCTGAGTCAGCCAACATTGACCTTGCTGCTTCAATGAGGGTCCTGTTCTTTCTCTCCACCACTCCATTCTGCTCAGGAGTTCTAGGAATACTAAACTGCCTTCTAATTCCCTTGGACAGGTAGAAGTCATCAAGTGTGTGGTTTCTAAACTCTGTTCCATTGTCACTTCTCACACACTTGACCTGTAGGGAATACTGCTTTTCTACAAGTAACACAAAGTTCATTATAGTCTTGGCTGCTTCATCCTTGGAGTGCAAGAAGAAAGTCCATACAAACCTGGAATAATCATCCACAATTACCAGGCAGTATTTCTTCTTTGCCATGCTCATCACTCTAACAGGACCAAAGAGATCCATGTGCAGGAGCTGCAAGCAGGCAGTGGACTTTGGTTCTTCTATTGAAGGGAATGAAACTTTGTGTTGTTTTCCTTTCAAGCAAGCAGTGCAGTCATCTTCACACTTGAACTCCTTCTGAGGCAATCCTCTTACTAAACCATGGCTTATAAGCTGATTCATGTTCTTGAAATTAACATGACCCAGCCTTCTATGCCATAGTGTAGACTCTTGAGGAGATGCCTTGGAGAATAAGCAAGGATGGCCTTTTGGATCCATCTTTTTGGAAAGATCTAAAGCATACACTCTTCCTGTCCTGTTGGCCTTCAGGAGAGTGTGTTCATCCAATGCCTTGTCAATCAAACTCAGAACTTTGGATGACAGAATCCGATAGTTCTGGCTTGTGAAAAGGGCAACATGGCCTTTGTCACATATTTGACTGACACTCAAGAGGTTGTACTTGAGATTCTCCACATGGTTAACATCATCAAACCTTATTTCCCCATTGGAAACAAAGCCTTTTCCGATGATGTAACCCTTTGCATCATTGCCAAAAGAAACAAATCCCTTCTTTCCTTGAGAGTAGTCATTAAGAAGGGAGCTGCTTCCTGTCATGTGCATGGATCCTCCACTGTCTACATACCAGATGCTTCTATGGCATGTTGAAGAACCCTGCAAACATAACCATGTGTTAGTTAGTCTTGGAGACCCAAACCTGCTTGGTTTTGGGTCTGTTCTCATCTACAGGTGCAGCACTAACAGGTGTGTTATGTTTGACAGTCTGAGGTGAAGAAGATGGTGCAGACGAGGAACCCTTTGGCTTGGACTTCCTTTTCTGTGGTTTCAACACAGGAGCATCTAAGTGGTTGACTCTTCCCACTAGTTGCTGAACCATCATCACCAACTGTGTCTGATTTTGTGATAAAGCCTTCAGCTCTTCAGACACATTGGAGTTTGCTGATGATGAGTTCCTATGTTGTACCATCTTTTTCTGAGCAACCTCAGCTGTTGCCTGAGTGATCCCTACCTTCTTTTTAGATTCAGCTTTGGGCTTAGGGATTTCAGTCTTGGATGTTGCTAGTACAAACTTGGTTTCAAACTCATTCTTTATTTTATTGATGTTCTCATTAATTTTCTCCTTCTGTTTGAGTTTGGAACCCCTTTTGTACCAGCAATCATCAGTAAGATGATTGAACAAACCACATATCTCATATGGCTTTTTCTTCATCTTATGCTGATCATCAGCTAAAGAGGATTTAACTGCTGAAGACTTGTACTTCAGCTGTTTGCCATCAGTACCAGCAGTTTTCTTCCTAGTGCCTGCTTTCCTGGTATCCTCTCTAGCTGTCTTCAAACCTTTCCTACTGTTAGTTTTCTTCTCTTTAGTGCTAACAGTATTTGAGGTTTGAACTTCAGATGTTGTCACTTGCTCTCCAGTACCTTCAGTACTTCTAGTGACAACACCTGAGTTGATCAGCCTTTTGGTCATGTGACAGTCAGCATTTGAACCATCAGCTGTTGTAGCATCAGCTGATTGGTTTTGGCAGAAGTTAATGCTGACTTCTATCTCTGATGATGCTGATTCAGAAGATAGTAGGTCACATGATGAGAAGGATTGGTTATTGCTCTCTCCATCAGATTCAACTTCTACTCTTGAAGTGAAATCTGTAGGAGGAGCAGTGTGATTATAACCAATGCCAAACTTCACATTGGAAGCTGATTGCTTGCTAAGAAGCATTTCAAAACCCTTGCATGATTGCACCCATCGATCACACTCAACTTGGGTGGTTGTAAGAGTTTCCTTGAGGTCTCTGTACTTCTCTAGAAGTACATCTTCCCTAGCTTTATCATCTTTGATTTGGCATTTAAGCTTGTAAATCTTATCATTTTTATCTTTTAGAGCAACCTCAAAATCAGCTTTTCTTTTGGAAATAGTATGCTCAAGCTCAAGATTTTTATCTATTAAAGCTACATTTGCTTCTCTAATAGAAGCAAATGCTGCTATGCATGATTCAGAACAAAGCTTGGCTTTTGCCTCAGTGGATACCTGAGATGAGGCATTGGATGATGACCCTTCAGCAGAATCAAGGGCCATCAAAGCAAGATTTCCAAAAGGTTGGTCACCACCATGTTGACCAGCACCTTGGAGTAGTTGATCCTGACCAGATAGCTCTTCTGGTAGACTACTCCAGTCAACAACACTTGGGGTGAAAAAGCTATGTTGTTGAGGTTGTGTGTGATGATGAGATTGGGAAGATTGAGGCTCTGGAAGAGCATGAGGTGGTTGAGCCGGGGGTGCTTGAGTTTGACTAGGCTGAGGCATGTAGTAACAGGGGTAAGGATATGGCATATGACCCTATGGCACAAAATAAGCAGGTGGTGCCTGTGCTTGTGATGGATGGCCAGAGCTGGAGGAAGGTTGCCCTTTGTGCTGTGAGCTATTGCTGGGAAAAGTCACAAAGGGTGCAGAGGAGTTAGATCCAGACGATCTACACTCTCTTGTAAAGTGTCCAAGCCTTTGGCACTTGTGACACCTCAACTTGCTCTTGTCAAAACCAACTTTGGTTTTGCCAGAGAGTCCAGGGAATTTCCTACCAGTTCTCTTGTAGAACTTTTGAGAGCGGATATTTATCATTGCCATTTGGTTCAAAATATCCATCTCTTCCAGATCATCATCTGGAATGCCCTTCAAGTCCTCCATCAAAAAGCACAAGTTGTCACCACCACCTCCTGAACTACTAACACCAACAAAAGCTTGTTCTGAGTTGGTAGAGAAATCAATATGCTCATCATAAGAACTTTTTGATGAAGCATATTCTGACTCATGACTTATCAAGGCAGTATTACCTTAGACAAAGTCATCAGCGAGCTTGCCAGAAGAGGACAACTTCCTCTATTGCTCTATCTCTCTCTCAAAAGTGAGCAGTTTCCCATGAAGTTGGGTGAGAGATAGAGTTTCCAGATCAGCACTGGAGCGTAGGACAATGGTGTATGTGTCCTATCTCTCAGGAAGTGACCTGAGGAACCTGTTGTTCATCTGGCTGTTGGTGTACTCTTGTTTAACCATCTTCAGCTCAGAGATCAAACAAGAGAACCGCTCAAACTGTTGGGTCAGAGTCTCACCCTTTCTATATGAGAATGTCTCAAATTTTTGGCGAGGATTTCCCTATTGTTTGCTAAGACCGAATCAGTTCCTCCAAATTGTTCCTTTAGAGCAACCCATAGGTCATGAGCAGACTCATGATGCAAGAGCCCTGAATATATCTCATTAGGAATGGCCATGGCTAGAATTCCATGGGCTCTAGCATCAATTTCGAACAGCTTTAGATCTTCATCCGAATATTGTTCAGGTTTCTTCGCAACCTGTTCATTAGATTCCGGGACGCTCACCATAGGCTTGTATGGTCCATGCACCACTGACTTCCAACAATCAGCACTGTTGACAGCCAAGTGGTGTAGCATACGTCTTTGCCATATGTTATACTCGTTCCTAACAAGCATCGGAGGCTTTGTTGAGGAACCAGTATTGTGAGGATCATTAGTTGGTGTCGTCATCTCAGGTTTTAGTCAAAAACAAGTTTAAACAAGACAAACGTAACTCAAAACCACCTGAGGACCTCAAGATTTTGGCCAGAAACAGCAGAAACTCACTCTCTATGGCTAATTCTTGCAAATTGCTAATTCGATCAAACAGAGAGATCAAAAGAGCAGTTTCAAATGATCAATAGTGAAATCGATCAATGATTAACCTGCTCTGATACCATTTGACAGGATCTCAGCCTCTCGTTTGATCAATCAGATTGGTTTGCAGCGGATTTAGCACGTTAATTAGCGATTAATGCAAGAACATAAAAGATATTGCAAGTAAAAGCACAATCATAGAGAGAGAAAAGAGTTCTGCAAGAAATTAATTTTCTATTGCTCAACACGTTTCGGCAATTAAAACAGCATGGTTCACCATCCTTTTATAGGCGGCAAAAGGATGGTGGTGATGTCCTTTCTCTGACATCAACCGATTATTAAAATTACAACTGACGGAACATAAAACTACTGAAGATGTCAACAGCTGACATCTTCTTACAAAAGTGTTCCTATCTTTACAAGTACTGACAAAAGTAAACTACTGAAATCCTACAACGACTGAAGAACAAACTCTTCAGTCGTTTATAACTACTGATACTATAACAGCTGAAGAACAAGCTCTTCAGCTGTTGTACAACTACTGAAACAAAATAAACTACTGAAAAAGAAAAACCATCACAACAACTGAAGAAGACTTCTTCAGCTGTTGTGACAAACTCTGAGTCTTCAGCACTTGGTTCTTCAAACTTGGGCTTCAGATGATGTAACAGCTGATGACTTCAGTAGATGTCATCAGCTGTTGTCTTCAGTCTTTGTCTTTAGACTTTGTGCTTCAGTAGAAGTTCTTCAGCTCTTCAGTTCTTTAGCTTTTGATTCTTCAGCACTTGTCTTCAGTACTTGAAGTCTTCAGTACTTGTATGATCAGTACTTCAGACTTCAGTACTTGTCTTCAGTACTTTAGAGTCTTCAGCTGTTGTTCTTCAGTTCTTTGATCTTCATACTTTGATCTTCAGACTTTGTCAGAACAGCTGATGGGAGTCTTCAGCAGTTGTTACAGTGGCATGTGGGACTTAGTGGTTTTCCTGATCTTGGCTCATTGGTTCATTTGGTCCAACATATTAACAACCCCAGTTTCATTACCAGCTGTTCCACCATTCTCAGTATCTTCCCCTGTTCCTTGGTTATGCTCATTGTTAGTATCGTTATCCCCGTGGAGATTATGATTCAGAAGAGTGTCGCTCATTTGAGTCACTATCGTTGGAATTAGTGCGGCTAGTTGATGAGCAATCATAGCAGCTATATCGGGGTTTTCAGTTCCCTGATTGTTGCTGGCGGGACCACCACCTGTTCTTGGTGGCCTACCTCTACCTCTGCCCCGTGGGGTCTCACCTTCGCGATTTGTACTGTGGGTGACTCTTCGAGGGGACATTTTCTAATCATAAAAGGAGTAAACATGTAAACTTTAGTCACTTTAAGATATACATTTAATTCCACTCATCAAGTTCCAACATTTTATGCTCCAGTCAATCAAGATCATCACGTAGCCCAGTTCAAGCACATTCTTGGTATATCGATGATGCTTATATAGAGGGTTCCCCGCAGCGTTCCCACCACATCCATGATATACTGAGAACGTTGCTTAAACCGGTTACATGACATCCGATTTTCCTTAACATCATCCCAATGAACAACGTAGTGTATGTGTAGAGAGTATCATCACTCTTCTACAACTCTTTGAAGTCCACATTCATTCTAAGCATTTAGTCAGTTCCATAGTTACTGAAATGCTAGGCGGACTAAGGTTTCATAAAGAGTAAGACTAATATCATAATTGAAATCCCATGAAGGCTCTAAGTAGAACAGGACTTAAGCAATAGTAGAGATCATGAATGTTTTATCATCATTAACAGAGTCTTACTAGAATTATGATTATAGTGCCCTAAGGCATAGAATAGAAGACTTGTACTAACTATGATCGTTACCTCACGGTAAGATTCGGCAGGCATCACATGCACTGCAAATTGCAATTACGTGTGCACCCGTAATGGTAATTTGCCTTGCATGATCCCCCTCAGCTTCGCCTACCCAAGTTAACATCACAGTGTTGAAGCCATTCATCATACACAAATCGTGTAAGTTCTCATGTCCATGATCAATAGCATCCCAATAGTAGTTCGTCATAACAAATAGATTCCAAGCACATAATCTCAATTAGTATAACAAAAGTTGCCTATCCCTTCTTGTTTCGGGACCTCAGGCATAACTATCTCAGGGTCGGGCTCAACATCCGGGATGCTTCGTGTGATCTGTGAAGATCCCTTCAGGTTAGGTATCCCAACCTATTAGTAAAATGCGGCGCGCATAGGAATGGAAGATTCTAGTAGAAGGCATCTCGTGAGGAAAGAGTGTTGGGTCATGATAAGGCTGGTGCAACCAAAACCACTTCACATAGTCATTTTTGGTACTACATTCAAGGGCTTCCGAAGCTAAGCATGAGATCTTCCGAGAGTCTGAAGAACAACAGCTGAAGATATCTACTGAAGGCAAAAGCTGAAGTCAACTGCTGAAGACAACAGCTGAAGCCAACAGCTGAATATATCTACTGAAGGCAAAGTTTGAAAGCTTCCGAAGACAAAGTCTGATGAAAGAACTGAAGACAAAGTCTGATGAAAGAGCTGAAGACAAAGTCTGAAAGCTTCCGAAGACAAAGTCTGATGAAAGAGCTGAAGACAAAGTCTAAGCTTCCGAAGACAAAGTCTGATGAAAGAGCTGAAGACAAAGTCTGCTTCCGAAGACAAAGAAGACTCCAAGCCTCGGAAGAAGCAGTGTTCTGAAGTATAAGTGGCTTCGGAAGAAGTTATTCTTCCGAAGTACTTTATCCTTCGGAAGACATTGCTATGACCAGCAGATAAAAGAATGATCCCTGACAGTCCACTGCAGACCTCTGATACAACATGGCACCTTCCTAAAGAGCCATGTTGTTGACCATACTTTATTCTACTGTTCACCTTTTAATGATAGTACATGTTACCAACTTTAGTTGGTGACAAAAGGTAAGTCAGGGACATGTCCTGACTACCAACTCTCAAGCAAAATGTCTGAAAGACCTCACCTAGAGTCTTGTAGTATAGATGTAAGGTTAGAGGTGTCCAGCTGGTATCAAAGTATATCCGGCTGTAGGTAGTATTATATATATCTTCTCCTTGTAACTCTTTAGATAAGCGATTTGAGTCCAAGAGTCTTGTAATCCTTTGAGTTGAGAAGCAATATATAAAAGTACCTTGAAAATTTACTTCCTGTGTTAATTTTCTTACTGCTTCTTACTTGTTATATTGAGATCAACTCTTCATAGACTACTTGCTGAGTGTTATTCACAGTGAGTTGAGAGAAAAACCACCCATAATCGATCCTGCAATTGGTATAAGAGCTCCAGGCTCTTGATTGTGAGATCTTACCATCCAAATCAACTTGTTTTTCACTCCTCACTTCAAGCCACTCACTCAAATGGCCGCTCTCTCCAAGGCTGATATGGAAACCGGTACCATGACCAAGTCCCCACTGATCACCCCTGAAGACTTTGACACATGGTGTATCAGAATGGAAGGCTTCATCAAGTGTCAAGATTCAAGGATGTGGGACTCCATTGTCAATGGTCCTTTCATACCAAGCACTACTTCTGCCACTGGTAATCGCATCATTCCAAAAAATGTTGATGATTACTCAGAGGAAGACAGGAAGAGAATAGAGCTAGATCAAAGGGCTATGACTTCTCTCCAAACTGCTCTCCCCAACTCTGTCTACAGAGGCTTCAAGAAGTGCAAGACTGCCAAAGACTTATGGGAAGCTTTGAAGCTGATGTATGAACGATCCAAGGAAACCCAAGAGAACAAGAAGGATCTCTTGAAGCAGCAGTTTGAGAACTTTACTTTCAAGGCTGGTGAGACCTTGACTCAACAATACTTCAGGTATGTTGAGATAGTAGATACTCTGGTGGATATTGGAGTAGCTCTTGAGAATAGAGACATAGTTAGGAAGTTCATGTCTTCCCCTCCTAAACTATGGACACACTACTGTGTTGTAATCAAGAGAACTTCGGACCTTAAGACTCTTACTCTCACAGAGTTTTATGGTATCCTAAGTGCATTCCAGATGGAGATGAACATGCAGAACTCCTCTGGTCACTCCAATAACCAACTGAGTTCAGCCCTTCATGTGGTTGAAAGGGAAATCATAGAACCACAACATCAGTTGCTGTGTTACTCTGACAACTCACACAGTGGACCCTACATTACTCTACCTGAGACTCCAAAGTCTCAAAAAGTTCAACACAACTCCTTTCAGGATAGTTGTGCCTTTGTCTCTGGATGTGGACACTCTGGTGATTTTCAATACTGCTTTGATGATCTTGAGTGCTTCAGTCCAGATGATGTGGAGTATGTGGACATTGTCCACCAGATGGCTCTTTTAACTTACAGAGCGAAGAAGTTCTTCAAGAGAACTGGAAGGCAATTCCCTCAAAACCCAGTCAACAGCAAGTTTGGAAGAGCAAAGCAAAGTGTTACAACTGCAACCAACTTGGTCACTTTGCTAGGGAATGCAAGGCTCCCAAGAACAACCCGGGAAACCCACAGGCCTCCACACATCCCACTGCTTCAAAACATGAAGAGAAGTCAACTGAGATAGCTGCTGTGGCACAAGAAGTTGACTGGAGCTTCATGGTCCAGGATGTGACTCCCGCTCAAGCGCTCATGGCCGGAACAGATGATGATCAGGTATATGAACATCTTTGTACTGCTGCCTGTATTGCTAAAGTTAAACTTTATAAGGATTACATTTCAGAAATCAGATCTGAGGTTGAGTCTTTAAATGTGCTAAAATCTGATTTTAAGAGAGCTGAATCTGACTATCAAAAGAAAATTGAAGAGTTAGAGAAAACTGTGTCTCTTTTAAAACATGAAAAGACCAACTATAAGACTCAAATCAAAGATCTGATATCCAAACTATCTGAAGTTCAAGCCCAGTTGGTCACAGCTGAGGCTCAGGCCAGGAAGCAAGCTATTGCTGAGCAAAGCTTCCAAACTATTCTTGCATCAACCTCTCATTCCAAAATGTTTTATCAAAACAAAGAAGGGTTGGGAACCAATGAAATAGCTCCACCACACTCTTATGAGTCTATTAGACTACCTAGATGTGGTACTGAAGAGCAAGAGGTTCCAACTGCTGACCCTTCTCCATTGGAACTAAAGGATGAGGCAAAAATAGTGGCCACCACAGGGGAGAAACTGGAGGATACACTCATCTCTAGCTGTGAAGACCAAATCCTAACCACCAAGGCAAGAAGAAGCAGAGCTAAAGCTGCTAGAAGGACTGCCAAGAAGGTTGCAGAGTCCAAGCTTAAGATCAACCCAAAACAAAAGGGTGTCTTCATTTCTGTCGGATTTCAAGTAGTAGGTACTTCTGATTCAGGAAAGGAGTGTAATACCAGCACTCCTGTCCTACTGATGGATCAGAAGTTGAAAGGGAAAGTTGCTGATGAAGAAAAGAAACCCAAGAAACAGCAACCTGCAAATTCCAAGAAGACTAACATTGCATGCATAATGTGTGGTCTGCACAACCACATGGCTAAAGATTGTTACTACAATCCAGCAAGCACACATTATGCAAATAATGTTAGAAGAGAAGGAATCAGAGAAGGTTTCTCAGGTGGACCATCTCAAATGGTCCAAATGATGAAAAAGGGAAACTTGGTCTCGGAAGCCAAGTTGCTTTCGGAAGAAACTACTTCTTCCGAAGGGAAAATGGCTTCGGAAGCCAAACCTTCTAAGGTTCGGAAGAACAAGAAGGCTCCCTTGAAACCATCTCAGAAGAAGACTACTTCGGAAGAAAAGGTGGTGAAGGCTTCTTCCGAAAAGGAAGCTTCGGAAGAAGACCATGCTGCAAAAGCTTCAACAAGCTCATCCTCAAAGATCAACCAAGGGATGGATTGGAAGATCAAGGAAGATGCTACAGCCCAAACCTCTTCTTCAACGACCTCTATTGAACCCCAATGCATATCTTTTGGTTCAATTATGTCACTCTCTTTGGAAGAGCCCAAGACCTGTAAGGCTTGGGCTTCCAAACAAAACTAACCATCTCATCTTATGTGCAGGGAAGTCCATTTGACAAGAACAACAATGTCTGGATTGTAGATAGTGGATGCTCCAGGCACATGACAGGGAACAGATCTCTCCTTCAACAATTCCAGAACTTTGATGGAGGGTCTGTCCAATTTGGAGGTGAGGCCGGAGGATATATTTTTGGCAGAGGAAGTATATCCAATGGCAGAATAAATATTGACAAAGTTCACTTTGTCAAACAGCTTGAGCACAATCTGTTAAGTGTTTCTCAATTCTGTGACCAGAAGCATCAGATGCTTTTCACAGAACATGAGTGCATTATTCTCAAACCAGGGATGACAATTCCTCCGGAATTGGTGCTTCTTAGATCTCCCAGGAAAGGGGATATGTACAAGCTGGATATGAACAATGCTTCTCCTATGGGTGAAGTATCATGCTTTCTTTCCAAAGCTGATAGTGATGAGTCAACACTATGGCATAAACGCATGTGTCATGTGAATTTTAAAACAATGAATAAATTGGCTAAAAATAACTTGGTACATGGTTTGCCTAAAAATGAATTTTTCTGCAAAGATAACTGTGTTGCATGCCTGAAAGGGAAACGACACAGATCATCTCATAAATCCAAATGTGTTAACTCTATCACTACTCCATTACACTTATTGCACATGGATCTCTTTGGTCCCACAAGTATAATGAGCATTGGAAGGAAATCATACTGCCTTGTGATAGTTGATGATTTTACAAGATTTACATATTTTTTTAAGAAGTAAAGATGAAACTGCTGAAACTTTAAAATCTTTTATTCTTAAAATAGAAAATCAAATTGATCACAAGGTTAAGATCATTAGAAGTGATCAAGGGACTGAGTTTAAGAACTTTGTTCTTGACTCATTCTGTGACTCAAAAGGGATTGCCAGACAATATAGTGCTCCCAGAACTCCTCAACAAAACGGTGTTGCTGAGAGGAGGAACAGGACACTTATTGAGGCTGCTCGAACCATGTTAGCTGATTCAAAGCTGCCTCTAACATTCTGGGCAGAGGCAGTCAGCACTGCATGCTATGTGCAGAACAGGGTTCTTGTAGTTAAGCCCCATGGAAAAACCCCTTATGAGTTATGGAACAAGAGACCACCGTTCATTGGCTTTCTAAGGTCCTTTGGCTGCAGGTGTACCATACTTAACACAAAGGACAACTTAGCAAAGTTTGCTGAGAAGTCGGATGATGCTATCTTTGTTGGATACTCTTCTAGCTCCAAAGCTTATAGAGTATACAATATCAAGAATCAACAATTTGAGGAGTCATCCAATATAGTTGTTAATGAGCACACTCCTTGTGTTAAAGGGAATGGACCTGAGTATATCTTTGATTTAGAATTGTTTCCAAACTATTCTAAACCATCTTGTGAGAATGTTTCAGCTGGAACAGGTGCTCAAGAGAATGCTGATGCTGATGCTGATGCAAGTCAACTGTTTGAGCTTCCCAGACCTCTTCCAAATTCTCCAAGAGCTGAAAGGCAACAAGCTTCAACCATTCACAGATCTGATAGTGTAACTATCTCCAGGAATAATGAAGCTTCAACAAGTGAATCACTTGATCAACCTCAAAGTTCTTCAGGTGATCCATTACAACACCAGGTTGAGGGAAGTAGTATTCTGAAGGAACAGGCAACTGTTAATCCTACTTCACAACCAACCATTGATGATGTTTCTCAATCATTCAATCAGTCCTCATTGAATGACTTTGAAACAGCAGTTGGACAGAGTGATCCAGTTCCTGATCAGAATATGTCCAATCTGGACTTATCCCTGCAACTGGAAGTGATTCCTCGCCTTAGGATTCACAACACTCATCCAACTGAGAACATCATAGGGAATGTCTCTGAGGGTGTGAGAACAAGAGGACAAACTCATCATGGGAATGTCTGCTTGTACTCATGCTTCTTGTCTCAGATGGAGCCAAAGAAGGTGGAAGATGCCTTAAAGGATAGTAGTTGGGTTGAATCGATACAGGAGGAGTTGCTTCAATTCAGAAGACAAAAGGTCTGGAATCTATGCCCACTACCATCTTGTCAAGTACCCATAGGCACTAAATGGGTATTCAGGAACAAGAAAGATGATAGAGGATTGATTATCAAGAACAAGGCAAGACTAGTAGTTCAAGGATACACTTAGGAGGAAGGAATTGATTATACTGATGTCTTTGCACCTGTTGCAAGACTTGAGGCAGTTAGGATCTTTCTTGCTTATGCTGCATCCAAGAACTTCACAGTCTACCAACTTGATGTCAAGTGTGCTTTTCTATATGGGGATAGAGATAGGGAAATCTATGTATGTCAACCTCCAGGATTTGAAGACCCACAGCACCCCAACTATGTGTGCAAACTGGATAAAGCTCTATATGGGCTGCACCAAGCACCTAGGCTGTGGTATGAGACCTTGTCTCAGTTTCTCCTGAAGAATGGATACACTAGAGGTACCATCGACAAGACTCTTTTCATCAGAAAGAGTGGAGAAGACTGTTGCTTGTACAAGTCTATGTTGATGACATCATATTTGGTTCTTCAAACGACCAAATGTGTAAGGACTTTGAAAGCATTATGAAGCAGAAGTTTGAGATGAGTTCCATGGGAAAAATGGACTTTTTCCTTAGAATTCAGGTGAAACAGATGAAGGAAGGGTTCTTCATAAGTCAATCTAAGTATGTCTCAGACATCTTAGATAGATTTGAAATGAAGGATTGTAAACCAGCCAAGATACCTATGCCCAGAAACCATAATCTTTGCCCTGACCTTGAGGGGGAGGATACTGATCAACATCAGTATAGAGCAATCATTGGTTCTCTGATGTATCTTACGGCTAGTAGACCAGATATCATGTTTGCCACATGCATTTGTGCAAGATATCAGGCTGCTCCAAAGGTGTCTCACCTAGCTGCTGCAAAGAGGATCCTCAGATACCTCAAAGGAGCACCTAAACTAGGTCTCTGGTATCCAAGAAATAGTGATTTCAATCTCTATGGATACTCTGACAGTGACTATGGTGGCTGCAACATTGACAAGAAATCAATATCAGGAGGATGTCAATTTCTTGGTGGAAGGATTATCTCATGACAATGCAAGAAACAATCCTGTGTCTCTACATCAACTGCTGAAGCTGAATACATTGCTGCTGCTAGCTGCTGTGCTCAACTGCTATGGATTCAAAATCAGATGTTAGACTATAGATTCAACTTCATGACTACTCCTATCCATATTGACAACAATAGTGCTATCTCCATTACTAAGAATCCGTGAAGCACTCCAAGACAAAGCACATTGATATCAGGTATCATTTCATTAGAGATATTCATGAGAAACATCTAATCAAGTTAGTCAAAGTTGACTTAAATGAACAATATGCTGATTTGTTCACAAAGGCATTTGATGAACAAAGATTTAAGTATCTCATATCAGCTATTGAGATGATAAATATTGATTAACTACCACTTTTGAAAAACTTTTTAAATGTGTAATGTCTTGTGTCAATACAATTTAAGCCCTGTTACAAAAGATCTTTAAATTATTCTAAGTGTAAATTCCTTCCGAATAGGAATTAACTCTCGGAAGATATTCTTGAATATCTTCCGAAGCCAAAATTCCTCAATGGAAATTGTCTTCTCGGAAGAGTTTTTGGTCTCGGAAGAAGCAATTGATTTTACATCAGATCTACTTCCGAACCTTATTAAACTCCATTCGGAAAGATAACTTTACCTTCGGAAGCAATGCTTTGCTTCGGAAGAGAAAGTATCTTCAAAAGACCATTTTACCTTCGGAAGCAATGCCTTGCTTCGGAAGAGAAATTGACTTCGGAAGACAATTACCTTCGGAAATGTTTTACATTCGGAAGTAAAGGTTTTTATATGTAACGGATATCTTTTGGGCCCCACTCTGTAAAAAGTAAAGATTTTGTTCATGATGGTCAGATTATTTAAAATTATCCTTGTCGCCACTATCATTTCTCCGCCGTAAACCACCATACCACCCACAGTAACCCCAAACAGTTACCCTATTGCCGCCACTACCATAATTCATCCCTTTTAAATAATCTTGAATGATCAATTTCATCTTCTTTTACCGATTTACTGCCCTAACTATTCCCTTCACTGTCAAACCTGCAATCTCACCCAAATTTCAAGCATACCTTTTCTTCAATGGCGTTAAACCCTCAGCACAACCAAGTCGCATTACTTGATTCGTCAAGGGATGCCGACTTCAACCAAATCATCACCTTTCTTACCGAATCCACATACCTCACTGCACTTACAGTTAACCCCACCGTATACTCCAACCATATGTCCGAATTCTGGAGCAACGGTCAAACTACAGTTCTGAATGGGGTTCGAGTCCTGAGAACCCGCATTTGTGGCCAAGAGTTGGTCGTCACAGAACAACTCATCAGGGAGCATCTCGAGCTTCAAGATGATGGGGCTCCTACTGAGTTCCCCAAAGAAGACTTGGAAAGCACCTATATCCTCATGGGATATGGAGGGGATGTGAGCAGGTCTACCGTCTACAAGTTTAACTTCTCTTACCATTGGAAGTTCCTGCTGCACACTATCTTGCACTGCCTCTCCAACAAATCAGGGGGTTGGGATCAAATCCCATATGAACTAGGATGCCTAGTTCATGGGTTGGTGAGAGGTCTCCGATTCAACTACTCACAATTTGTGTTGACCAACCTTATCAGCAATCTGAGCAGGGATACATTCTTCATGTATCCCAGATTTATTCAACACATAATCAACTATGAGCTGGAACCAAGCAAGCTTTTCTGCGCAGCTGCTCTTACTATTCCACAAGTGAGGCCTACCATCTTCAAAATACTGAAGAAGGTTTCCATCAACTTCACTGGAAGGTACACTCCATTACCTCAAGAGATGACTGAGCGCATAGCTCCTGGTGACATCCCTGTTATCCCCACAAGTGATGAACCCACACCAGCAACCTCCACCATAATGCCAAAATCTTCTTTACCCATCAAAGTTACATACCAGAGATGACCCAAACGAACCCTTGTTCAATCTACTCTGATTGATCAAGCTCCTCCAGTTCAAACCAAAAGGGCTAGAGTGGAATCATGGGCTCCCACTCAGTCCGAGGTCACACCATCCTTCACATTCGACCTCAATGTGGGTTTTGAGCCTCCTCAGTCTCAAACCCAAGAGCCCGAACCCCAAGCCTTAAGCCCACAGGGTGAGTCTTTACACTCCCCTGTGCAGCCTTCTAAGGACAGCCCCACCATAGGCTCAATGCCTGTAGACATTGATCTAGGTCCCGAGTCAGTAGGTTTAACTTCCCTATCTTTCACTGACCTTTTACTCCGTACTGATAAAGAGATTACATCTCTCCATGGCCATGAAGTTGATCTACAACACCCTCTGAAAGATCAACAGAGCCAAGAGAGATCCCTTGTCTCTAGCCCCCATCAGCAGCCAATTACTGAGGTGAGTCCCACTGATGTGGAGGGGACTCATGTAGGCTCAGCTGCCACTACTCAGAGTCTCTCATTGAGCTCTCAGGACAGTGGTAACATCATTAGGACTAAGTCTACGGCAACTTCGCCCATTGACATCTCTGAAAGAGATGACTCTGAGCAAAGGTATCCAGGGTGCCAAGAAGCCACATCTGGTGGTGAGACTGAGCATACTAGGTATGTTATCTCATCTCCCCGTGATTCTTCTCATGAAGATGAGGGAAGTATGCAACTAACACTTCAGTACTTGCTTTCTAAGGTCTCCAACCTGGAATCACAGGTGAGAATCTTAGAATCAAGGACTGCCACTCAGCAACTTGAGATTAACACTCTCAAGGCTAAACTAGCTGAGAAATAGACAGAGAGGTCTGTTAGGCATGTACCTATTCAGGTCTCAATGACTTCTTCCTCTAGCTCATCTAGCTCTCAAGATGATGCTACCAAAAAGGGGGAGAAAGTTCAGAGACAAACACTTGAGGAACCACAAACCTAATCCCTTACTTCCCAACTCATCACACTACCTGAGTCATCTCAATCTTTTCTAGAGATTGACTCAAAGATGCTTCAAGATCTCTACAGACTTTTCACAAAGTCTGTATTGAGATCATCCCTAGAACAGCCCAGCCCCGACACCACACTTATATATTTGGGGCTGAGGAGTTTCAAAGACTGACTGCACCTTCTACCACTGTAGAAGAAGTTGGTCACCTAAGGTCCACATGGAACCTGAGATTAGCTTCAAAGGGGAAATGGGGACTGATGGCCCAGCAACTGAAATAGATGGGACAGAAATTGCAACAGTCTCATCTTCCGAAGCTCAAGCTGAAGCTTCCGAAGCTGACATTGAAGCCTCGGAAGAACAAGAAAAGTCTTCCGAGGCCGAAATAGAAGCCGCGGAAGGCTTATTTCAGATGTCCGAGGAACTGACCATCACAGATGTTATTGCTGAAATAGCATCTGAGGTGAGCAGGGAGGACATCTCTGATATTCCTCCAACCCAAATACCAGCTGAACTTCTCTCTCAATCACAACCCTCTATCCAAGAACCACCACAGTCAAGCACTGCCAAAGACAAAGGAAAAAGAAAATTGACTGTGGAAGAGCTTCAGGAGGAGGAGAGAATTGAGAAACTCAAAAGGAAAGGTAGGTTTCCTACTGAGAAACTGCTAGCTGCTAGTTCTAAAGCAGCTACAGCCAATCAGGAAGAAATCAACCAAAAGGGAAGGACAGCACTCATTGACCAGCTCATCAGCTTAGGAGTTGCCAATAAGGAGATACTCCTGCTACCACTAGAGGAGTTGGTGACTTTGGAGAGGTCAACCAGGCTAAAACAAGAAGAAGAAGCCAGGTTAGCCTTGGAGAGGGAAGAAGAAGAGCGAAGGGAGGCAGCCCTGAAGCTGAGAGAGGATAGGATCAAATTCCTACTCTCAAGAGGCTTCAGTCTTCCTGAACTATCTCCATATGATGATGACATGATCCTGCTGCTCCACAACAAAGAGCAGGATCAAATGGAGATGGAAAGGAAGAAGGCTGCTAGGGAGAAGTTGAGGGAGAAGAAGAGGAGGGAGGAAGAGAAGGGGGTCACTGCCACCAAGAAGTCCAACGACAAAGCCTGGATGAAAGACTATCTCCGGGCCCATGGCTTCTCTAGTAGGCAGGTGGGACCTATGTCCGAAAGGACACTCCAGCGGATAGTCAGTGAAATAAAAGCTGACATCCGTTTGGGGAAAAGGAAGGAGATGTACAGGAGGGTACAGGAATGGTGTTCACCCCAGCCACTCAACCACAGCCAACCACTAAACCACAACCCACACCAGAAGAACCAATCCCATTTCCTATTGAAACCGAACCCACTGATGAAACCTTCACCCTGAACCCACAACTCTACCCAAACCTACCACATCACCTCAACCACCCAAACTACCCATCCTAAAACCCAAAACAACCCAAACCACTAAACCTAAGCCTACCCAACAAAAACCAAGACCATCCCCTCAGCCTCCTCAACATCTCTCCTTTGAGGAAATAAAGGAGTTCAAGACAAGGCTCATCAACTGCACCACTTTGAGCAGCATCTCCTGTGAGGGAGACCTTATCAACATCATCTATGTTGATAACTCTTCAAGCTCCCTCACCCTAGGACAATTTCTTGAGTTGCCTAGAGACACCTTGGGCTAGGCTGCAAGACTTCTTGGTCTCAACTCCGATACCCTCAATGCTGAGGAGAAGAGACTAAGAAGGAGACTGGTGACTCTACTAGATACAAGAAAAGAGGACAAGATTTCTAGTCAATCTCCTGGACCTAGGAATGCTATAATCTAGTGGAGGTTCGATGAACCTTCTCACAACTTTGTTGTGGAAAGGGAGAATGGTGAAACCAACAGGCTCAATGCCACCTCTCTTTTGCATCTCAGCAGATTTGACCTTGCTGAGCTTGTAGAGAAGCCATTCTCCAATCCCTCCAACTCTGAGACTGCTGCACACATCAGAAATCATATCAGCGGTCTCACTTGGCTGAACAAAGTAGAAGAGCCAAGATTGAAGAAGAGTTGAAGCTGAAAAGAGTGGAAGACAAGGAAAGACCAACCACCAAAGGCACAGCCTTTCTACAGATGGTGGAAGGTCCTGAATTGGAACCAATAGTTAGATGGGAATATGACTATAGTTCCCATCAACTAACTCTTTTCAGAGGGCCACAACAAAGGGTACACATAATCCAAGGAGAAAGAGTGGAGGTTTTGTCTACCAAGGATCTGTACAAGATTCTCAGCACCACATCAGGAAAGAATGAAGACACTGATAAACACTTACTTTCCATGGTGCTGAGAGCTTTGAGAAGAAGAGGGAAGTGAAGTTTTGGTAGCATCAGCCTAGGGGGAGTTTGTTGGGTCATGATAAGGCTGGTGCAACCAAACCCACTTCACATAGTCATTTTTGGTACTACATTCAAGGGCTTCCGAAGCTAAGCATGAGATCTTCCGAGAGTCTGAAGAACAACAGCTGAAGATATCTACTGAAGGCAAAAGCTGAAGTCTACTGCTGAAGACAACAGCTGAAGCCAACAGCTGAAGATATCTACTGAAGGCAAAGTCTGAAAGCTTCCGAAGACAAAGTCTGATGAAAGAATTGAAGACAAAGTCTGATGAAAGAGCTGAAGACAAAGTCTGAAAGCTTCCGAAGACAAAGTCTGATGAAAGAGCTGAAGACAAAGTCTGAGCTTCCGAAGACAAAGTCTGATGAAGGAGCTGAAGACAAAGTCTGCTTCCAAAGACAAAGAAGACTCCAAGCCTCGGAAGAAGCAGTGTTCCGAAGTATAAGTGGCTTCGGAAGAAGTTATTCTTCCGAAGTACTTTATCCTTCGAAAGACATTGCTATGACCAGCAGATAAAAGTATGGTCCCTGACAGTCCGCTGCAGACCTCTGATACAACATGGCACCTTCCTAAAGAGCCATGTTGTTGACCATACTTTATTCTACTGTTCACCTTTTTATGATAGTACATGTTACCAACTTTAGTTGGTGACAAAGGTAAGTCAGGGACATGTCCTGACTACCAACTCTCAGGCAAAATGTCTGAAAGACCTCACCTAGAGTCTTGTAGTATAGATGTAAGGTTAGAGGTGTCCAGCTGGTCTCAAAGTAGATCCGGCTGTAGCTAGTATTATATATATCTTCTCCTTGTAACTCTTTAGATAAGCGATTTGAGTCCAAGAGTCTTGTAATCCTTTGAGTTGAGAAGCAATATATAAAAGTACCTTGAAAATTTACTTCCTGTGTTAATTTTCTTACTGCATCTTACTTGTTATATTGTGATCAACTCTTAATAGACTACTTGCTGAGTGTTATTCACAGTGAGTTGAGAGAAAAACCACCCATAATCGATCCTGCAAAGAGTAAGAGTAATAGTGCCTTCCTCAGGATTGTCAGATAACAAGACATAGAGATAAAGAACAAGTATAGAGATAAAGAACAAGTATAGAGGAACATACATGTAATATCAGATGCAAGCCAATCCTAGCATGCATTCTACATGAAGGTTCCTAGGTTATAGTCTAGGTCAAGTGATTTGCCTAATTCTCTATAACCAATGGCTTTGATACCAGTCTGTCACACCCCCGCTAAAGCGGAAACACGGGGAATGTAACGTGACGGGATCGTCATAACACATTGTTAACAATAGAGATGCAATATATGTAATTGATGATGAAGCGTGTCATGATGACACCCGACACAAAGGAGACTTGTGTCGTGTTTAGTCAATATTCACGACAACATAGCCATAAGCATAAACTTGTAAATGATTCACATAACCAAAAATAGTATCATTGTAATGTAATTCTCACAACCCGGGAACAAGTATCCAAAAGAATAATTGTATGAAATCAGACTACAATGTTTCAAAAGAATGTTTGTCAAGTATTGTATAGTCTCAAAATGCATCCTAGGGTCTCCACTAATGCAGCACACCTAGATCTTCAATTAGCATTATCACCTGAAAAGATACGCTCAAAATGGTCAACAAAATTATTGGTGAGCTCACAGGTTTAAAAAGTAGGTAAATTGATACTGCATAATAGTTTTGCGGAATACCGTGTATACAGTTATAAGTAAGTAAAATCACATAACAATGAGCTTTACAACCAAACCTAATGACGTACACACAGAATCTTGTCGGAATATATTCACCCAAGGGCCCGTTCCTGGCCACTTTGGTACCAACTAGTATACCAACAAACGAGAGTGGGGGTGTCAACCCAGTAGTACTACCAATACCTATCCATCGGTTCCAACACCGGAATTAAATGGTTGTAAAGAAAGTACCACACAACGGCTCATGTATGTATCAGATAAGTACTCATAAAACAGTAACACGTTAATTCCAAGTATGTAAGTTGTACAACATAAAAATGGGTGAGCATACTTTTCCCCCAGGTTTGTAAATAATTAAAGTATTGAATAAGCATAAAAAGGGGCCACGAAACTCACTTGTTCGGTGGTAAGTATGAATGATCAAGTTTCCAAATGATGTAAGCGATAAACGGTCAAACACCTATTAACAGTTATCGTTAAGCATTAATGATACGTTTAATAAAAATAGTAAAGTTGAGTTGGTTCGGGTTGTATTGGTTTGGTCACGCGGAACACACACAAGCAGACATAAGTATTAGATCTTATATAGATCCAAGTGCTTGGATTCGTGCGATTCGGCCTTCAATCGTACCACACAACACTCAATCGCACGACTCAACATCCATACATACGAATCAACCTTCATTCGCACGAATCAGCTTCATTCGTATGAATGAACCTTCATTCGTACGACTCAGCATTCAGTCGTGCGATACACGCACAATCGCACACATTCATCCGCATAGACTCAATCGCATGAATACACTCATTCGCATGACTCAATCGCACGACACACACACAGTCGCATGACTCAATCGCACGACACACAATCGCATGACTCAGTCGCACGATAGACACAGTCGCACGACTCAGGCGCACGACACACCCAGTCGCACGGCAGACCTAGTCGCCAGAACAGTAGAATCGCGACTGCAGAAGTGCAAAGTAGCCTTCGGCTGCTCCGTGCACGAGATTTACACCACAAGCACTTCCAGAAACACATTTCACACATACACCAACTAGAAGAACGTACAAAAAAAGACATCACACGCACCCACACAACCTCATGTGCTCAGGTTGGCCCGAGCACCCGAAACCCTTCAAGGACAACAGTAAACAAGCAAGAAAAAGGGACGACCAAGGTCGTCTACCTTCAAGAATTGTGTAGACTCAGCTGTAGGCGAGATCTTACTGGTGAAAACGCGATGAAAAGGGCGGTTTTGGTGCAAGGAGGAGGAGAAAAAATGGAAGAAGAAGATGATGAAATAGGGGCTAGGGCTGGAAATGGGGTATATATACCCAGCCCTAGTTTGGCAAAATATCACATTTAGTCCCTGCACTTAACCCCGAGTTACTAAGTTTGATTCGGTTAAAAACGACCTTAATCTGCTAGTTATATTAACGATAAAAGTGCGAATAATGATATTTGTAACTTAAAAATGGTTTTATTAATGACAATAATAATATATAAAATGGTATATTTAATGATAACGATAAGGACAATTGTAAAGGTTTTAAGGATATAACACTAACGATGAGAACGCAAGTGTAAAAGATGATAAAACAAGTATAATATTCACACGAATAGTTTATAAAGGTGAGGAATGAACGTTCGAAGAAAAGTTAACGAAATCCACGTTAAATGACGGACCTTTTGATAATGGATGTCACAATATATATATATATATATACAGATATATATATATGTATATACACATATATATATGTATATATATATGTGTATATATATGTGTATATATATATGTATATATATGCGTATATATACACATATATATTTATATATACATATATACATATATTTAAATACACACACACACACACACACACACATATATATATATATATATATATATATATAAATAAATTTGAACTGCAAATTCATACACACATTAATCTACTCCTAAATTTCACCATATAACTATAGCTTGTAACACCCGAAATTCTAGACAAATAAAAGAAAGGAAAAACAATAAGAAAAGAAAATAAAAGTATCTTGCAAAAAGGAAAAAGAAGCAAAAGTGAAGGGGGCCAAAGTGTAAAAAGTATAAAAATCCATTATTTTATTATATAAACGGTATGGCCGCCCATATATACCTTCCATAATCTGCTTTTTGACTGAAACAAGAAAGAAGAAATAAAGCAGAAGTCTCTCTCGGTTTCAAGAAGAAGAAGAAGCTGTGTTTACCTTCGGTATGTTTTTTTTGTATAATTGGTTCGGTTTTGATGGGTTTTTAATCTTGAAACTGATTTTTAAGTGTTCTATGTGTTGGGTTGTTTATTTTGGTTTGTTTTAGGTGTTTAAACTCTTGGTAACTTCTAGTTTGGTGAAGTTTTGCTTGAAGACTACTTTAGGTGAGTTCTAGACCCCGGTTTTATGTGTTTCTAAACTTCTTGGGGCTGAAAATGCATATTTAAATGTTTTACAACTGTTATATACATACCCATATGTTTTTGTATATGTGTACATGTGTTTATAGTTGTATATGTGTTGTTGTTTCTTAGAATGATAGATATAAGCTTAGAATAGGTTAATATGCAGATTGGGTTTGAAATTATTACTAAAATGTAGACAATGATTGGTCATGCGCCCAAACAAGGTCCATGCGCCTGAAATTTTACCTTAGAACAACTTAGGAGGAGTTCATGCGCCCAAATAGTCCTCATGCGCCTAGGAAATTGTCTGAAAATACTAAGTGTAAACCCATGCACCCAAACAGTACCTCATGCGCCCAACTATTTAGCTCAGGTGCCTAAGTGTAAGTCATGCGCCTGAACAGTACCTTATGCGCCCAGGATTGGTTCCTAGGCGCCTAAGTGTAGGCTCATGCGCCTGCATAGTATTCATGCGCCCAAGCAGTTCTCATGCGTCTACATAGTGCTCATGCGCCTACATAGTGCTCATGCGCCTAGAACACTTAGAAAAATTTCTAAACTTTTGGGAAAATAGAAATTTTAGGATTTGACCCGACTTGTTTTAAAGTTTATATTTGTTTATTTGATGCATGTTCATGGCTGTTTTATGTTCCCTATTATGTATCTATCATGTGACTTTACGTGGTATGATTATAATCATATACGTAAAGTATTATCATTAAAGAAAGTGAAAGAATTATGATTAATACAAAGTGGAACATAATGAATTAATGAAAAGTCTTGCAAGCAAAATTTAAATAGGATCACAACCCATTGAGGGTTGTCAGCTCAACTGTGTGTCATATAGCATGTGATCTTGGCTAACCATGAGGGTTCACATACAGGGGGATCAGTCTTGGTGATTGATCCATCGTACAAAACGGGATCCTTGTCGCTTAACCCCGAGGCTGAGGTGGCTTTGTGCCCAACGATGGAGTATAGTTATGACAGGATCTAGAAATAGTGAAAGATAATGAAAAAGTACGAAACGAACGAATACTATGATAATGAAAGATAATAAGTTTATACTTCGATGTATGTACGATGAATGCTCATGTACGGAAGTAAAGGAAGTATGTGAAAATGGTATTTTCATATATAAAGTATACAATGTATTTTAAACGCTTTAAAACTAGAACTCACTTAACAACGCTAACTTTTATACATATTCAGTTAACAGGTAATTCGTTGCTGAGGATGGAACGCGAGTGAAGCTACTCGGCAGGACAAGGCTGACAATCCATTCATGCTTAATGATTTTGTTGTATTGTAATGCAAATAATTGATATTTTTGTTACACTAACTTGCAACGATGTATTATTTTGCAACATTAATTATATGCATGAATGGTTTTTGTTAACTTAATTCCGCTGCAATATTTTATGAAATATGTATTGTTTTACGTAATAACGCTATGATTGTTCAACTATGAGGTCTTCGGCAACGGGGCCTTACATAGCTAGATCGAGACTTGAATCAACACCAATTGTGAGAAATACCACAATACGTTGGTATCATTGGGCTAATTTCCCTTCGGTATATATTTTGTTATTTTTGATGAAGTTAAATAAAATATATATATATATATATATGTATTTCAAAAACAAGAATATCGTTATAAATCTGAATATACTGAAAATATAACTTGTATATACATATTGTTATTCTACGTACCCATCTCTCGATTCGTGGAATTTGCCTCACCTTTCTTGGCATGTAATCTTTGGTAGCAACACACATTATATACAACCATAACGGCAATGAGAGCAAATACGATTACATATCCAATCCAGATGCATTTCGAAGGAATAAATAGAGCTAAAACGAGTGAGAGCACTACAAGAATAGTTGAGACACAAAAGCAAAACTTTAGGATCAAGTAACATATATGAGAGATGTTCGTATTTCCAAATGGATCATCCGTATAAAACTAAAATCCTTGAAGTCATTATCGCAATGGGTAAAGCAACAAATGACATGATTATGAAGAAACCATTGTTTCAAAAGGAGAGTTGTTAGGAAACCTCACTTGAATGAATTCTATCTCACTACTCTAATAAAAGGTAACTCTGGTTGTCACATGTCACTTTTTAGAATCATTTAATGTCACGTGTCAGCATTACATTGATTCTAATCAAATTTTTCTCGTTTCTCTCTCTTATTAAATAATCACATTATATACTAATAATATTATCTATTTATTTTTACATTATAATTAGTATTTAATAAATTAAGAAAGATAAATTTTTATTAATGTTATTTCTATAGAGATAGTTTTTTCTAAAAAGATTTTTTTCTAAAAAATAAAATTATTTTTACGTAATATTTTAAAATTGGTTTTTAAAGTAATTTTTTAATGAAACAAAAATAATTAAAATAGGGATTTATAGTAAGGAAATTTAAAAAAAAAATTAATGTTGTTTTAAAACAAAATGTCTAATTTATCTTTGAAAAAATAAAAAAATTTAAAAAGATCATTTTATTGTTTTATTACTTATAACTATAACTATTACTTATATATAATTTCAATCATATCATGTTTTAGTATATCATTTTATAATTAATAATTTTTATTCAATTTAATATTTTATTTATTCAACCCGTGTATTACACGGGTTTACTAAAACTAGTTAATGATTCATACATGACACAAAAGGTCCCGACGCATATGTGTTTTAGTTTTCTGGAATATTCATGTAACTTGACATAATATATAAGCAAAACATGAACAATAAAAGCAGAAATATTCTCATCAAGGCAAAACATAACAAATATAATCACTATTTATCATAATTGTTTTAAACGTATATTGATGTTACATTTAGTATATTATCATAGGGAAGTATTCAAATGCAAACCACAAGAAATTAAAAAAACTTTTAAACTAAGTATAAGCTCTTGATTTGGTATAGATTTATGGTTATAGTTTTTTTCAAAAAAAAAAGTAAAGATTTATACTTGTGTGGGATCCCTTTTAACATCAAAACATCATATCTTTAGATCTTAAACAAATCAATGACTTATATTTAATTTAAAAGTTTTTTCAAATTCTTTTTGTTTTCAAATGAAATCTACCCTATTGTCATATACCATCAAAACTTTAATTAATAGATCTTATTTTCTACCGACATGTTCTAATCTATTTTAACTAGTATTGAGCCCCCGCGTTGCGCGGGGGGCGTAAAACAATACCAAGTAGAATCAATGTCGCACCACAATCAACGATCATCAACACCAGAATATCTCGTATTAAAATAAAAACAAAAAATAAATCAAATGGAAGTAGACGTAAAGATGTTAAACCGCGGACGTGAAATGTAAAATATTAAAATAATAAGCAAGTCGATATAGGATTTGCACGTTGTAACACGACAGTTAAACGTAATAAATATGTTGAAAATATGTAAAAATATTATGATTAAAAACTATAAACAACTCTGCATTAATCTTGAAACTTCGTATACCCACTTGTAATTTTACAAAAAGAAATAAAGCAAAAAAGATAAGGTACCCCAATCACCCTGTTCTCTCTCTCTCTCCTACCGGCATCCCTCTTTCTCACTCCTGTTCGTACTTTCCTCTCACAAAAAATATTTATAAACTTCACCTCTACTTTATTTCAACTTGAAATATCCTTCCACACTTTCTCTCTCTAAAAGCCAACCCTCTGGTTTCTCTCTCTGAAAAAACCTGCAACTAAAGTCAAACAATGGAGGTTGATTGGGACCTGCATGCGGTGGTCAGAGCCTACTGCTCCACCGCCTCCTCCGCCCCTTCTCCGCCGGCGACCACCGCCACCGCCGCCGGAGCACCACCGTCATGGCCCACAGATGCTTACAATCATCAAACCATATCGTCACCTCCGTGCCACTGGTAGTCTGGTACAGCCACCGCCAGTGTCTCCGCCACCGTCACCGACAGCTCGGCCATCGACGACGTTTACCAAACATCCGCCGGTCAACACTACCGAGGCGCTGATGGTAAACCGCCACCGTCTTCCTCTCTCTCTCTCTCTACATCTACACCACCTCCGACGCCTCCGCCACATCGGTGCAGATGGCCGGAGCAGAAGCAAAAAAAAAAAAGAAATTACGAGAACCGGAGTAGTCCCTTCCACCGCTAGGAACCTCTTCATCTCCCTCTAAAAACCTGCACACCCGTTTTGTGGTGATAACAGACGGTCACTCACCACCACCACAAACCCGTTTCTCTTTCTTCGTTTTTCTCAAGTTACAGTTGACGGATGTCAACGTCGCCGTAGAGATTTTGATCAGATCTGTCTGAGTTATCGCTTGAGAGAGAAAGGGAGTGTAAACCGCCGCCGTCTTCCTTCTCTCTCTCTCTCTACGTCTACACCACCGGCGGTGAGCAGAAGCAAAAAAAAAAAAGAAATCACGAGAGCCATTCAAATCATGCCACCTGTCCCAATGGATGTGAACTACTGTTCACACCGACCTTGATGATTTATTGTATTAGTAATAGTAATACATGCACTACAACAAGTAGAGTGAGTTTTTCTATAGGTAGGTTGTGAGAAGGTTAAAAACAGAAAAAATACAAAATTTCTCGCAACCTGGTTGACGAAACAACCGAGGTTGTGACCCATTCTCATGCCATATTTCAACCAACAATTCGTCTATGTTTCGTTTTCAATTTTTTGTATCAATTAATTCACTTTTAAATTTATTTTTCTTTATTAATTTATAATATTTTACTTTTAGAAAATTAAAAACACACAATTTTGTATTACTTTATTGTTAAACATCTCGATATAAATTTTACAATAGAGTTGTTTAAAAAATCATATTGTTTTAGAAAGCTTATTTGTTTATCATATATGCCATGTGCCACTCATAGCCCTCTAAAATAACTATCTTAATATTGTAAAAATAAATAAAAAATATCTTTGTTTAATAAAAAGTTGGGTTAGGTCGTAGGGGTCACTGAAAAGTTAAGTTCAGTTGTTTAGGTGAACGGGAGAGAAATTAATTTTAATGAAAGATTGAGTTTGGTTGAGTTACCATAATAGATAGTCTCAAGACAAAAATTTTTAAGGGTAAACAATCTGACATCGTTCTATTTCAGTATATTACAGAATATAAATAAAAGAAGTAATTTTAACATATTATAATGATATGTTGTCTCTATAGATTAAATTATTGTTATATTTAATTATTATATATTAATTCATATTATTAAATAAAATGTAAAATAATAATTTTTATTTATTATATATTAATTCATATAAAGGAGTAAATTTGAGGATGCATTTTGGTGGGCTACTTTTCCAGATTTCATGTCTGGCATGTAGCAACGACAAGTCCGCAGCATAACCAATTAGTTTAAAAAATTATATTCTCTCGTATGGCAATGACGCGTTGCCACAGTAGGTAACATATTCCGATGACATGTAATCGTTGTGATAAGACTCGTCACAATAGTTTGTTATTGTTGTAGTGAACAATGATATAGATTAAATTTCTTTATGAAAAAGAATAGGAGCTTATGAGGATATTTACAAACAATTATGAATTTAAAAAGAGTAAATTACATAAAACAACATTTCTCTATATAATTAATTTTACTTTTCAACCTTTATCTTTACTAATTACCCTAAACAACCTTTATGTATATGGTTTGTCTAACCTTTGTTTCTTTAGTCTAAGAGTTGATAGTTTGCGTTATTATGATCACATTGTTATCATATGAGAGTATATGTGTAAAAAATCACACAAGTTGCATAATCCAAAAAATTGATGTAGTAGGAAAATCTAATTGGTAAATTGTTGGGACCGGCGAGTAACACCTTAAACAAAATATAATTTGTAACGTATGATTTATATATCATTAATAAACTTACTTTATTGTTAAAAATATATATAAAAATTAAAATGCAAGTCACCATGAAGTAATTTTCATAATTATATGATTATGGAAATCATATGATATTATACACACACATATAATATTAAAAGAGTAACTTAGGGGGACACTTGGCATATTTCTAGGCTTCCTAAGTTTATTTTTCCCGCCACTCTCTCCTCTTAAATAATTAATTAATTTAAAAAAATATTAAATAATTTAGTTCTTTTCAGATTAAATTTTTTAATAAATTAAGAAAGATGTCTTTTTATTAATGTTACTTTTAGAAAACAAATTTTATACAATTAATAAATTTTTCTAAAACATGTAACTTTTTTTAAAATATAAAATATTTTAAAATTGGAATTTTTAAAAAGTAAATTTTTTAATAAATTAAAAATAATTAAAATTAGAAGTTATAATAAAAAAATTTTAAAAATAAAATTTTTAATACGGTTTGTTTTGAAAAAAAATGTTTAACTTTTTCTGGAAAGAAAGTTTAAAAATAAAAGTTTAAAAATTATTATTGATATTTTATTACTTATAATTATTACTCATATGTAATTTTAATCATATCTTATTTTAGATTATTATTTTATACTTCATAAAATTTTATTATATTTAATATTTTATTTTTTCAATCCGTATAATACACGGGTTTACTAAAGTTAATATTAAATAAATTAATCAACAACTAATCAAATATATTATGAACATTTATAGGCTGATCCAACTCAATTCAATACTATATCTCTATATTTGATTACAGGGTCAAATAATTCGAAATTGATCTAATTATTGCACATAACTTTTTCAATGTATATTATTCAAATCTTAATTTCTTCATACTAATATCCTCACACCCACTCAATATCTAGCTCATGATTTGACCGGTCAAAAGTATTCCTTTTATGTCTAAAAGAAGACAGTTTTTTATGACTGTATAAATAAAAGTTGCAGGATCAAGTGAAGGGCTTATGCACTTGTACAACACAACAACACAAAAAGGTGAGTGTATACTTAACAATTCAAATGGGGAACTGATAAGAATGAGTTTAGAGAACTAAGAAACACAAGATGTAAATGAGACAGAAACTAGAGCATTACACAAGTAGTTGGTTTTCAAGGTTAATGTATATTCTTGATGTATATTGATCTTCTAGTTCCTTACAAAGTAGTTTACAAAGTTCAACTCATGACTTAGTTACAAGGACCAAAAAATACTTATACTAAAACCTAAAGCCGGTCATACTTTGAAGGCCAGCTGGATACATGAACTAGATAACAAAATCCATGTAGAGTCAAAAGGCTGATTACCTTTTGACTGGTGACTATGACATGCCATAGCTCACATCCTAATATATTACAAAAAGGATAAAGTACATAAAGTGGAAAGTTACAGACTCAACACCTCAATGTTCTGACTCATCCTGAGGTTTGGAGGTGGATGTTTCCTTCTTCTTCTTCTTTGACTTTGGTTTGGAAACCATCCTTTTCCTCCTCTTTGAACTCTTTAACTGAGAAGACTGGCATGCAACACCTGATTAATCTTCTTTGTATTTCTCAGTTGGGTCTTTCTCTCTCACAGGTTCAGATTGAGAGGGGACAGATCCCTGCTATGGATCAAAAGTGGAAGTTTGCTAAGATTTAGCAGGAGGTTCAGGTTCTCTTATCTTAGGTGTTTCAACCTTAACCTTCACTTCCTGAGGGACCTGACTTGGTGGGGAGTGTAAGTCAACAAGTTCACCTCTTTTGATCTTCTGCTTGATGATCACCCTGATGTGCTCATCCATGGTGGATAGAGACGGACCAAGTCTCCTTCCGGAGAATCCATATAGCTTCAAGAAGCTTATCATCTTCTGTCTGTCAGCAGACTTTTTCAGATTCTTATGGATGATGGCTCTTGATTTTACAGCTTCTTCCCTTAACTTCCTTTTGGGGATCTTTCTTTCTTTGGCTACATCAAGTTCAAATTGTTTGAGGTACTCAAACTCAATGTAGTCAAAGGGTAAGGGAAGAAGTGTATCAGCTTGATAGAGGCATGTGGCACTCAGGTAGTTGATCATGTTGATCCTATCTTTTTCTTTGTCACCTGAGGTTCTTGTGGTACCACATCCTCTTGTTCCTGAGTTTCTTGAACCGGTGAGAGAGTAGGCATATGCTTATAGAGCCTCTTCCTTCTTCTTTCTTCTTTTATTTTTAGAAGAAGCTCTGTATCCTCTTCTTCCTTTCTCTCTTTTGATAGTTCTATGTTAGCCAGTTCATTCAACTCATCTAAGGGGAGAGAAATAATATTATCAATGTCATAGTTCCTAGTCTGCAAGTAGTTTATCCTGGTTGCCCTTAACTCATCATCCTGAGTATTTGGTCTAGGGGCAGCCCTGATAGCACTTTCCATGAGCCTTGCAGACCCAGTAGAGGAACTTTCTCCCCTTAGCTTCCTTTTCCTCTCTCTCTCCTCCTCCTCAATCTCCTCAGGAGTTAACTTCCTTTTCCCTTTGTCACTCACAGACCTTTGTGACTCAGGGTGGAAAGAGCTTTGGCCTTCATTGCTTGGTGTAGCTTCCAAGCTCTGGCCAGAGAGAGGTTGAGATGCACCTTCAGCAGCAAATGTCTCATTAAGGGTTTGAACATCTGCAGCAGTTTGTGGTGAGACATGGCTCTCAAGTTCTACCACTAGGCCTTCAGTCAAGGTTTTCCCTTTGAAGCTAATCTACGGGTCTGCCTCAACATCCAGTTGACCGATGGTATTGCCTGATTGCCTTTGTCTTCCTCTAAGGCTGAACTCTGCAGTATTCCTTTCTTGAACTCTTTGAAGAATAAGAGTTCTTCTAGAAGTATCATACCTCCACCCAAAGATGTGAGCTAGAGTTTGTGGAGATGATACTGCTCTTGGGATGTCTTTCTCAAATAAACTCCTGATGACTGAGTCTATGCTGTCCACATCAATATGGACTTAAGAAAGTTGCTGAGTATACACAACTGCAAGTGAGGATGGTGAGTCCTCAATGTCCATACTCCCTGAGGAACTCCCAGGTTCTGTGATTGTAATGACTTCCTCCCCCTTTTTCGTAGCATCACCCTCTTACACAGGGGAGCTAGGAGTTAGGTCAATTACATCCACAGGTTCTTGTGTTCCTGGTTGAGTTTCTCTTAAGGGTCTTCTAGCTAGTTGTTCCTTGAGATAAGATATCTCAAGTTGCTGATCATTGACCCTGTGTTGCAAGATAGTCACTTGAGATTCAAGATGACTAACCTTGGAGACCAAAATAGGTGCATGTTTTGGATAGTTTTTGCACCTTTAGTCTCAAATTCCCTTCATCTTCATCAGAAGAATCACTAGGAGATGAGAGAATGGGACCAAGGTCCTCTTCCTCATCACCAGTATGGTGTTCTTGGCTGCTGGATTTCCTCTGCTCAGTGACAACTTCAGTGGAAGTGTTAATGGGCTGAGTTGCCATGGTTGAGGTCTGAATGATGTAATCACTTACTGAAGTGAGAGCCTCTTCCATATGGATATCCTGAACATGTTCAGAAGTATCCACCTCAGTGATAGAAAGACTCATGATACTCACCGGTATCTAAGTCCTAATCAGTATAGAAGTCAAGGTTGGGAATTGGTTGGTTTAAATATAAAGGCTGGGGATGGTAGCTGTCCCCTGAAGGTTGTTCACTTGAGTGCTGAGACTCAGAGCGAAGGCTTAAGGCTGTTAGGCTTGTGAGCTCATCAGGCTGTGCATGAGGAACCTTAACACTAACTCTAAAAGTGATGGGAGTGGTTTGCTCCTCAGGGGAAGTGGGAGCTCCAGTGTCCACTTCCTCCTGTATAGGTGAGTATAAGGGGGCCTGCACAGACTCAATAGCTTGTACAGGGGTTCGTTTGTGTTTTCTTTGGTAGTTGAGGATGATTTGTGGCTGTTTTGGTGGTTGGGATGTAGAAGGTGTGGGTTTAACACTAGCTTATGTTGCTAGGTTGTCACCTTGAGCAATGAGCTCTAACAATTTTAGGACAAGGGCTGTTTCTACCCCTGAGAAGCCAACAGTTGGCTTCTTCAAGATTTTAAAGATGTTGGGATTTATCTGTCCCAACTTAAGAATATTACCCGTTTCCCTCAACTATGAGCCCAACTCACAGTTGAGAATGTATTGAACATATCTAGGAAATATGTAATATTTAAGGAGTCTAAGTTTGCTATTAAATTTGTATATACAAATTGAGAATAGCAAAACTTGACCCCCTGAACCATTCCATGTACTATGAAGGAGAGATCTTCAAGAATCTGGTCCCATCCTTCATGCTTGTTAGACAAGCTGTGGATGACCACATGAAGTAAGTACTTCCACTTAGATGAGACCTTTTTTTTCCTGAAGGTCTTTACAGAGAAATCTCCTTCATAACCTACCTGCTCAAAAGAAGGGTTGACAGCTTCCTTAGGGAAGAACATCTTACCTTCTTCATCATCCAGCTGAAGATGAGTGTTGATGATGGCCGGAGTGATGAAGACTGTTCTCCCCTGCACTGTGGCAGATAGTGCCTTCTCCCCATCCAATATGACCTCTTGGCAGGTCTTCCAGAATTCAAGCAAATGATCCTCATAGAAAGGAGAATCAATGGTAAGGGAGGTGAAGTAGTTAGACGGGGCCAATAATTGGCATACCTCTGAGAAATGGGGATCTTTCTCAGAGTTTAACAGTGCAACCTGATTATGTTGCCTATGTAACTGCATAGAAAAATCTGGGTCATTTCATCTGTCAAGGTTGGCCATTTTGAGTAAGCTTAGATGTGAAGGAAGGATGAACGAAGGCGGTTTCAAAGAGAAATCTTAGAATTTAGGTTTGGAGAGAAGATGAAGATGATAAAAAGAGGGGGAACCGACAGGGTTTATATGTGAAAAGGATTTGAGACAAAGTTAATGAAAGAGGATAAACTTTAAAATCCGGAAGGCGGTCCCACCTCTGAAAAAGTAGTTTGCTTTTTGCTTAAATGTTGTTTTCTTGGAATTCGAAAATCTTCCGAAGGTAAAATGTCTTCGAAAGTTTTAACGAAAAAGCTTTTGAAGCCAAAATAGCTTCAGAAGAATTTCTCAAAGAGTTTTGAAAAATTTGCTTCGGAATATAATTTTTTTTAAACTAGGATGCTTTTTTCATAAAAACAAAGCTTCTGACAGTTAATATCCTTCGGAAGAAAAATGATCCTTAAAACATACAAGTGCCTAAGAGAGTTTTTATGCTTCAGAAGTTATTTCAAAATTTCTTCCGAAGGTAAATTTTACTTAGACAGTTATTTGTCTTGAAGGTATATTTTCTTTTGAAGATAAAAGCATATCTTCCGAAAGATCAAAATTTGTCAAAAATCTACGAAAAACTCTTCAACCAGTTTTTATCCTTAGAAAACATGAGCTTATGAAGGTGATAGACTAGACAACTTAGGACACATAGATTTTAAGAAATAAAATAAATTAGTTTTTTAAGAAAAAGCTACTCAAGGTTAATCATCCTAATAGCTGATATAAGATATTTAAATCTCTGTTCATCAAAGGCTTTTGTGAACAGATCAGCATATTGTTCATTTATGTTAATCTTAACTAGTTTAATTAATCCTTTTTCAAAGTTATTTCTAATTAAATGATACCTGATGTTTATGAGTTTTGTCCTTGAGTGCTGCACAAGATTCTCTGTAATAGAGATAGCAGTGTTGTTGTCTATGTGAATGGGAGTCTCCTTGAAGTTGAAACCATAGTCAAGCATCTGATTCTGAATCTAAAGCACTTGAGCACAGCAACTTGCAGCAGCAATGTATTCTGCTTCAGCAGTTGATGCAGAGACACATGATTATTTCTTGCATTGCCATGAGACAACCCTTCCACCAAGGAACTGACATCCCCAAGATATAGACTTTGCAGTCATATTACAACCACCATAGTCACTATCTGTATATGCATACAGATTGAATTCAGAATTTTTAGGATATCAAAGGCCCAGTGTTGGGGCACCTTTGAGGTATCTTAGAATTCTCTTGACAGTGATGAGGTGAGACATCCTGGGGTTGGCTTGATATCTTGCACAAATGCATGTGGCAAACATGATATCAGGCCTGCTAGCCGTAAGATACATAAGAGACACAATCATAGCCCTATAAAGGTGTTTATCCACACACTCCCCCTTAAGATCAGGCCCAAGGGAGTGGTTTCTTGCTATGGGTGTCTTAGCAATCTTACAATCAGTCAAGTTGAATCTTTTGAGTATGTCCTGGACATACTTTGACTGACTTATGAAGATTCCATCTTCAACTTGCTTCACTTGAATGCCCAGAAAGAAATTTAGTTCCCCCATGGAACTATTTTCAAATCTATCTTTCATCAGCTTCTCAAAGTCTTTGTAGAGCCTTGGATTAGTTGAACCAAAGATGATGTCATCTACATACACTTGAACTTGCAGTAAGTCATTTCCCTGTCCTTTGATGAAGAGAGTTCCATCTATAGTACCTCTTCTGTATCCATGCTTGCAGAGATGCTGAGATAGAGTCTCATACCACTTTCTTAGTGCTTGGTGTAGCCTATAGAGAGCTTTATCAAGCTTGCAAACATGATCAGGGTGATCAGGATCTGCAAAACTAGGTGGTTGTTTGATATACACCTCTTCATCAATCACCCCATACAGAAAAGTACATTTGACATCAAGTTGATAGACCTTGAAGTTCTTGGATGCAGCAAAGGCCAAGAATATCCTAACAGCTTCTAGTCTTGCTACAGGAGCAAAGACATCTGTGTAATCAATTCCTTCTTCTTGTGTGTATCCTTGAACAACTAGTTTAGCTTTGTTCTTGATGACAATACCTCTATCATCTTTCTTATTCCTAAATACCTATTTGGTTCCTATAGTAGTCTTCCCATGAGGAAGAGGACATAGGTTCCAAACCTTCTGTCTCTTGAATTGAAGTAGCTCCTCCTACATGGCTTCAATCCAACTTCCATCCTTCAGAGCCTCATCAACTTTCTTGGGCTTTATCTGGGACAAGAAATAAGAGTGTAGACAAACATTTGCTTCATGGGTTTGTCCTCTTATTCTTACTCCGGTGTCAACATTTCCAATGATGTTTATGGTAGGATGGGACTTGTGGATCCTTAACTGAGGGATCACAGCAAGTTGCTGAGACAGATCTAAATTAGAGAAATTTAGATCTGGAATAGATGCTTTCTCCACCACTTCAACACACTTATCAAGAGAAACTTGATCCAATGAGTGTATGACATCATTGATATGTTCATCTATGGGGTGGTTATCAGCATCAAGAAGTTCTTGATCACTGTCACCACCACCACCATCTTCTTCTGCATTTGAAGTTTCTTTGTTTGTCTGTTGTGCCTCTAAGCTGGAACTTGAAGGCATCTTAGATGGATCAGCTGTAGTTGTCATTGTTCTGCTAATAGAAACCTCATTTGCTGAAGTAGTTACAACTGGAGCTGAAGATGTATAACTTGAAGGTCTTCTTAGCTCAAATTTTGGATCAGGATCACCTGGAGGTAGAATGTCCGTAGACCCTGAAACATTCTCATATGATTTGTTAAAACAGTTTGTAACTAAGTCAAGATCAAATAGCCAATCCGAACCAGAACCTTTCACATTAGGAATGTGCTCATTGAAAGTCACATTGGCTGACTCCTCAACTACTCTAGTTCTGAGATTGTATACTCTATAAGCTTTATCTTGAGAAGAGTATCCAATGAAGTGTCCATCATCTGATTTCTCAACAAACTTGGCAATTTGATCTTTGGTATTCAAGATGTTGCATGGATATCCAAATGACCTGAGAAAACCAATGAAAGGTTTTCTCTTGTGCCAAAGTTCATAAGGAGTCTTACCATGGGTCTTAACCACTAAAACTCTGTTCTGCACATAGCAGGCAGTGTTAACTGCCTCTGCCCAGAAGGTGATGGGCAGTTTAGAGTCAGATGACATGGTTCTAGCAGCTTCAATCAGTGTCCTGTTTCTCCTCTCAGCAACACTATTTTGCCGAAGAGTCCTGGGAGCACTGTATTGTCATGTAATACCCTTTTCATCACAAAATGTATAAAGGATTTGATTCTTAAATTCAGTTCCTTGATCACATCTTATGATTTTGATCTTGTAATCACATTGATTCTCAATTCTTAAGATGAAATTCTTTAGAGTCTCAGGGGTCTCATCCTTAGTTCTAAGGAAGAAGACCTATGTGAATCTTGTAAAGTCATCTATGATCACCAGACAGTAAGAGGTCCTTCTTAAACTCTTTATACTGGTGGGGACAAAGGGATCCATATGTAACAAGTGTAGGGGTGTAGTGATGGAGTTTCTTTCCTTAGGCTTGTGAGATACCTTGTGTTGCTTCCCTTTCAGGCATGCAACATAATGGTCATCACTTGTAAACTCTTTCCTTAGCATTCTAGTTACCAAATCATTCTTAATTAGCTTATTCATGTTCTTAAAGTTTACATGGCACATTCTTTTACGTCAAAGAAAAGACTCATCACTATTGGCTTTAGATAGAAAGCATGAAACTTCTCCTGAGGGAGATCTTTCTTGCAAATCCATCTTATACATGTTCCCTTTTCTGGGGGCTCTAAGCAGAATATGCTCATGAGGAATAATCACCCCATGCTTGAGAACAATGCACTCATGCTCAGTAAAGAGCATTTTATGACTCTGATCACAAAATTGGGATACACTCAGAAGATGGTAGCCAAGCTCCTTGACAAAGTTTACATTCTCAATGCTGAGCTTACCATTTATATCCTTGCCCCTTCCAGAAATGTACCTCCTTCATCTCCTCCAAAAGCAACTGGTCCTCCATCAATCCTTTCAAAGTTCTGGAGTAGTGACCTTTTGCCTGTCATGTGCCTGGAGCAGCCACTATCAATGATCCAGACATTTTTATTTATGATTAGTTACATTTGGAAACCTAAGCCTCACTGGTCTTGGGCTCATCAAAGGAGATAGAAGGTAATGAGACAGTAATAGATCCTATGGTTATGCTCTGAGGATCTGTTGCTGTTGTTGATGGAAAACTTTCAGTCACTTGGTCTTTCCTTGATTTCCACACCACCTTTGGAAGTTTGGATCTGATCTTAATCACTTCGGAAGCTTTGAAGACTTCGGAAGTTTTGATGACTGAACCTTCGGAAGATTCTGCTAGCACTGTAGTAGACTTTAGTGCTTCGCAAGTATTCCCTTCTTCTTACATTTCGAGCTTTCGAAGGAGTCAGATTTTCCTTCCGAAGCTGAGTTCTTCTTAGATCTCTTGGGAGTATCCTTCTTGGTCATATGAAGAGTACTTTTTGGATTGTATGAACAATCCATAGCAAGATGAGAAGTACTTTCACACATAACACAACTTATCTTTTTCTTCCAAGAGTTTTCTTCTGAGAACAAGGCTGACTTTTATCACTTCCCTTCTCCATCTTCATCTTTGCAGATGATGAGACATTCCCTTTGGGCTTAGGCCTGTTCTTGGAGTTGGATGGTTCAGGCTGTGTAGCAGTGGTACACAACGGATCAGCCTTTTTCTTGATGCTGAGATTATTTGAACATTAACCAGAACTCTTTATAGAAGAGTTGAGGTTTATGTCTTCAGTCTTGACCATATCAAATCCTGCAGAAATAAAGACTTGTTTCTGCTTAGAATTGAAAGTGGCTTTGATCTCTTAAGCTCTCCTGGACTTTCTCTTGCTCTTTCTGATCAAGTTCTTCCTCATAGACTTGGTCATCTCAAGCTTCCTGCTCTCCTCAGAAGGATAGTGACCCTTCTTAGAATCCTCCTCTTCACTTTTCTCAAAGGAATTCTTCACTACCACTTCTTCATCCTCTTCACTTAAGGGTCTATGTAAGGAAGCTCATCTTCACAAGTTCCACACCTAGGTGATCTTACAGACAAGATTGTGTGTGGAGGAGCTATCTCACTAGATCCCAGTCCCTGCCTATTTTGATAACAAACTTTTGCATGCAAGGATAAGGATATGATGTTCTTGAAGGTCTCTGCTTTAAGAACACATTTTTCTGCCCTGGCTTTGCTGATCACAAGTTCAGCCTGGCATTCAGTTAACTTAGTTATGATATCTTTGATCTGAGTCCTGTAATTTGTATGCTTATGTTTTAAAACTGAAATGTTTTTCCCTAAGTCCTCTATTTTTAACTTATAATCATTTTTAGTTTTTCTAAAATCAGATTTTAGGATGTTCAAGGACTCAAGATCAGATCTCATCTCTAGGTTATAGGACCTGTATCTGTTGATTTTAGCAATACATTCAGGAGCGCAAAGATGTTCTAATACCTTGGTTTCATCATGGTCAGCCATTAATGCTTGGTTTGGAGATGCATCTTCCACCTGAAAGCTCCAGTCAAAGCCTCCTTCTTCAACAGTAACTGCAGCTTGCTGCTTTGGCTTCTCATCCTGGGTAGCTTTATCAGTGTAGTTTGGTCTGGATTATGCTTGTCCAATATTTGTTCTTGGTGCTTTGCACTCCCTAGCAAAGTGACCCATCAAGTTATAGTTATAACACTTAACTTTGCTTTTGTCCAGTCTAAACCTTCCACTGGCTGTATTGCTAGGAAACTTCCTTCCTGTCCTCTTATAGAATCTCTTGGCTCTGTGAGTAAGAAGAGCCATTTACTGGACTATCTCCATATACTCCAGGTTGTCTGGATGGATACAATCCAGATCTTTAAGGGTGAATAGGAAGCTGCCACAACTTTCATCAGAGGACACAAAGGCTTGAGAAGAACTTGTCTCTTGGAATGGGCTTCCTTGAGTATAGTTCTCCCTTGGTGTCTCTGGGAAGGTGATGAAAGGACCCTTTTGTGAGATGTCAGGGTAGCATATGAGATGATGCTGGGGTTCTATGCTATCCTTTTCAGTCATATGAATGGTTGAACCCATTTGATTGCTGGAGTTACCAAATGAACCTTGCATGTTCTTCTCCATCTGGTATCCACTGAGAATGCCATACAACTCTGTTAAAGTAAGAGTCTTAAGGTTCTTAATTCTCTTGATTACAACACAGTAATGTGTCCATTACCTAGGAAGAGAGGACATGAACTTCCTTACAATGTCTCTGCTTTCAAGAGTTACTCCAACATCCACTAGGGTATCCATAATCTTAACATACCTGAAGTATTGTTGAGTCATGATCTCACTTTTTTTGAAAGTGAAATTTTCAAACTGCTGCTTCAGAAGATCCTTCTTGTTTTCCTTGACTTCAATAGAACCCTCATACATTAGCTTCAATGCATCCCACAGCTGCTTAGCTGTTTTGCATTTCTTGAAACCTCTATATACAGAGTTTGGAAGAGCAGTCTAAAGGGCGGTCATGGCCTTTTGATCAATCTCTACTCTCTTTCTATCTTCTTCTAAGTAGTCAGCCACAGCCTTGGGGATCATACCACCTCCAGCAGTAGCTAAACGAGTTTTTGGTATGTAAGGTCCAGAGACAACAGATTCCCACATTCTTGAGTCTTGACACTTGATGAAACCTTCCATTCTTCGGCACCAAATGTCAAAGTCATCAAGAGTGATCAGTGGGGACTTTGTCATGGTTCCAGTTTCCATATCAGCTTTAGAGATAGCTTCCATTTGAAGGTTAAGTATTTTTGTGTGCGTGAGGGATCTTAAGATGGTAAGATCTTATATCAAGAGCCTGAGAAGCTCTGATACCAATTGCAGGACCGGGTGAAGGGCTTATGCACTTGTACAATACAATAACACAAAGAGGAGAGTGTATACTTAACAATTCAAATGGGGAACTGATAAGAATGAGGTTAGAGAACTAAGAAACACAAGATGTAAATGAGACAGAAACTAGAGCAATACACAAGCAGTTGGTTTTCAAGGTTAATGTATATTGATCTTCTAGTTCCTTACAAAGTGGTTTACAAAGTTCAACTCATGACTTAGTTACAAGGACCAAAAAATACTTATACTAAAACCTACAGCCGGTAATACTTTGAAAGCCAACTGGATACATGAACTAGACAACAAAATCCATATAGAGTCAAAAGGCAGATTACCTTTTGACTAGTGACTATGACATGCCATAGCTCACATCCTAATATATTATAAAAAGGATAAAGTACATAAAGTGGAAAGTTACAGACTCAAGACCTCAATGTACAGTTTACCAAAAGCATGGACCTTTTCACCAACTCATGAAAGGTTGGTGACTTATCAAAGTGGCAGCAGAAAGTGGTTCGACTTTAGGTAAAAAGTACATCAGATAAAGCATGTAATATAAAAATCATCGGAAGAAATCTGTCTTCAATGGTTGGCTTCAGAAGACTTTGTCCTTGAAGCTTCGGAAGACTTCATCTTTTGGCTTCGGAAGATATTGGTCTTGACTTCGGAAGATATTGGTCTTGACTTCGGAAGATTTCACACTTAGAATAATTTCCAAGTCAGTGTGAATCTTTTGAAGCATTCCACTTCAGTGTACATGTGCATGCATGCAGGAAAGACTTTAAGTGTTTGGGTTGCATCAGCCTTACTAATAACCTTACAAAAGTTAAGTTCAATTTCTGTCAAGTGTCGGTTTATACTTGAAAGAGCCTATTTTTACGCATGATCAGCTTTATGGCATCTTGTCACAAATTTAGAGTAAAGATAGATTTAAGCTTTTAGCTTTAGATAATAAGTGTAAACCTACTAATGTTACTACAAATGTAGTTTACAAGTATGTTTTTGCTCATTTGTGATCTTATAATCAAAAGTTGTTATGTCTTATTTAATATATAACACATTTGATTTTATTTTTATTTTTATGTTATTTAATAATTAACTATTCACAATTCCGTGTAATACACGGGTAACTAAAACTAGTACATATATATATACATATATATATACATATATACATATATATATATACATATATATATACATATATATATATATAGATATACATACATATATATATATATATATATATATATATATATTATAAAACTAGCATTCTAACTTTGACCAAAACATTTATGTAACTTCACATGTCTTGCATTCTAATTTCTATATATTAAGTTTATTATGGATACTTAAATCATATGATACAATAAGTTTTTATGTAACTAACTTTAAAAAAAGTGATGATAAGAACATATAATTTTTTTAAGGTTTTTATTCGTCCGTCTCAATGTTTTATAGTCTCAACATTTTATTGATCATATTTTATAAATAAAATCAAGTAACTTGTATTCAAATATTTACATATTACATTTATTATTGATATTTAAATAACATAAAACAATAAATTTTTACAGAACTAACTTTAAAAATATAATGATAAAATATATAAAATTTGTTTAAGTGTTTACTCGTCAGTCTCAATATTTTACCGATCATATTTCCTTAATACGTAGATTTAATATTGAATTATGCCGCCTGGATATTTCTTTTACACATATACCCTCATGTGATAACCATGCAACATAACTTAACGATGTAAATTAAAGAACATTATACTAAAGTACCAAGGATGAAATAAACAATATACATAAAAGTTGTGTAGTTTAATTATTAAAAATAAATGTTAAAAAATGAAATTATTTACAAAGATAAAGGGTCGTTTATGTAATTTATACTTTCTGTTTTGTTTTATAAAAGTCACTATACAATATTTGTACATGAAAAATCAACATACTTTCGCATGTTGAGAGACTTTTATGAGACAAAATATAACGTGTGTTGGTTTTTTACATGCAAAATATTATATAAAGACTTTTGTAAGAAAAAGCTGAAACTATATTGGTTTTTTTATAATATTTGCCCTTATATTTTACATTCTTTTCTAATTATAAATCACTTTTTCAAATAAATTAAAATTATGCTTTTTAATAAAAATATAATTTTTTTTAAAACAAATTTTATGAATATGAAGGTTTTTAATTTTTAGAAATTAATTAGTACTGTTAATATAATATTTTCATTTAACATGTTTAGTACATGGGGTTTTAAACCAATACTTAACAAAACAAAACGACTAAGTTAACATCATCTATCATGGCCGAACAAATGGTGATGCCTAGGGTACGCTGCTTAACACAAATGAATGATTTTTGTTACCTTGCACCTTAATTAGGTACAACTGGTAATGCATATGTACAGTAAACACCTACGCACCACTAAAACATATGGAGGATGTCTTTGTGGTGCCCCTTAATTAGTAGGTACAAATAGTGATGCACAGGGTACAACACTAAATAATTAGGAATGACTGCACACGTATGGTGATTGAAAAGAAGATGAAATAAAAGTAACCAACCTAGTAGTAGGGTGTATACGGAAACCCCAAGCTCTTCCATTTAGGATACTCAGATTTTTATTGAACGTCAAAATTTTATTAAAAGAAACGAACTGGATGTTAGCAAGATGCTCAAACATCTACACCATAGTTTACAACGGAAAATTAGAAAAAGGAAAGTTACACTATCTGTGTCATAATAATTCTTTTAAACCTACTCTCTGTTTAATCCATTCAAAAGAGAAATAAATAATCTTCACCACCATCTTGAGTACCGAAGAAGTCTTGCCTCTAAATAGCTTCCCGTTCCTAGTCTTCCATTGTAACATCCCGGTTTTTCAGGGTCAGATGTAATATTTAAAATAAAATAAATATGAACTTTACATTTTGTATATTGTTAAACTAGTAAGTAATGAGTGAAAGAACTATTTTAAATTTGAAGTTTTAAACGAGTTTTAGTGTCGTAACAGACCGTTTAAATATATATAAATATAATAATATATTATATTTAAACGCGCTCTATTTTTAACGAAACTTAGGTCGACTCGTAGAGAAAAATAAGATCGTCTCAACGGCATATTTGAAAATTTATAAGACGTTATATTCAAAAAGTTATAAGAAAAAAACGAAGTAAGCAGCTGAATTAATTATAATAATATAATAATAATAATAATGTTAAAAATATATATAAGGAGGAAGAAGAGCGAAGAATGCAAGCACACATGCAGGCATGTCAATTTGCATCCCACATCGACTGCTTTTCTTTTCACCTGCTTGTCCGCTTTCTTATAAATAGTGACCTTAAGGTAGAATTTAAATTATAAGTTTTCTTGGGAACACTCTAATATAAAGAGAATCCCGAGTAATCGATACCCCATTGGATATTGTTATTAGTCATTTTTGGAGCTCGGGTAGGAGCACGAGTAGAAAGTCTACGTCAAATTGCCGTAGATAGTTTAAGGTATGTTCTCGTTTAAGTTTATGTCAAGTTAATTATTACTTATTTTACATAATTATTATTATTAGTAGTAGTTCTAGTATTATTACTATTATTTTTTTAGGCGTTAGGGTTATTGTTATGGGTGGGTATTGAGTAACCTAGCCTTAGTTAGGCATGGACTGATCACCAATGCTTAAACAAGGTAGCGTAAACCAATATCCAACCATTATAATAACTAGTTAGTTGTATCATTACCTAACCTAGGATTATTTAAACTGTATCAGAACCTAGAGATATTACCAGATTGTACTAGGAAAAGTTATCAACTGTTGGACAACTGCTAAACAGGTGAGTTCCTCTGAACTATTTCTAAAACGGGTTGTGTTGTTTTGATAAATGGTAATAATTGAAGAATTGACTATCAATAGCATCTGTGATATGTGGTAATGCTTGATAGGATGCTTGAGGGTTGCTTGTATGATTCTGCTTTAGCCAGTGAAGTTTGTATACATAGCCTGGTTATGTGAATTTATATTGTGCTTACTCTGTTCCTATCTGTTTGCCATGGTTGTATCTGCTTAATGCAACAGTCAATGATAATATGTTTTGAATTTTGAAGAATTCCATGTTTATGAATTCACAAACTTTATACTGAGTCCCAAATATTTTCTATTTTATGGACACACATCCTAGGTGTCAAGAGATTGCAGAAATTGGAGATTATAGACTAGTTTACGAGAAAATAGAGGTCTAGAGCGCTATTGAAGATTTGGATCTCTAATATAGTTAAACTGATGTAACGGTATTATCTAGCATGACAAATATAATGTATATTTTGATTTATAATCAAAGTTAGACTTCCGCTGTGAACTCCATTATTACTATCCATTCTATATATCTGATGCGTAACGCTCCTGGGATAGTCCGGGAGGCGGGCGTTACAAATTGATATCAGAGCCATAGTTTAAGTGAATTAGGCATTATCAGTTAGTGTCTAAACTTAAACTAAGATTGGGAAGACTACGTAGATTGGCAAACGAGTCAAGTAACGTGATGATATATAAGATGAGTTAGATATGTGTTAAGCATATAGTGAAAGATAATTAGAATACGTAAATAATGTAAAAGGTTAATAGCAATTAGCTAATGTTATTAAGGATTTACATTCGTAAATTATGTTTTGGTTTGCTATCAGTTATGTTTACTTAAACATAAGAAGTAGATTAATAGCGTTGATCAAGAATTGTAGAAAACGTACACCTCTACGGATAGTCTTATGTTAATTAGTCTAATTAACCGAAGTGACAAGGAAAGACAAATCACGATTAGTAATTGTCAAATATATTATAAAACAAAATATTCAGGAAAACAAGCGAACATGAATGCTCAATAAGGATGACATTCATATTCAGACACTCATATTGATACATAATGATGAAAAGCTAGAATATTCATGTGAGTTATATTGATGATTATGCTTGGATCTATATAATGGTGAATTTATAATGAAAAGAGTATCCGAGTAAGATTCTAACATATTGATTAGTGCCAATGTTTTAGTGGTGAACTGACAGCTCCATATGACAAAGATTAGTGGTGTAATGGAATATGGACATATGGGCTAGATGTACATTATCAGATATCCAAATGTTGTATTAGTATTCATCAAGAGTGTTAATCGATAAGATAAGATAAAATATAAAGCGATGAATAGTATGTTGAGAAAGGATAATATCCTAAAACATTGGAACTAGTACCAAGTAACCGAAAGCAAGATAGATTGTCAAATGTGATTGTGGATGTAGAACGGATATAAAGAACTATGAAAAGTACAATTAGATAACAAGAGAAATACAAAACTTTATCTTTAAGATGTCAAGATTATTGCTGCCACTCAACCAAAAAAATAATCCGGAGAAATAGAAAGCAAATTACAGAAAAGTTTCTCATTATCTAAAACTAAGATTGTAAGCCAAGAAAATAGAAGAGTAAGTACAAGAGTGTGCTTATAAGTCCTTCATAACGTGCAACTCTCTAACCTTTGATAACAACAAGAGATCGGTAGAGACACATGAGTGTTGAAGTCAAATGAAAGCTGTCTTGGACATTTATGAGTACATGTAACTAATTAGATCTAATTTGTAGTATATACATTTCAATCAAAAAGATTACATTGCTGCAAATAAAAAGTCTGGTATCAATAATCTTTAGGCCATATATGAATTAAGAAATTCAAGCTTTACACCATGCCTTCATTAGTAGAATGACTAATGTGAGACAAAAGACAATAATTGACATCATTAAGAATCGTATGATAAGCTTGAATGGTAACTTGATTCCTATTGACATGATATCTATGAAAACCTAAAGAATTTGAGGTAGTTGAAGGAGTTGACTAGCAAACCTTTAACTAAGTATAAGTCACGTCTGACAGAAGAATGGTATAACTTAGATTGCCAAATAAATTGGTAGTATCTGACGACGGAGCAGAACACATTATCAATATAACTCAAGTCCATAAATTTTAAAGAAAATGGTACATTATTGATATAGCATATGCCATGAACACTGTGAAGAAACAAAAGGTTTGAAAACATACCTAAGACCAATTTTAGAACATGATATGATCACTATAACTTATTGGTGATACTATTCGAATTGTCCAATGAACCTGAGTTACTCATGGATCTTATGACAAATTTTATAAAGCTTACTTGAGTAATTTATTATCATCTACTGTGATGACTATCTAATATATATATTCTAAGGATAGAAGAGATTACAAGGATCATCTTAAAGAAATCCTAGATTGCATAAGCAAGAAAAACTTTACGCTAATCCTTGGAATATGAATTTTAAATATGTAAAGTTTAATTCTTAGGCCACATGTTCAATGAGTAAGATAAACAAGTAACACATGCTAAGAACAAACAAAAAAAATTCCACATGATTTTAAAAATTTGGGATTTGAAGATTATTATTAGATATTTATTTAAGATTTTCTAAACACTAGTGAAAATGAAAGAAATTGTTAAGTAACTACAACTATGATTTACGATATCATCTAGAAAAGAACAAAGTTAATCGCTGGTGCACTTTATAAACAAGAATGGGCCCAATTACTAAAATTTAAATATCTACAAATAATATTAAGATAAACCTTTTAGACTAAATTAAATGTACAAGAAAATCCTTGAAAAAAAATACATTTAGACGCAATGAAGAATGGGTAGACGAAAACTATTAAGAGATAGAAGTGATAGTATCTTAAGACTCCATAATCATATATAAGTTTCGAGTCTTGGCAGATTACAAGATATAATACTAATGGAAGCCTATGAATCAATATATACAAAGCACACATATAAGAATAAAATGCATTAAGATTTGATGCTTACTAGTATTTAGGATTCAAAAATCAATCACAAGGCATGTAGAGAAATGCATTATCTACTTAAGAATTACGATAGAACATCAAAATTATCTAATCAGATACAACAATCTTAAATATGGTAATGGAAATGAAAGATAACCAATAGACTTTGTTAATTTCATAATTAAATTATGGATATGACACCATCTAATTAGTGGATGATAGGCTTACCAAATTAATACGCTCTCTACCTATCTATCAAACTATAAAATAGAAATGTTAGTCAAACTCTATTATTCTCATATTAAGATTTGCCTTTCTTGACTATATCTGATAGGCTTTATCGTTTCACTTCAAAACTATAATAAGGTTTTCAAAAGAAACTAAGAACTCGAGTAAACTGGAGAACCTTATGTTTCACAATAGTAGTAGACTTTCTTTGAGAATTAAGACCTTAAGCAATATAATATATGAATATATTAGAGTTCGTATAACAAGAGTTTGATATAATTTGATCACTTTTACGCTAAAGAAATTCTAAAAGATAAGGATACGTTGGTTAACAAAAGAAGCTATTAATCATACAATATAATAATCTTAGCTCAAAAGATAATTTCACTAGTATTGGTCGAGTGGTAAAGTTAGAAAAGAGTCTGAGAAAACTTGGAGATTGATAGAAAAAATAAAAGCCAAATATCCTCAACTCTTCGGGTAACCTTCGAATTTCGAGGACGAAATTCTTTAAGGAGGGGAAGAATGTAATATCCCAGGTTTTCAGGGTCAGATGTAATAGTTAAAATAAAATAAATATGAACTTTACATTTTGTATATTGTTAAACGAGTAAGTAATGAGTAAAATAACTATTTTAAATTTAAAGTTTTAAACGAGTTTTAGTGTCGTAAGAGACCATTTAAATATATATAAATATAAAAAATATTATATTTAAACGTGCTCTATTTTTAACGAAACTTAGGTCGACTCGTAGAGAAAAATAAGATCGCCTCAACGGCATATTTGAAATTTTATAACACCTTATATTCAAAAAGTTATAAGAGAAAAACGAAGTAAACAGCTAAATTAATTATAATAATATAATAATAATAATGTTAAAAAAATATATAAGGAGGAAGAAGAGCGAAGAATGCAAGCACACATGCAGACATGTCAATTTGCATCCCACATCGACTGCTTTCTTTTCACCTGCTTGTCCGCTTTCTTATAAATAGTGACCTTAAGGTAGAATTTAAATTATAAGTTTTTTTGGGAACGCTCTAATATAAAGAGAATCCCGAGTAATCGATACCCCATTAGATATTGTTATTAGTCATTTTTGGAGCTCGGGTAGGAGCACGAGTAGGAAGTCTACGTCAAATTGCCGTAGATAGTTTAAGGTATGTTCTCGTTTAAGTTTATGTCAAGTTAATTATTACTTATTTTAGATTATTATTATTAGTGTTAGTTTTAGTATTATTACTATTATTATTTTTAGGCGTTAGGGTTATTGTTATGGGTGGGTATTGAGTAACCTAGCCTTAGTTAGGCATAGACTGATCACCCATGCTTAAACAAGGTAACGTAAACCAATATCCAATCATTACAATAACTAGTTTGTTGTATCATTACCTAACCTAGGATTATTTAAAATGTATCATGACCTAGAGATATCACCAAATTATACTAGGAAAAGTTATCAACTGTTGGGCAACTGCTAAACAGGTGAGTACCTCTGAACTGTTTCTAAAACGGGATGTGATGTTCTGATAACTGGTAATAATTGAAGAATTGACTATCAATAGCATCTGTGATATGTGGCAATGCTTGATAGGATGTTTGAGGGCTGCTTGTATGATTCTGCTTTAGCCAGTGGAGTTTGTATACATAGTCTAGTTATGTGAATTTATACTGTGCTTACTTTGTTCCTATCTGTTTGCCATGGTTGTATCTGCTTGATGCAATAGTCAATAATAACATGTTTTGAATTTTGAAGAATTCCATGTTTATGAATTCACAAGCTTTATGCTGAGTCCTAAATGTTTTCTATTTTATGGACACATATCTTAGGTGTCAAGAGATTGCAGAAATTGGAGATTATAGACTAGTTTACGAGGAAACATAGGTCTAGAGCGCTATTGAAGATTTGGATCTCTAATATAGTTAAACTGATGTAACGGTATTATCTAGCATGACAAATATATGTATATTTTGATTTATAATCAAAGTTAGACTTCCGCTGTGAACTCCATTATTACTATGCATTCTGTATATATGATGCGTAACGCTCCCTGGGATAGTCCGGAGGCGGGCGTTACATCCATATAAACCATAAAGTTGCCAAAAAATCATGTACATTGACTGTTTCTGTTTAGGAGGAATTGCCAATGAGAATGGAAATGCAAGAAGGTCGAAGATATTATCAAAATCCAGAAAGATACTACCACACCAACAAGAAATCAACCCCCATACCTGCTTCGCAAACGAGTAGCCTAAGAACAAATAGGCTATAGACTCATAATGATCTCACATAAAACACAATTTGGAGAATGCCGCGAGATGCCTCTTACCATTAAACACTCCTTAGATGGAATGCTATCAAGTCTTAGCATCCATGCAAAACAATTAACCTTCAGGGGAACCGAATCGATCCATTCATGCAGAATATTATCATTTGGAATGCGATTAAATTCGTTTAAAGACCTAACAGATTTCACCAAAAACACGCCGGTTTCATTACCCAACCATAGCCAATTGTCTACACCCCCGTGTGTTTGTATCTCGACGACCATCTCATCTATGTGTGACGTCCTAAGCCCGGCAGGGCACTGGAGGCACGTCATGCAGTTGGATTAATATTTCAAACACAAATCAGAGCTTTCTAATTACAGCGGAAGACTTTAAACAATATTATATTAACCTAACTTTTAAAACATTTTACATATAATTGTATTTAATTATACATTGCCCTATTTACAGTATTAACAAGCCCTATATCCTATGCCAGCAACTACTCCGGGATAGCGTCCTTGTTCAGCTCATACTTGCTTTCCTCTATTATTAGAGGATCCCTCCTTACCTAGCACACACAACATACTCAAAACATCAGATAAACAGGTCAGTTTTAATTTTCATTAAACATTAACAACATCTTTACACACACAAAAGTTATATTTATATTGGCAATATTATAAATTCAACTTTTATCATTACTTTGTCCCACTGGACCTGTCCCACCAAACGTCAGTTGCCCACATCTAGCAACTATCAGTTCCCCATAACTAGTAACGTCAGTTGCCCACATCCAGCAACTACCAGTTACTACACCCAGAAATGTCGGTTGCCCACATCCAGCAACTACCAGTTTCCCATACCCAGTAACGTCGGTTGCCCACATCCAGCAACTACCAGTTACTATATCTCATCCAGTAGGATGCCAATTAATCATCTAGGGAGATGTTCACAAAGCTGAGTGATCGTCATCACTCCTATCAAACTGTACAGTTTCACACCCAGGCATCTTACCCTAACTGGCCTGTTGAGATTTACATCACATTACCATTTCAAAAACATTTCTTTTACTTATTGCCAATATTATCACATTCATTTACACCCCACACATTCTTTCTTTTAGCACCAGTTTTAACATATTTTCATTAATCATTACACCCCATCTGACCCATTGGAATCATTACCATCATGTAATGATTAACAATGTTCAGATGACCATCTTTTACACTCTACCTGACCCACTGCAATCATTACCATCACGTAATGATTAACAATGTTCAGGTAATCACTTATTACCCCCACTTTCCCCCAGCTTTACAAACTGTTAGAAACATATCAACATCACTATCACAACTCTGGTACTAAAATATTCAATTCATTTATCATTGTATGTGTGCTAGCCCGAATGTTAAAACCAAACATTTGAAAAGGGCTTAGAACTCACCTTATCAACTTCCTCACCACAGTCTACACAATCCACATACACAAGGTAACTAGTCCTTCCTCTAATCAAGGTATATCTAAAGCAATAAACCTTGATTTAGTAAACTTATTCTCAAACAGGGCCCTCATGCGATTAAACACTTATGCGAATGAGCACTCATGCGACTGGACCTATGCGGATGAACCATGTGACTGAACCTTCAGCCGTACGACTAGCCACTCATTCGCACGACTGAGTTCTCATTCGTACCCAGTGTTCACTCGTCTTCATTCGGCCTTCTAACCAGGCGAATGGGTTCCCAGTCGTACGACTGAACCTCCATTCATACTCAGTCGCACGATTAGACTCCCATTCGTACGACTGAGGCATACGATTGAACCCATTCGCCTGAAACGAATCAGCAGCTGTGTTCTTGACGTTTTTGATCCAAACTCACTCAAAATTTGAGTTTTAACCATCCAAATCATATCATATTCAAAACAGATCCTATACACATCGTTTACAATGGTTTCGGACCATTATTTCATCAAAACTTCACAAAAACTTGGATCCGAATTCCCAGATTTTAATTTAGAAATGAACCAGACCAATTCAATGATTTAAAACACATTGTTGGATCAAATTCAACCATTTACACAGCTTATAACATATCCGGATTGATCCGTGATGTTCAAACTTACCAAAACGGAGTTTAGCCTAGTCGATTGGCAAGAACAGGGGTGTTTGGGTGTAAAGAGAACAGAGGAATAAAGTAGATGCAGATAGAAATCTGCTTTTCATCTCCTCTCACCGCCTTACTTATTCACATGTGCCACATAACCGCCTTACCCCCAGTCGCACGACTGAACCATTCGTACGACTGAAGCGTGCGACTGGAGCTCATACGCTTATTATTCGTACAACTGAGTCTCAATCGCACGTAAGGGGTGCGACTGAAGTTCATTCTCATATGACTTATGCGACTGAACACTTAAACACTCAAACAACTCAACTTAATTAATTAATCATAACTATAATATAATTTACAAGTCCGGATTTAGAAACCGGATGTTACAACTCTCCCCCTCTTAAATAGGTTTCGTCCCCGAAACCAACTATTCAAACAACTGGGGATAATCTCTCTTCATCTCATCTTCTGATTCCCAAGTGAAATCAGATCCCTTTCTATTCGACCACTGCACTTTAACTAACTCAATAATTTTATTCCTCAACCTTTTCACCTTTCTGTCTACTATAGCAGTAGGTTTCTCAACATAGTTCAACTTATCATCCACCTCTATATCATCTAAAGGTACATAAGCATTCTCATCGGCCAAACACTTGCGCAACTGTGACACGTGAAAGGTTAGGTGGATTCCTTGCAACTGATCAGATAATTCTAGTTTATAAGCCACTTCCCCAATCCGTTCTATAATTCCAAACGGTCCTATAAAACGAGGACTTAACTTTCCCCTCTTTCTGAATCTGATAATTCCCTTCCAAGGAGATACTTTCAACATAACTCTATCTCCTACTTCAAACTCTATATGCCTTCGCCTTTTATCTTCATAAGACTTTTGTCGATCCTGAGCCGCTTTAAACCGAGCTTTGATCTGATCCAGTTTCTCATTCGTAGCCTGTATAATTTCCAAACTGCCCAACTCTTTCTGCCCAACTTCTCCCCAGCATATCGGACTCCTGCACTTTCTGCCATATAACATCTCATAAGGGGCTCTCCCAATTGTAGAATGATAACTGTTATTGTAGGAGAATTCAACTAATGGCAGATGACTATCCCAGCTACCACCGAAATCTATAACACAAGCTCGTAACATGTCTTCAACTGTTTGGATAGTCCTTTCAGTCAACCCATCAGTTTCTGGGTGGAAAGACGTGCTGTGTAACAGACGAGTACCCATATCTTCATGAAACTTTCTCCAAAATCTCGAAGTAAAACGTGTATCTCTATCTGACACAATAGACAACGGTACCCCGTGTCGAGCAATAATCTCTCGAATAAACAGTTCTGCTAACTTCTCAGAGTTATACGTCTCTTTGATTGGTAAGAAATGTCCGCTACGTGTCAATCCATCCACTATGACCCAAATGGTATCATAACCTTTAGCTGTACGCGGAAGCTTAGTTATGAAATCCATTGTCAACTCTTCCCACTTCCATTTCGGATCTCTAAGGGTTGAAGCTTACCATATGGCTTTTGATGTTCAGCTTTGATCTGAAGACACGTCAAACACCTATTCACATACTGCATCACATTAAACTTCATACCGGGTCACCAATATTCTTGTTTCAAATCCTTATACATCTTTATAGCACCAGGGTGTATAGAGTATCTGGATTTATGAACTTCATCTAGCACTAACTCTCTCATCTTAATCGGAACTCACATACGACCACATTTTGTCTTAACCCCAAAACTATTTTCTTCCAGATCCTTTGTTTAACCCTTCATTCGTTCCTGCTTCACGTTCTCTTCTTTCAATGCTTCTAATTGAGCTTCTCGTAACTGGTGCATAAAATCTGGGGTTATTACTAACTTATATGACTTAACTCGGATCGAAGGGTGTTCATTCTTTCTACTTAACGCGTCAGCAACCACATTTGCTTTACCCGGATGGTAAAGTATTTCACAATCATAATCTTTCACCAACTCTAACCATCTCCGCTGGCGCATGTTCAATTCCTTCTGATCAAAGAAATATTTCAAACTCTTATGATCCGTGTAAATCGTACATTTCGTCCCATATAAGTAATGCCTCCATATCTTCAAGGCAAATACCACTGCTGCCAATTCTAGATCATGTGTCGGATAATTCTTTTCATGTTCTTTTAACTGTCTGGAAGCATAAGCAATCACTCGTCCCCTCTGCATCAATACACAACCTAAGCCTTGATACGAAGCATCTGAATAAATCACCAAATCTTCATTTCCATCTGGCAACGACAGCACTGGTGATTGGGTTAATTTCTGCTTCAGTTCTTGAAATGCATTTCTTGTTCTGGTCCCCAAACGTATTCTTCATTCTTCCTCGTCAGTTTCGTTAACGGGGATGCGATTTTGGCAAAATCCTAAATAAACCTTCTATAATAACCAGCCAGACCCAAGAAACTGCGAACTTCAGATGGCGTCTTTGGAGGACTCCACTTCACTACTGTTTCAATCTTAGTAGGGTCTACTAAAATGCCTTCTGCATTGATTACATGTCCTAAAAACTGTACTTCCCGCAACCAAAACTCACACTTAGAAAACTTTGCATAAAGCCTTTCTTTTCTCAACCTTTCCAATACTTCACGAAGATGGCAGGCATGATCTCCCTCATTCTTGGAATAGATCAGTATATCATCTATAAACACAAATACTGATCGATCCAACATTGACTTACACACCCTATTCATCAAATCCATGAAAGCAGCAGGGGCATTTGTTAACCCAAAGGACATAACTAAAAATTCATAGTGACCGTAACGTGTACGAAACGCCGTTTTTGGTATATCTTCTTCCTTAACTTTTAACTGATGATACCTCGAATGAAGGTCAATTTTAGAAAACCAACTAGCTCCCTGTAGCTGATCAAATAAATCATCTATTCGTGGAAGTGGATACTTATTCTTTATCGTCAACTTATTCAACTCTCTGTAATCGATACACATACGCATACTCCCGTCTTTCTTCTTTACAAATAATACTGGAGCACCCCACGGGGAAGAACTAGGCCTAATGAAACCTCTTTCTAGCAAATCTTCAGTCTGCTTCATTAATTCCTTCAATTCCGATGGAGCTAGTCTATAAGGTGACTTAGCAACTGGCTTAGCACCCGGAATCAAATCAACTTTAAACTCAACTTCATGATCTGGAGGAATACCCGATAATTCTTTTGGAAACACATCTATAAAATCTCTAACCACTGGAATATCCTCTATCGTTCTTACAGGCTTTTGAGAATCAATTACATATAGTAAATAAGATGCATACCCGCGGCTCATTAACTTATCAGCTTTCATCATAGATATTATTTTCATAGTTGACTCCTCTCTATCGCCATATACATTAATCGTTTTCCCATCCGGTTCTCTTAACTGAATTAACTTCTTATTACATACAATATGGGCTTCATGGTTTGCCAACCAATCCATACCCAAAACTACATCAAATCCTCCTAACACCATAGGACATAGTTTAACAGGCAATCTATATCCTTCTAATTCAATATAACTACCATCAATCATACTACTAATCATCACAGATCTATCATTAGCAGTTTCAACTATAAAGGCTACCTCTAATCGTCGAATTTCACACGCAAACATAGGACAAAAATCAACAGATACGAAATTTCCACTTGCACCAGAATCAAATAACACGTTAGCTGGAATCCCATTAACTAGAAACGTACCTGAGACTACATCTGGTAGAGCTTTAGCCTCACTAGCTGACATAGAATAGGCTCGCCCCTTCGCCACACTTGACCCTTCTCCTAACCCTTTTATCGATCTAACCGGTTCAGGCTTTCTAACGGTTAATCTTGGACATTCACTACGAATATGTCCCGTTTCTTCACAATCATAACATTTACGAGGACTTTCAATACATTCATTTGCATAATGCCCTAACTTCCCTCATCTAAAACAAGTCTACTACCAATCATACATTCACCCTGATGTAGCTTGCCACATTTCCCGTAACGTGGTAGTTCACTTCTAACATTCCTTTGGAATTGGCCCCTTCCAAACTTACCCTTCTTCTGAAGACTTGGATTCTCAAATCTTCTTTGCACTACAGGTTCTTCACGCCTCCTTTTACTCCCATCAGAAGCAACATTACTACCATAAACTTCTTGATACATATCTGCTGTTAAGTTTACCGTCAACTGATAACTACTTGGAGCAGATGATCTAACCAACTTTCTAACCTCCTGAGGTAACCCCTGTGTATACCTCAAAATTTTCTTCTCTTCAGGAACTACCAGATGAGGCACCAATCACGCCATCTCCTCAAACTTAGATGTATACTCCCTATGGGACATATTACCTGCCTGAAACTGCTGGAAACTCATCTCTATTCGATCCATCTCACCCTTCGGACAAAACTTATCCGATACTAACTTTTTAAATTCAGGCCATAACATTTTGTCAGTAGCCTCCTCACCTAACGTCTGGATAATCGTATCCCACCAATACAAAGCCTCACCTACAAACGAGTGGGCTGCAAACTTTACTTTCTGATCCTCCCTACGCTCACTCAACTTGATCACGACTTCCATTTCACGAAGCCATTTATAGGTGGCTACCATATCCATAGCCCCAGAAAATCGTGGAGGATTACGCTCTTTGAACTGACTATACGTAACTCCCTTCTTCTCGCTAGACCCCTCAGCTTTATCAACAATCCTACTTTCATCAGGTCTAGCTACATTCAAGGCTTTACGAACCTCCTCAGCAATTGCATCATGGAATTGTTGTCTCGTCATACTGAGCACATCTATGCTCTTATCAACATTTCCTTCCGAGGTTCCACCTTGCATTCTTTCACTTTCCCTCTCAGCCATAACCTATTAAAACGAGATCAGGATTATTTGGTACTCGCATGTAAGTTATAACCAGAATACTATAAGTAAAGTAAATTATTAATAATGTTGGCCAAGTACTATTAATTGTTTACTTTACTTTTACTATTCTCATTATTCCTTCTCATGATAGTCCCATCACCTTCTCTTGTTTTAATAAACTATTCTATCTAGCTATCCCTGCTGGCATATCTATTTTCTAGTTAAAGTCTAGTTATTATGACACTAGATCCCTTTAACTACTGCTCTGATACCAACCTGTGACGCCCTAAGCCCGGCAGGGCACCGGAGGCACGTCATGCAGTTGGATTAATATTTCAAACACAAATCAGAGCTTTCTACTTACAGCGGAAGACTTTAAACAATATTATATATTAACCCAACTTTTAAAACATTTTACATATAATTGTATTTAATTATACATTGCCCTATTTACAGTATTAACAAGCCCTATATCCTATGCCAGCAACTACTCCGGGATAGCGTCCTTGTTCAGCTCATACTTGCTTTCCTCTATTATTAGAGGATACCTCCTTACCTAGCACACATAACATACTCACAACATCAGATAAACTGGTGAGTTCTAATTTTCATTAAAACATTAACAACATCTTTACACACACAAAAGTTATATTTATATTGGCAATATTATAAATTCAACTTTTATCATTACTTTGTCCCACTGGACCTGTCCCACAGAATGTCGGTTTCCCACATCTAGCAACTATCAGTTCCCCATAACTAGTAACGTCGGTTGCCCACATCCAGCAACTACCAGTTACTACACCCAGAAACATCGGTTGCCAACATCCAGCAACTACCAGTTTCCCATACCCAGTAACGTCGGTTGCCCACATCCAGCAACTACCAGTTACTATCTCTCATCCAGTAGGATGCCAATTAATCATCTAGGGTCGTCACCACAAGATGTTCACAAAGCTGAGTGATCGTCATCACTCCTATCAAACTGTACAGTTTCACACCCAGGCATCTTACCCTAACTGGCCTGTTGAGATTTACATCACATTACCATTTCAAAAACATTTCTTTTACTTATTACTAATATTATCACATTCATTTACACCCCACACATTCTTTCTTTTAGCACCAGTTTTAACTTATTTTCATTAATCATTACACCCCATCTGACCCATTGGAATCATTACCATCACGTAATGATTAACAATGTTCAGATGACCATCTTTTACGCTCTACCTGACCCACTGCAATCATTACCATCACATAATGATTAACAATGTTCAGGTAATCACTTATTACCCCCACTTTCCCCCTAACAACTTTACAAACTGTTAGAAACATATCAACATCACTATCACAATTCTGGTACTAAAACATTCAATTCATTTATCATTGTATGTGTGCTAGCCTGAATGTTAAAACCAAACATTTGAAAAGGGCTTAGAACTCACCTTAACAACTTCCTCACCACAGTCTACACAATCCACATACACAAGGTAACTAGTCCTTCCTCTAATCAAGGTATATCTAAAGCAATAAACCTTAATTTAGTAAACTTATTCTCAAACAGGGCCCTCATGCGATTGAACACTTATGTGAATGAGCACTCATGCGACTGGACCTATGCGGATGAACCATGCGACTGAACCTTCAGCCGTACGACTAGCCACTCATTCGCACGACTGAGTTCTCATTCGTACCCAGTGTTCACTCGTCTTCATTCGGCCTTCTAACCAGGCGAGTAGGTTCCCAGTCGTACGACTGAACCTCCATTCGTACTCAGTCGCACGATTAGACTCCCATTCGTACGACTGAGGCATACGATTGAGCCCATTCGCCTGAAACGAATCAGCAGCTGTGTTCTTGACGTTTTTGATCCAAACTCACTCAAAATTTGAGTTTTAACCATCCAAATCATATCATATTCAAAACAGATCCTATACACATCGTTTACAATGGTTTCGGACCATTATTTCATCAAAACTTCACAAAAACTTGGATCCGAATTCCTAGATTTTAATTTAGAAATGAACCAGACCAATCCAATGATTTAAACACGTTGTTGGATCAAATTCAACCATTTACACAGCTTATAACATCTCCAGATTGATCCGTGATGTTCAAACTTACCAAAACGGAGTTTAGCCTAGTCGATTGGCAAGAACAGGGGTGTTTGGGTGTAAAGAGAACAGGGGAATGAAGTAGATGCAGATAGAAATCTGCTTTTCATCTCCTCTCACCGCCTTACTTATTCACATGTGCCACATAACCGCCTTACCCCCAGTCGCACGACTGAACCATTCGTATGACTGAAGCGTGCGACTGGAGCTCATACGCCTATTATTCGTACGACTGAGTCTCAATCGCACGTAAGGGGTGCGACTGAAGTTCATTCGCATATGACTTATGCGACTGAACACTTAAACACTCAAACAACTCAACTTAATTAATTAATCATAATTATAATATAATTTACAAGTCCGGATTTAGAAACCAGATGTTACCCTAAGGCATGTAGTTGCAAAAGTTCTAAACTAGAATATGGGTGTGCTTCCATTTCCAGTTCACTAAGGGAACCGAAGCCCCCTAAATGTAACATCTCGCTTACTTAACACATCTTACAAGATTCAATAGCAAATAAATCAGGAAGTAAATCTCTAAGAGGGCCATAACCACACCAATTATCAAGCTAGAAGGCAATGTTCTCACCATTACCAATCGAAGCCTTTATTAAAATACCTAGATCCACATTCTCCATCCTGCATTCTTTACTAATATTTATGATACCTTTCCAAACCTCGTGGATAGACGAATTTAATGGAATTGCAACTGACTTACGAGGTTGAAAGTGAATAGCTTTAATTACCCGAGCCTCAAAGGGCTCTTTGATCACTTTTAAACATCCAATGCCACTTGGCGAGAATGCCAATTATAGTCCCTCAAACTATGAACTCCTAAACCTCCTAATGATTTCGAAGCAACCACCTTTGACCATGCCACCCATTTAATCTTAGATGCTCCATCATATCCTCCCCCTACAAGAATTATCACCTAATTCCTTCCAACTTACAAATCACCAACGTTGGGGCTTTAAACAAAGAAAGGTAATATAACGAGGTACTGCCAAGAACCGACTTAATCAAGGTGAGCCTACCCCTGAAGGATAGGACTTTTGCTTTCCAATTAGATAACCGATCTTCGATCCTTTCCACCACCCGGTTCCAACTACTAACCTTGTTCATGCTCGCACCGATCCGAAACCCAAGATATTTAAAAGGGAATGTACCCACTTGGCATCAAAGACATTGAGCCATAGACACCAATTCCTATTGATTGACTCCAACCACCCCGTAAACATTACTTTTATTAAAGTTAATCTTTAACCTGAAGCAAGATGGAATATCTGTAACATTCTCGCCAAATTCTTTATATTTGATCTCGAACAATCTCCCATTATCAAAGCATCGTCGGCGTACAACAAATGCGAAATGGCTGTACCGTTATTTGGTAACCGCGCCCCTTGAAAGATCCCAATATTTTCAGCCGCTACAAACATAGAATGTTAGACTGGACCGCTATTTGGTTAGGATAGTCAGAGCGTGGTCTAAATTTTCCATATCGATTTGAACGGATTGTAATACCATGGAATGTAATGTTTTCATATGATTATGTTTACAGTTTTCGGTTTCCATTGATGTATTTGTAGGAACAATGGAAATAATATTAGTCTTCTTACTGTTTTCATTGTAGGAACTACGGAAATTCAATGAAATTCACAATATTAATTCGTTTGTTTATGCTTCCATTGATGTTTTAGTCGGAATAATGGAAATTTAGTGACACATTGACAATATTAGTCACTTCCACACCCTGATTAACAACAACGCGCCATTTCTACCATTGCCCTAGCGCCCATGTGATATATTAATTACTTTAATAATTTAGTTCATATATGCAAGATTTCATGTGAATATGTATTTTAGGGTTAATCTCCAAAACTTTAATCTAGTTTTATAATAAATTTTCGTCATTAATAATTGAACCATAAGAAAAAGTCCATGGAATGGAATGCAATGCAATAATTGTCAAATATATAAATTATGTTGAGGACTCTGTTTCCGTCAGTGGAAAAGTAATATTACTTATCCCCTCTGGTCTCAAATCAAATTACGATCATTCAATTAGAGTCAATAATAGGTTTACACTTTTCACGATTCAAATAACAAAGTACGAATGTAAAACACGTCACAAATATTGTCATTTCAACGTAATAGTGACTAATTACCTGTGTCTAGTGAGGCGTCGAGTTTTGGTAAAACTAAACATGTCTTAAGATCGATTATTTTAGAATTAAAGACGATGATCTTATGTCGCTAGACTAATTATACACGGAAACAACATCTAGTCTAAAAACAAATGTTCATGATATATGTTATAAACATATTTGGGTATCGAGTATTACAATATATAATTTGAAAGGTTGATACATCAACATGTTGTACCATATGCATTGCATAATTTGAAAGGTTAATACATCAACATGTTGTACCATATGCATTGCATAAGGAGTTTTACCACATGAAATTTAAAATACAAGAAATGATCCTATGCGAATTTTCATATTGGCTCATACAATTATATCAGGAGTTCTGTGCTTGCATGGCATAGTTCACGTGAAGATAGCCACTTGAATTTTACTTATTGGCTGCCTAGTTAATTCCTTTTTATGCAAGTCATTTAATTTGCAATTGATTTGTTCGTTCATCACCCACCTGCAGGCAATCTAAAGCTTGCAATAATCACTTATACCCCGAGCATCAGAAGATTGTAAATTACTATTAATTCTTCTACATATATTTTAAATATTAACTAGTAGTAATCAAGTTCGCTCATTGCGAGAGTTTTGGTCTAGGACTCTACAACACACTACGATAGTTATGTAACAATAATTATTGGTAACCTAAAAGGTCTTAGAATAAATGATCCATTGCGACTGCAAACCTGGTGCCACACTAAACGTCAGTCACTTTTTTAAAAATTATAACGACCGTTACATAACATTAATAGAATGAAATAAACAATGTTGCACATAGGTTTTAGGCTATCTTAGATGAACATAGGCTCAATAGCATTGACCTGATCATGTATATTAGCACCCCGAACGATCACCAACAACAAACCAGAATCAAACGACAACCTTAATGACATGCAGCCTCATCAGTCAACGCCCTTTTGTATGCTTTAGATGGCAATTCGCTCATCATCATCAATCTATCACAAATGAGGCGAACCTAATCACCATGACTCTGAAATAAAATCAGATGAGGCTGGACCCACCATCATTAAATAAACATATGAACTAGATTATTCGATACAAGCCAGCAAACAAAAGCGACCTAAAAATCTGACTAACACAAGCATCGTACCACACACACATGCAAACCCAACAATAATCTATAAGCCTAAAATCAACACAATCGAAAACCCATAGTTTAGAATACTATAAAAAAAACTCATCTGCATGAAGCGCAAAAACACATCCTAATATAGAAAAACTGTAGGGTTTACACCCATGATAATCAAATTATGTATCAGATATCAAATGAGACTAACCCAATCATAATTCATACAACCACAATTAACATAATCATAAACCGCAGTTTAGAGCACGTCAAACAACACAAACCCAAAAGGAAAAACACTATAAAGGTTATGATATCAATAATATTGTAAAAACTGATTCGATTCTTCATTGAAGCTTGATTCGATACATATACAAAGAAAAGGAGAAAATGTTGGAGATAAACTTGATTTACAACAAACCCTATTGACCTATCACTATATTCGAATTTTGAATTAATATGTATAACAGAAAAGTAGATAGAAGACGATGTGCATGAGATGCACGTGTATATTACTTTACATTCCCCGCAAGATGGACGAACCGGAAGTAAGACCAATCTTGAAAGTAAGTAGTTGAAAACGTGGCCGTAGTAAAGGCTTAGTAAGCACATCAGCAAGCTGATCATCCCCGAAAACATGTGTTACTCGAAGGTGCCTAGTTGAACTTTTTCATGTACAAAATGGAAATCCAAAGCAAGGTGTTTCATGCGTGAGTGAAACACGGGATTAGCAGAGTAAATTGTAGCACTTAAGTTGTCACAGTAAATAGTTGGAGCTTTTGTGAAACGATAACGTAGTTCAGTGAGGAGATTTGCAAGCCATTGAACCTCGGTGGAGGCTGAAGCTACTGCTTGAAATTCTGCTTCGGTGGAGCTTCGTGCTAAGGTGCTTTGGCGTTTGGAGCTCCAAGCGATGGGATTGGAACCAAGGAAAACAACATATCCGGTAGTGCTACGAAAAGTGTTTTTGTCGCCTGCCCAATCGGCATCCGTAAATGCATGCAAGTTGAGAGTAGAATCTTTGCGAATAAGTAGGCCTTTGGAGATGGTTCCTTGCAAGTAACGAAGCAGGCATTTGAGAGTTGTCCAATGTTGGAAAGTCTGGATTGTGATATTTGGAGTTGGGTTTGGGATGTGGGCGAGTGGTTGGTCGGGAGGGAAGAGGAGTTGGTGGGGAGGTGCCGTGAGAAGAGGGTTGGGGGGTGTAGGGGAGGGAATATGAGGTACGGTGGTTGGCATGGGGGAGAAGTGGGTTGTTGGGTTGTAGGTGTGGTGGATGTGGAAGTAGCAGTAGGCATAGGAGATGGGGATGGGTGTAAAATAGGAACAGAAAAGGGGAGCCATAAGTTAAGGTTAGGTTGAGTGGATGGGACAAGAGAAGGTTGGAATTTGGGAAAGGGGAAAATAGTTTCAATGAAAGTGACATGTCTGGATGTGTAGTTTTTGTAGGTTTTAGGATCAAGGGTATAGTATGCACTTTGGGTAGGGGAGTAGCCTACAAAGAGGCATGGGGTTGAACGATTCTAAAGTTTGTGAGGAGAGTATGGTCTTAACCAAGGGTAACATAAACAACCAAAGGATCTTAGTTTATGATAGTTGGGTTGGAGTTTGAATAAGACATAGAAAGGTGATTGATTGTTTAGAGTAGGTGTAGGTAAGCGATTAATCAAATACGCAGCTGTAGTGAAGGCTAGTGGCCAAAAGGTGAGTGGAAGACTAGCATGAGAGAGTAAAGAAAGGCCGGTTTCGACAATATGTTGGTGACGTCGTTCAGCATAACCGTTGTGTTGGGGAGTATGGGGAGGGCTAGTGAGATGCGAGATACCACATGAGGAAAAATGGGAGGCTAGTTTAATATATTCACCACCATTATCCGAGAAGAACAATTTAATTTTTGTATTAAAATAGTTCTTAACAAGATTTTGAAAACGCATAAAATGGATAGGGAGTCTGCTTTAGTTTTGAGTGGGTATAACCAAATGTACTTGGTAAAATGGTCAACAAAGATAATATAGTACTTGTAATTGTCAAAAGAGTGGATGGGAGAGGTCCATACATCAGAAAATATCAAATCAAGTGGTGAACTAGATGTAAGAGTGGAAGTTGCAAAAGGCAATTTGTGACTTTTATTAATATTGCAAGCATTACAAGGAGAACAACTAGAATTAAAAGAAACAAGTGAAGATAAATGTTGAAAAACTTTATTATTGGGATGCCCAAGACGGTGATGCCACGTGGTGGAGTCCGTTTGTGCATGGTGAAGGCAGCGGGAGTGGATGACGATGGAGTTATGCGTTGTGGACGTAACTCATACATGCCCTTGGTGGCCATGCCTGTGAGAAGGTGAAGCTTGGTTACTCGGTCCTTGATAATAAACATAGAAGAATAGAATTTGATGAGTAAGTTGTTGTCAAGACAAAGACGAGAAATAGAAATAATGTTTTTAGAAAGGGAAGGAACACATAAGACATGTTTGAGAAGAATAAGTTATGAGCAATATGTATTAAGATGCAGCCAAAATGAGTGATTTTTAAACCTGATCCGTCTCCGATTACAAGCTCTTCCATTCCATCATACGGTGTGTGAAAGGAGAGGTTGTTGAGATCTGTGGTGACATGGTGGGAAGCACCACTATCAAAAATCCATGGAGTGGGTCCATTGGCCGAAGGCAAGCCGGAGGTGTGAACTTGAGCCTGTTTAACCGGAGTATTGCGCTCGTCTATGGGAGGAGCAATAGAGGGATGTTGCTTCTTGAAGGTTGGACAGTTAGTGAGAGAGTGGCCCCGTTGAAAACACCACTGGCATTTGCCGAGGAAAGGTTTCGAGCCTGCAATAGAAGGGTTAGAAGAGGGAGTAGGTAGTATACCTTTGGTGTGAGACAGTTGACGGGTGTAATGTTGGTTCTTGGGTTGCCAAGGGCGATGGTTGGTGGTTTGCCGACCGTTATGCTGCATGTGAAACACAGCAGCTGGTTGATGCAAGGCAGCCGTAGAAGTTTGTTGAGCTAAGGACAGTTCATGTGTGATGAGTTTCTCATGAAGTTCATTGAAAGAGATCAGACAATCTCTTGCATGAACGGCATCAAGAATAGCTTTGTATTGAGATTAATCAAGGCCTTCGAGAATAGTATCAATAATGTCTTCATCATCCATCTTCTTTTCGAGGATGGTCAATTCATCGGTGATGGTTTTAATTTGTTGCATGTATTCAGAGACAGATTGTGTGGGGAGTTTGGTTGTTTATTTTAGCTGGTGTTTCAGTTGTTTAATGTGACCACGACTTGGGGGGGCATAAGTTTTCTCCAAAATTTTCCATGCTTCGCGAGAGGAGGGTGCACCTTGAATCATGGGAACTAGTGTTTTCGGAGATGCTGCTAACAAGAGCTCCATAGATTAGCTTATCTTGTCGAAACCAGAGAGCATGATCAGGGCTTGGAGTCTTGCTTCCGTCGGAATTAACAGTGGGTTGCAGCTCGGGGTGAGAGCCATCGATGAACTTGTAGAGGTCGAGACCGTATAGTAGGGCTTGAACTTGAGTTTTCCATGTCAAAAAGTTTGAAGTGTTTAGTTTGGGAACTCCTGGAAAGTTTACAACAGTAAGATCTTTCATGGAGGTGTTGATTGACAAGGAAGAGTTGTCAACCATTATGGTGGTGGAGATTGAACGAAAAGAGGTTGTTGATGGGGTGTTTGAGCCGAGCTCTGATACCATATAAAGGTTATGATATCAATAATATTGTAAAAAATGATTCGATTCTTCATTGAAGCTTGGTTCGATACATATACTAAGAAAAGGAGAAAATGTAGGAGATAAACTTGATTTACAACAAACCCTATTGACCTATCACTATATTCGAATTTTGAATTAATATGTATAACAGAAAAAGATAGAAGACGATGTGCATGAGATGCACGTGTATATTACTTAACAAACACCTCTTCATTTGAGAAAAAAAATTAAGCTTTACACTCATTAACATCAACTCTGTTGGAATAAGTTTAGCATGTGTAAATAAGTATTAATTATGTATAAGTAAGTTTAGATATCCAGTGTATTAGTATGTTATGTAATATGGGTCGAATGGGTCAATGTGAATAAACCCGATCCATTAGATAGTTATTTGGCGGGATATAAACTGTCATTAACCGCCATTGTAACTACCATAGGGTGTGGTATAAATACCACATTCCCGTATTGTTTATGTATGCATATTGAAATCAACTTTGTGTTTCTTTCTCTCATATATACGAAGTGCGCAGTGCAATAAGTGTGTTTGTGTATTGTTTGTTTCATCACTCAACATGGCATCAGAGCCGCGATTAAAGACTTGTGGAAGATTTGTATTCGAACCAGTATTGGATCTAGAAGATACGTATTCAAGTTGTTTTGCAGATGGGTGTGAAGATTCACCCATGTTCCCATCTTTGTACAATGACCATGAGGGTCGAGGGAAGGCAAAGAAGTATGATCAGAGGGATCAGTCGAGGAACAAAAGTAGCAAGAACAATAGGGAAGAATCACGCAGTCAAGAAGGAAGATTCAACATCGATCCGAAGCATCGATATACGGCAGAACGAAGAAGTGCCGCTCAAATCAAATTCAATTCACAGATCAAGAACAAAGGGATAAATTTGGGTTATCCGAGAAGTATGATATGTAGTTATTGCAAGCAACCATTTCACTTTAGGCGAGATTGCCCCGAGAAGATCAAGAATACAGAATTCTTGATTAAAGGCACCGACAATGAAACGTGGGATAAGATATGGTATGCAAGTCTCACTCGCAACCAACATGCAACAGGGAACAAAATGATGTTCAAAAGATTGTCAAATTCTTTTGGAACAGAAGCACGATCGAATAGATATAGTAAAGAATATTTTAGAGGAAGAGGAGATGTTGAAATATGCAGCGAAGGCCAAACATACTTAGTAGAATCTGTCTACTACTTGCCAACTTTAAGGAGGAACATATTAAGTATAGATAAGTTGGTAGAACAAGACTTCGAAATCACGTTCGATGGAAATACATGTCGAATAAAGAAGACGAATATCGACACCAAGAAGAATGTAAATATTTCAAGTTGTTGGAAATGCAAAGGTGCAAACCATCCTCCTTACATGTGTCCAGGAGGATCATCGAAGAAACCAATTGCTAATGAAAGGAATGCAAGAGATGATCAAGAAAAGAGTATGTTGAAGAATCACTTTGAAGCAATAACAGATGAAACCGACAAGAATGAAACCCGAAGGAATAAGGGAAAAGGACCAATCTTGTATCCAACAAGAGTGTCTTCACTTCAAGACTGCATCACATTCATGGACTTAATTCATGTTGCGGTTAAACTACAACAACACAAGGAGAAGTTCGAGGCAGAATTCGAAGGGATCATAGAATGGTTCATGAAAGATTTTATGAAGATCAGGGTACTTGCACCTGTACCACCGAGAGATGTTTTTGGACATCGTATTAGGCTCTTAAACTTGTATATGGCAGTGCAAACTCTGGGTGGGTATAATCAGGTTAACAAAGAAACTCTATGGAAGAAAGTAACAACAAAATTGGGTTACAAATTGGATCTAATGACTGCAGCAGACACGGTGTATATGGAGAAGACCATCAAGATAGTCTATTTGAGATATCTTGAAATGATTGAATGGTATCACCTCAAGTGCAAGGGAAGAGATCTTCAAATTGAAGTCGGTGAACCAAGTGACAACCCGTATGGAGAACTCCAAAAGTTTATGAAGGATGGAGACTTACATCCGAAGAAGAGATTCAAGATATAAAGCTAAACTTAAGGGGAGATTGTTGGAATAAGTTTAGCATGTGTAAATAAGTATTAATTATGTATAAGTAAGTTTAGATATCCAGTGTATTAGTATGTTATGTAATATGGGTCGAATGGGTCAATGTGAATAAACCCGATCCATTAGACAGTTATTTGGCGGGATATAAACTGTCATTAACCACCATTGTAACTACCATAGGGTGTGGTATAAATACCACATTCCCGTATTGTTTATGTATGCATATTGAAATCAACTTTGTGTTTCTTTCTCTCATATATACAAAGTGTGCATTGCAATAAGTGTGTTTGTGTATTGTTTGTTTCATCGCTCAACAAACTCACCGTTTGAGAAGTAAATACTCAACATCATCGAGTAAATAGTAACCAAAAACTATAGAATGCAAAACAAAGTACATCTTGACACCCATCAGCTAGCTCATGTGGAATAAAGGTCTGACTATTGCTACCCTAAAAGAAAAACTCATGAACATCAGATCCAGGACCAAAATAACTCTCATAAGTGCCCTAGCACATAATCATCGAGCAACAAATGAAAACATAAGAACAATCAACATGGCAGAAGAAAGAGGTAGGCTAGTTAGCTGGAACCGCTAAAGGATCACTAATATAAACCAAAGACAGAGGTTACCAGACGCGGTTATAAAGACATAGGTAAGCGACGACGGTTATAAAAGGAATCAATAGGTGACCACCCGTCGTTCCATGACACAATACCACCTAAAGTGGTCTGTATAGATCATCAGTGGCGTCCAATGCGACCATCTTAAAGGGGAACCAACAAAAAAGCATCACACAAGGCATCTGCCGGGGACAATATCCGGATACACCACCATGTCCACCTCCCTGAGCCAAGTCCACCGTTTCCCGCCTTGTAAAGGGGGAAGGAACAAAAGGCATCAGCCATCACGTCTACCGGCAACGACAGCTAGAGCGCCGCTATCACCTCCTCCAACTGCTATGACAACTGCCATTGCACCTACTCACACCTACTCTTCCTAAAAAGAGAATCCCCAATGATATTTCAAGGGTGAGAGAAATGATATACACGTCGTAGCAAAAGCAAGACATGTTATACTCTACTGTTCATTCGGTTGATTTCTTAATAGGTTGACAATGTATTGTAATTACATACACAAAATGTGTTTTTGATAAACTATCTAAGATGAAAACACATACACAAAATGTGTTTTTTGATAACCTATCTAAGATGAAAACATCAACTGCCTTGATTAAACTAGAAGTAGTATGAAGGCGCTTCCGTTGAGACGGAGGCGCAAAACCATGAAAAACTAACCTCGAAACGTTGCGTGAAATTGCGCGTTGAATGTAATAAAATCAAAACCTGCGTAATTATATATAAAAGACAAAACTGTCACAAATCATTGCGTTACAGTAATGTCGTTGATAATATTTGATGTTGAAAAAAGAGGTGTATGCTTTCCTTTTTTCTGCTTTCCTTTTTCTCTTATTTTCAGTTCTTCACTTGGTTTGTTTGTTTAGGTTTTATTTATTTGTTTTTATTTGTTTTGTTTCAGGTATAAATTGTGGCTGGGCTTGCTGCTGTAGAAGTGGGCTGCTGTTTATGTTGCTGGGCTTGCTACTGGGCTTCTAATGGGCTGTGAGATCGTTCATCATATAAGCAGTTCTCTTCTTTTGTTCAAGGGACGGACTAACAAAATATCTCTCTCATTCTCGAAGCATCTAGTTTTCATCTCTGTGTATTCCTCTTGATTTCTAGGGTTTATCGTGTGGATGACCCGTATGAATACTGTTGAGATTGTATTGTTACATTAGCTGCTTGATTCTTGTTTCCAGTTGTATTAGAGATTTGGGTTGTTCTATTGAAAGATCTATCATTATTATTGATAGATTTGAGTTCTTGAATATATGAGTATCAGTTTATGACATGGTATCAGAGCCTCGGCTCTGATCGAGTGTCCGATCTGATCTTGGTGCTCTACCGCTGCGTGTAACTCTGATATTATCATTTTAGGGTTTTCAAATCTGAAACCCTAATTCTAGATCTGGTACAAGCCATCGTTCTTGGGTCGGCTTCTTTGTTCTTCGTTCGAACCTGACATCTGAGGAAAGGGCGTCGGCTGGTACAACGTTCCTCTGCTCTTTTCGGTCTGTGTAACCCTAAGTGAAGGTTACACAGTCTGACTGCGTGAGAAGCCCTTCTGTGCCTCTCTCAGGCATTTATTGTTCGGTGGATCTTATCTTCTTAAGTGTGGTGTTGTAACCCTAGAAGGTTACAGGCCCACTGTATTTGGAGAACCCTAACTTGGGTCCCCCTCTCGGTGAGATCTTTCCTTTATGTTTTGTTATATTAGCATTTCTTGTCTGTGTCTAGTGTCATTAGGCTGACTATTGACCGGGCTAGGAGTACCGGTAGTTTGTGGTGTTGAGCCCTAGTGGGCTGTTGTGTGCATCACCTGTGTGATCTTTTTCTTCTTGCGTGAATTGCATTACACATCAGAGACTAATCCTTGATCTGCCAATTGATTGGTGTGAAAACCTGGCGCTGGTCTCTGGTGTCTCTTTTGTGCGTGTGCTTGTGTGATTTTCATCTCTATCTGTTGATTTCTTGCCATGGCTGAAAGTGATCTTGAAAATGTGAACCCGGTAAACCCTAATAACTCCGAAACACTAATAAGCAAACTCGATGCTAGTAATCCCCTGTTCTTACATCCCAGTGACACCAGTAACCTTACTATTATCACTATAAAACTTAAAGGGTCAGAAAACTACACTATATAGGCAAATGCCATGAAACTGGCCTTAGAAGTAAAAAACAAATATGGGTTCATTGATGGGTCATGTATTAAAGATAACAGTAATCTAACTTTGTCTAAACAATGGGATAGGTGTAACTCGGTTGTCATTAGTTGGGTTCTCAACTCTATTTCAGAAGAACTATATATGGGGCAAGTTTACTCCAAACTTGCTTCTGAAATCTGGGCTGATCTAAAAGAAACGTATGATAAAGTTGATGGGTCTGTAGTATTTGGACTTTACCAGAAAATTAATAGTACCACTCAGAATGGGTGTGCAGTGTCTGAGTATTATCATAAACTAAACATTATGTGGAAACAATTAGATCAAATGCTACAGCTACCGTCATGTACATGTAATGCAGCTAAATCCTTTAATGACTTCAACCACTTAATAAAACTTATGCAATTCCTTATGGGACTCGATAGTGTGTACCAACCAGTAAGAACCAACTTGTTACTTAGAGATCCATTACCCTCAATAAAAGAAGCCTTCTCAATAATTTCTAGAGAGGAATCCCACAGGAATTCCTCCTCTACAGCCGGTAAATCCGAACCCGTTGCATTCACTTCAAAACCACCTCAGTTTCTAGAAAAGGTAAATCAAACTTCTGAAAATAAAAAAAGAAATTATAGAGGCCCTAACCCTAATCTGAAATGTTCTCACTGTAATAAAATTGGTCACACCAAGGAAAAATGCTTTGAAATTGTGGGCTATCCTCCTGGCTATAAACCAAGAGGAGGTCAGAGTCAACGGACTCCACAGTCCAACAACTCAACCACTAGTCAGGTTGATCAAGCTGCTTTATCACCTGCATCTATAATTGCTAAATCTCTCACACCTGATCAAGTGTCTAAGCTATTAGGTTTCTTAAATGAAAGAAGCAGTGAAGGCAGCCTTGCCTCCAACTTTGCTGGTAATTCTTTAAAAACCTCTCATACTAATCCCTGTCATGGGTATTGTCTAAGTGGGGGGTCCCTGACTCAGTTCAGTCAGGTTGGATAATAGATTCTGGGGCAAGTCAACACATGGTTAATAAAAATCTCGTAAACTCTGTTGATGTTTCTGAATTTAATATGAAGGTTAAACACCCAAATGGGTCTAGTGCCTATGTTTCTAAACTTGGAGATATTAAGATAAATGATCAAGTCATCCTGAGGGATGCGCTTGTTATACCCGAATATCATGTGAATCTCATTTCAGTTCATAAACTGGCCAGAGATAATAAACTAAATGTGTTCTTTGATGAATCCTCCTGTCATATACAGGATTCTCACACAAAGAAAACTCTTGTGACTGGTAGCCAATATGATGGACTCTACCAGTTTGATGATAAGTCTAATTATGTAAAGGTGTGCTATAATACCACTGACTTGTTTAACTTGTGGCATTCTCGTCTTGGACACCCTGCTGAACAAGCTCTAGCTACCCTAAATAACAAGTTGAAACTAAATAAATCAGATTCGAATCCGTGTGAAGTATGTCACAGAGCCAAACAGCATAGAGTACCCTTTCCTTTGAGTAATCACCAATCAAAGTGTATAGGTGATCTCATTCATCTTGATGTATGGGGTCCCTATAGGGTTGTCAGTAGGGAAGGGTTCAAATACTTCCTTACATTGGTGGATGATTACTCAAGGGATGTTTGGGTATTCCTCTTAAAACAGAAAGATGAAGTATTCACAAACATACAGACCTTCTACTTTCTAATAAAAAATCAGTTCAGTGCATCCATTAAGACCTTTAGGTCTGATAATGGCGCTGAGTTTATAAATCATCAAATGCAAAACTTATGTAACACACATGGCATAAATCATCAAACCTCTTGTGCTTATACCCCTCAGCAAAATGGCATTGCTGAAAGGAAGCACCGTCATCTGCTCAATGTAGCTAGAGCTTTGATGTTTCAAGGGGGTGTTCCTCTTAAGTTTTGGTCTGAATGTATTCTCACTGCTGTGTATCTTATTAACAGGACCCCTTCTTCTGTGTTAAAAGGTAAAACCCCTTATGAACTAGTCCATGGCCATCCTCCCTCTATTGATCACCTTCGTGTCTTTGGGTGTCTGTGTTTTTTAACTGTCCTTAATAATACAGATAAGTTTGCAAGTAATGCAGAAAAAGGTATTTTTATGGGATACTCTAGTACAAAAAAAGGATATAAGGTGTGGAGCATTGATAGAAAACAAATGGTGTTCTCTCGAGATGTAAAATTTTATGAGTCAGTGTTTCCATTTAAAATAACCAATCTAAAATTCTACTCAATCAAACACATCACCAAATCAGCTTAATTTTTGATATATATGATAAAACTGATTCCCACGAAGTTGCAGATGTCCCTGATGATGAAAGAGGGAGAAATGAAAACGTTGTCCCCTGGTCTCTGCAGCCAGACGTGTGTAGTGACAATACTGAGGGTGAGGCTGAAAGCAATATTCCCAGTCGCTTTAATACTAGTCTTGGCGGGGCAGAGGGGGTAGATGGTGTAAATGAACATTCAAATACCTCTGAGGGGACAGATCATTTGCAAGATGAATCTGCTGGCCTTAAACGGTCTACTAGACCATCTCACCTTCCACAAAAATTGTCTGATTTCGTTGTAGAAGGGAAAGTTAAATATGGATTAGAAAAGGTGGTTAACTATACTTATCTGTCTCCCGAAACCTTATGTTTTACATCTAGTCTAAATAAAACATATGAGCCAAGAAATTTTAAGGAGGCGTCAACTGATCCCAATTGGATTGATGCAATGAATCTCGAAATGGAGGCATTGCATCGCAACAATACTTGGGAACTTGTTGATTTACCTCCTAATCGTAAACCAATTGGTTGTAAATGGCTGTTTAAAATTAAATATAAGTCTACCGGTGAAATTGAACGGTATAAGGCCAGACTAGTTGCTAAGGGGTATAGCCAAAAAGAGGGAGTTGACTTTGATGAGACTTTTTCACCTGTAGTTAAAATGGTCACTGTTAGATGTGTGGTTAATCTGGCTGTTCAAAATGATTGGCCGTTATACCAATTAGACATTAACAATGCGTTTTTATATGGAAATTTGAATGAAGATGTTTATATGAGGTTACCCGAAGGGTATTTTCCTGCTTCTGAGACCAAAGTGTGCAAGTTAAATAAGTCTTTATATGGTCTTAAACAAGCTCCACGAATGTGGAATGAAAGGCTTGTTGGTGTTTTGCTTAGTTTTGGATTTGTTCAAAGTAAATGTGATCATTCCATGTTTACTTTCACTTCTAATTCTGTTTTTGTGATTCTTCTTGTGTATGTGGATGATATTATCATCACCGGTAACTGTGAGTCAAGTATTTCCAACATTAAAAATTTGCTTCAGTCTAAGTTTTTGATTAAAGACTTAGGGCTGTTACAGTACTTCTTAGGCATTGAAGTAATTCGAACTAATGCTGGGATTTCCCTGTCTCAACGGAAATACTGTATTGAGTTGCTCACCGAGTATGGAATGACAGGTTGCAAACCAGTTTCTACTCCTATTGAGCAGAACTATGTTGTTGCATCACAGTGTACCAATAATAATAAGTCTCTTTTAAATATAACGGGGTATCAAAAGTTAATAGGTAAACTTATCTATTTGTCTCACACGCGTCCTGATATATCGTATACTGTGCATTTTCTTAGTCGGTTTATGCCTAAGCCGTCTGAAGCTCACTTGCAAATAGCTTTGCGATTGCTTAGATATTTAAAAAACTCTCCTGGGAAAGGTCTTAGATTTATCAAAGGAAACTTAGTACAGTTAACAGCTTATGCTGATTCTGATTGGGGTAAATGTATTGATACAAGAAGGTCTGTCACCGGGTTCTGCTTGTTTATGGGTTCTGCGCTCATATCTTGGAAAAGCAAGCAGCAGTCTACCATATCTCGGTCTTCAGCTGAAGCTGAGTATCGAGCTATGTGTGCTGCTGCGTGTGAGATATTGTGGGTTAGTAATTTGTTACGAGAATTGCAGGTAGATGTTCAGTTGCCTGTTTCTTTGGCTTGTGATAACACAGCTACGATATCTATTGCAGCGAATCCAGTGTTTCACGAGCATACCAAACATTTTGAAATCGATTTGTTCTTTCTGAGAGAAAAAATTTCCTCTGGTGTCATTTGCACCTTAGGGGTGAATTCTTCGGATCAGTTGGCCGACGTGTTCACGAAAGGGTTGCTAGTTAAGCAACATGCTGATATGTGTGCTAAGCTTGGCTTGTTTGATGAGTTTGGTGTTAGAACTGAGGGGGGTGTTGAAAAAAGAGGTGTATGCTTTCCTTTTTTCTGCTTTCCTTTTTTCTCTTATTTTCAGTTCTTCACTTGGTTTGTTTGTTTAGGTTTTATTTATTTGTTTTTGTTTGTTTTGTTTCAGGTATAAATTGTGGCTGGGCTTGCTGCTGTAGAAGTGGGCTGCTGTTTATGTTGCTGGGCTTGCTGCTGGGCTTCTAATGGGCTGTGAGATCGTTCATCATATAAGCAGTTCTCTTCTTTTGTTCGAGGGACGGACTAACAAAATATCTCTCTCATTCTCGAAGCATCTAGTTTTCGTCTCTGTGTATTCCTCTTGATTTCTAGGGTTCATCGTGTGGATGACCCGTATGAATACTGTTGAGATTGTATTGTTACATTAGCTGCTTGATTTTTGTTTCCAGTTGTATTAGAGATTTGGGTTGTTCTATTGAAAGATCTATCATTATTATTGATAGATTTGAGTTCTTGAATATATGAGTATCAGTTTATGACATTTGAGACTTACTATAATAATAAATACAAGCAGTATAAAAATTAACGTCGAAAAGTTGATGAAACAGCCGTGTCGCAATGGAAGAAAACCTCTAACAACGGCTTGTGTCCGTGTCATCCCATTAAAAATATTATTATATAAGAACAAACACATGAAAATTTGATTTTATAAAATCATCTCTTAAAAGCTAAAGGGAAAAAAAGAAAAATATCAAAATATCAAAACCTTGAAACCGCTTTGACACCTTGTACGTTTATGTGTCGATGACTTGTACGTTATTATGTTTTGTAAGGGATGTACATCAAAACTAGAAAAAATAAGTATGTTGCAATGGTATATGCGGAGCTTATAAAATATTAAAATTTAAATTTTATAAGAAACTAAAAAATAAACAAAAACTGTGAGTGCATCAAAAAAACAAATATATAAGTATTCATTAAAATATAAACTAGGAGCAATACTTATGTTTCAATAGTTAAAAGTTTGATGTTTGCACAAGGTTATACTCATCTGCTTACATTACTGGAATGCTAGACGAATATCTATCTAATTATGACATAGACAACTATACTGAAACAGAGAAAATGTTACAATATTTACAAGGAATAAAAAATTATAATTTGAGACACATAAGGCTATATTTGAAAATGATCTGCAATTCTGATTTTGACTTTGCAAATATAAAGATGATAATAAATTAACTTTTGGATATATCTTTATGCTAATTGTAGACCAATTTCATGGAGAAGTCATAAAAAAACAATCGACAACAACTCAATGATGATGGCTGAATACGTTATGGTTATAATGCAATTCACCATGAAATGTTGTGAACTCCTTATCACTAAGCGTTGAAAGTTACCATTACAACTAAGATGTTGTCAATTTCGAATGGTAATAATTCGAGCGGAGCTGATCTATATTTTGGTAGAAAATTTTTGCTCTTATGAGAACGGGTAAAATAAAATAGTCATTGTATCAAGTACATAAACACAAAAGATATGCTCGTAGATTCGATGACTAAAGACTAGCCTCTCAAAACTTCCAAAAAATTCATAACAAGGATAAGGTTTTGTAGAAATCTTATGTAACAACATATCAAATGTGTATGAAGTTTAATGTAATTTCCTCGATTGTTTAATTATTTCATCTATATTACGTACACATCCACATAATGATATTAGAAAATTTTGTACAAATTAATATTGTACATTAATGGTCTATTTTAGTCTTTTTGGTGTTATATTTAAGTGTTTTATATTCAGAATGATTGATGTGTTTAGCGTTGATAATGACTTGAATGACTATATCTTTCTGCTATAGTTTCAACACGAAGCTTAATAAGTGTTTAACTTGGCTAAATTTACGATTACTCATCACAAATGATTAGTCGGCGAGGGGGGAGAATGTTAGAAATAACCGGTAATATGATCTAAGGATTATTTAATTAAAGTTTGTCTGAATGACATAATTAGCCCCTAAAGTTACGAAGAGACAGATGATGGAAATAGCTCGTAATAATAAATATGGTTTCCCCTTATATGTATAAGATATAGAATGACAAAGAATAAAAAACACCAATAACTTTCCTCTTAAGATAAAAGATTTATTTGGTATGGTATCACCATCCTCGTCAAAAACAATGATTCGTTCCGGCGGCGGCGAACGTACGTGTCATGATCAATTATAAATATAATCGACTCAACTTGTTTCCGAACTAATTTACGTAAAACATGGAGTAACACGAATTTGTACCATCAAATGAAAACATATTTTATTTAAATCGACTATATTTCAAACACAATTTACGTTAAAATGTATAACAACTCAAAATGCACATCAAAATAAGCAAGTGCGGGAAAGACATAGGCGACATGATAAAGCATAGATTACATTCGCTCTAACATATTTTCTAGCAAAATTTATATCAAAACATAGAGTAACTCGAATTTATACCAATGAAATAAAATTATAATATTTGACCCAACTCGTTCCAAACAAAATTTACACATAAAAATACACGTAATATTATATAATAAAGTTTTTTAAGATAGATATAATTTGAACTACTGCTACTATTATATGAGAAACTAAAATATGAATTAATTAATAAAGCATACAAAGTATAGTGAATGTTAGACTCGAACCCGGGTCTTATGTATAGTGAAAGAGCTCACAAGTCAGTAAGCTAGATACCCTTGTATGTCTCAGTTTTACTATATATAATATAAAAAAATAAAAAAAAATCCCCACCGACATATATATATATAACAAAAATTAAAAAATCAAAAAAAAAATCAAAAAAAAAATCAAAACAATCCAGACATAGTGGATTAATTAGAATAGATAATTACATTCACCTTTCAAGATTTAATTAACAGCATATACAACAATCATCATGCTAGAAAATATTTATATAAGTATAACTTGTAACATAAGGTGCGGTCCCGTTACACCATCTCACGATCTTCAAAGTTTAATACATCTTTCCTCTTGAGTAATCTTATGTAGCCACACAAGTTATACATGACCATGATGACAAAGAGTGCACATAGGATCACGTAGCCAATCCAGTTGAGTTCACAAGGAACGAATAAAACCAATACAAGAGAGAGCACCGCGAGAATCGTCGAGAAGGAAAAGGCAAATTTTAAGAAGGTGTAACGTATAAGAGAGATATTTCTATTTAAGAAAGGATAGATTGAATTGAATAAAATCCCTGAAGTCGTTATCGCGATGGGTAAAGCAAGAAGCGACATGATTATAAAGGAGCCATGGGTTTCGAAAGGAGAGTCATCTAGTCTTTGGAACTTCATTTGAATAAATGCTATCAATGATACATACATGACGAAAAAGGTCCCGACATATATATGTTGTAATGTTCTGGAATAGTGATCATGTAGCCTGAAGCAAAACATAAATGTTATTAGAGTCTTGCATTCATTAAAATATATTTCTTTATACTTTACTAGTGCATGTAACATCAATAAATCATATATTTGTATGATTTGGTAACAAAGGAGTGAGTAACAAAGTTTTTAAACACAAAACGTTCCCGCTAATTCATAAAGGATCGAAAAGAAATTATTAATGCAATTTAGAAACATGTAATATCCGGATTATATATCTGTAATATCATAATGATGTATATGTAATAAGTTTCAAACAAATTATCAATGCATCTTAGAAATAGTCAAATAGACAAATTATATAAAAGAACATGAAATCTTTAAAAAGTATATGAATTCGACCAACCGATTAGTGTTTTGTTGTCTAACGAAAACCGGAAGCTGAGATTGGGATCTTCCGGTAAGGATAATTGGATCGTGGTCTAAATTCTCCATATCGAATGCTATCGAATGCAAAAGAATGTTATGTTTGCAGAGGACTCTGTTTTAACAATGGGAATCATATGCTTGAAAAGAAAACAGGGGGTATTTGTAGCAACAACAGAATTTAGTGACAATGTTTGTGTTGTCAATTTCACTGCATGAAACTTTAGAGGCAATGTTGGTTATTCAAGATTTGCTATGCTTCACTCTGTTTTCCTCTGTCTCTATCATTCTTATGTGGCAATATTAAATTCAACCAATTTTAATACAACCAATTTATGTTTGATAACTAGTACAAATTATTGTTTGATAAGTAGTACAAAACATAATTAACAATAAAACAGAATAAACATATGAATCAAATTAAATAATGAAAATTGAGGAAATATCTGTAAAATCGAAATCGAAGATCCAGGTTATGGTATTATCTATTTGTCGTCACGAAGTTTTTCTTGCTGTTAAAGATTTAATGGATTTTTAAAAAATTTTTTTGAGATTGTATTTTTTTTTTCTTATAACAAAGTTTCGATTTCCTCTGGCTCCAGTTTTGGAAGTATTAAAGATAATAACTTTATTTAAGATTTATTGTAATAATAATCTTCATTAAAACTTGATGATCTAATTTAATTGGGTTTCATTAGCGATTGTCTTTCTTATACTCGTATAAATAGTTAATCAATAATATGCATTGAAGTTTTTTTATCCTATAATTTTGTCTGTACCTTATTGTCCACCTAACTTAAAGGAGAAACTCTTAAAAACTTACACCCCTTTGGAAATGATGGAGTCATCACGCTCGTCATTTGCCAACGGCTCCATCGGCTTCTTCAATCACTCATAAACACTTGGGAAAGCGGTGACTCGGAGCCATTCTGCCCTCCTCCATCACTCGCATCCCACAAACCGCTTCTCCCGCGTCTCCCAAAACCACACTTCACGCTATGCACCCTTATAAGTTGGGTCATCTCTAAGCCTTTTATCATTATCCAATTGTTTCACATGCAATTTGTTAATTTGTAAATCAACTTCACGTCAACTCCGTAATAATAGAAGGTTATGAGCAACATTTTAAGTGGATGGACATTTACATAATGTTACCAAAATTGTTTCAAATGTACTATTTAGGAGAGAGATTACATGATGATGTTCTTATATTTTTTAGAACCGATATATAAAGCGAGGAATCATTGCAAACATATCGACATTTAGTGGAAAAGAGGACCCAAAAGATATTATTGCAAACATAGACTTTTAAAGACTAAAGAAGACCTAATTAGTTCTAACCTTAACCAAACTATCATATAAATCACTTTAGCAACCCACGTTAAAACACCACAATTATCAGGTTTTGGAAGTGTGCAAGTTTTAATTTTTCAAGGGACACCTTGTCAAAAGAAATAGTACTAATGAGCACACAAAAGAGTACATGTAAACAACTAGCAATAATATCTACAATGCTATGAATAATATTGAGCTTAATGGATTATCATTTGATCATCACAGTCCTTGTATAATGTTAAGGTGAAATAAATAATATACAATTTAATATACATCTATATTACTATATAAATGCTCTATTTGTCTTTCATTGTAATTTCATAAAATTTTTAATACACCTAACACAAGTTTTAATGTGTAATGTTCACAATTTATCAATGCATAAAATGATATCTTCCCATTTAACCATTATAGCATGTAAACCTTATTAATTTCAGTCATTTATAGCATGTAAACCTTTCATTTTTAACTAATTTAAAAAACATCAAATAACATCAAATGATAAATAAATCAATAATAATAATAATAATAATAATAATAATATAATAATAATAATAATAACAATAATAATAATAATAATAATAATAATAATAATAATAATAATAATAATAATAATAAATAATAAGAAATATAAGAAAAAAATATAGGCATTAAGTTTGATTTTATAACTTTAGGTGCATTTTTTTTAAAACAAACAAAAGTGTTTTTTTCTGTTTTACCTATTAATATAAAGGCCTAAGTGAAAAGAGATACAATCAAAAGAGTTTTATTTGTATTATAACTATTAATATAAGGGTTAAGGTGAAAAAAATCCACCCTAGGATCAGAGGGTGGTTTTCACGAACGAGATACATTTGAATGTTAATTTAACATACGATATTGTTTAAGAGCAAATGACTTGAATTATGCTTAGGATAATCTCACTTGAAAGTAGATTGATTGTAACTCACTTGAAATTGAATCAACTCTAGAGATAGTGTCTCTTGAATTTTTCAAAACTAAATTTATTTTAATCTAATTTAAATGTATATATTTAAAATAGTTTATCTAATTTAAGAAAATAAAATAACAACAAATAAACTAAAATGTGAAATATGGTATTAATAAACTTACATATTTAAATATTATAATTAATTTTAAGAAAACCTAAAATAACATCAAATAATAAACAAATCGTTATATAATAACAGTTATAGTTATAACAAAATTATATGAATTAAGTTTGACCTTATAACTTTATGCTCAAATTTATTTTAAAACAAACAAGAAGGTTTAATTTGTATTTTACCTATTAATATAAGGGTTAAGTGAAAACAGATAAAATCAAGATAGTTTAATTTATACTTTAACCATTAATAAAATGGTCTAAGTGAAAAAAATCAATCACGGAACTGGGGGTGGTATTCAAAGACAGAGTAAATTTGATTTTAACAAAATAAAAGGCCACACACACGCTTTGTTTTTCCTTATAGAAAGTTTTCGTTGAGAAGTGTTTTCAACAAATAAAAACGCTACGTAGCATGTGTGCTGGTTTTTGTTAAGAAGTATTTTTGTCTCTCTATGATTTTATTGTAATTTTTTTTTAAAATCGTTAAGTTCCCTGCCAAGCTCGAGTTCCCTCGCTAGTTTGATCTGAAGTATTCGTTTGGTCTTGAGCTTTTGTTCCCGGACTCATGTTTTAAATTAAAGAGGTTAATCCAAAGCTTCTGTCATAGTGTCCTTGTTTTGTTCCAGAACATATGTTTTGGATCAGGGAAGTTAAGCTTCAGCTTATGGTGCATAGTAGAGGTGTTAAAAATGGATCATGTTTGAAAGTTACCATCAAACTTGGAAAAGAACCTAAAACTCTAGAAATCCTCTACTCTTAAGTTTGAGGTAGTGAAATTGGTTATTTTGTTTTCTCCATCAAAACTTAAAAGACAATATATGTATGGTTCTGGTAAAAAGTAAATATCGCTTTATAAGTGTAGGAAGCAAAAAGGTAATGACATGCATATATGAGTCGTTTGATAGACGATGGTATTTGCATCTGTTTATGTACACTAGCTGATGACACACAACAACACTAACTAAAGTGATATATCTGTACCTTGTTAATGTATAATTAGAACCTATTTCAAACCAATGCATGCACATGAATTAGATAGGGGCCTACTAAATAGACGCCCAGAAGGATATTTTGAGGTCTTGCTTACGGCCGTTAAGGGCTATCACGGGCCGTAAGCACTGTAGGTTAATCAAATCAATCATTCAAAATTTTAACGGCCCGTGAAGGAGGTTACGATCAATAGTAGTAACAGGCCTTTAGTCTAGTGATGGCCCGCTACTTGGTTACCTCACGACCCGTGAACTCCTTCACGAGTTATATTTTTTCAAGTTAATAATTTGACGAGATATATTATTCCTTGTTTTTCATGTAAATTTGTATTTATTACATTATTTGATATGACGTAATATTCATCGATATTCGTGTTAATTATGTGATGGGATGCAATATTCCATATGAAATACTATATAAACGTTAGTTTATAAATTCATTTCATAAAATCATTTTTACAATAAATTTGAAAGATTTAACATTACGATGTCTATCTGGGATAGCAAATATTTATTCGGGTCGGAATCTAACTATTACCCTGACGAGGGTTACGGATATTACGGTGAGGGTGCTTCAAACTATTTAGGGCAGTCCGCGTCCAATTACGTCTGGGATAACGATATGGATGACGAAAGGGATGACGACGACAATGACAGGGGTGATAACGGTGGCGATAGCAGCGGTGATAATGACGGTTCTGGTTCCGGTAAAAGGGGTTTATACGACACGAATCAGGTTATAAGATATATTATACTTAATTTTACTTTCATTTACTAATAACTAATTAAAAATATTAAAATTTTTAGATTTTCTCATCTCGTGAAGAATTAGTTGATCGGGCAAGTAACGTAGGGCGAGAAAATGGGTTTTTTATTGTCACCAAACGTTCAAAAAAGAAACTCGAATGGTGTGGTGGTTAAAATATGGTTGAAATGTGATCGGGGTGGTGTATATAAGGGAGTACCCACTATTAGAAATAGTGGCACCAAAAGAAAAAACTGTCAATTTGAATTGTAGGGTAAGTACGAGATGAAGAGAGATGGGTGGATAATAGTTATTGTGGACGATACTCATAACCATAAACCTGCTAAACACCTGGAAGGACATGCATACGCAATGTGGCTCACCGAAAAGGAGCTTTCTACTGTAAAGAATCTGATCGAGCAAAACATTCCAGGCACGCTGAGGGAACAAAATACCAATAACGTGTTTGTGTTACTAACCATATATAATGCTCGGGCAAAAGTTAAAAAGTCTACCAGAATTGGTGAAACCCCAATGCAGGTTTTTTTCCTATACTACAACAACATCAATATATTTACACCCCTCACATAGATGAACCGACAAATACCGTCGACAGGGTCTTTTTTATACATCCCACATCTCACATATTATGGCGTGCCTACCCACACGTGTTAATGATAGATACAACATACAAAACTAACTTGTATAAAATGCTGTTTGTTCAAATGATTGGTGTGACATCCACCCTGAAATCTTTTTCTGTTGCTCACACATTCATTGATTATTAGCGTAAAGTGAACTTCAGATGGTTGTTAGAGCAACTCAAAAAAACATTGGAAGAAAAGTGTATGGAGCCCCGTGTTATACTAACCGACCGAGACCTCGCTCTGATGAAAACATCAGAAGAAGTTTTTCCGAATGCTGTTCGATTACTTTGCAGATGGTATATTTCGGAGAATATTGCTAAACATTGCAAGGAGGGTTTTTTAAATGAAGAGCGGGGTGCTTTTGTGCATGTGTGGTTGGTACTTACTAATTCTGTCACGATGGACATATACGCTTATAATTACGACCGCCTTTATCGCAGATTGGTGACCAAGCATTCAAGTAAGTTTTCTAGTGTTATTCTTATATATATATATATATATATATATATATACATAAAAATAACTAAATTTATTTTAAATAGGAGTATTGTTGTACCTCAAAAATAACTGGTTGGACCCCTACAAAGAGAGATTTGTGTCAGCGTGGATAAATCATAATTATAACTTCGGTCAACACACAACGAACCGAGTTGAGAGCCAACATTCTTTGTTGAAAAGTTACCTCAAAAGAACCAATAGCACCCTGGATAGATTTATTCCTTTTATCAATAATATTTTAGTTACCCAGGAAATTTCTATAAAAGAAAGTTTTACCAAAAGCAAAATCATGCTTATGGTGCAGTATAATCATAAAGTGCTTCAACTGCTGCAAGATAAGGTTTCTATTGCAGCTTTAGATCTCTTAGTTGGTGAGATAACCGGGTTTCAACACGTTTTCATCAAACTCTAGAACATGAAGAATATCGCACCACTCGTGAACTTAGCAACAAGTGGTTTGACTTGAGAAGGAAGGTCACGACATTTCGCCAGATCTACAAAGACTTTTACAACAATCGAAATACGTTATGGAATGATATGGATATTATGACAACAGCTCAAGAATGATATCGGGAGAATTTTGGAATTTCTTTTAACTATTTTGCTGCTTGGATCTTTTATAAGGATCAAGAAGATTAAAAATTATGTGTTTTATTATTGTGTGATAATAACGGTTTATCGTTTTTAATAAAGTGTACTAATAAACGTTTATGTTTTAATAAAATATTTCATTATTGTTCTATATTATACGTCTAGAATACAATTCGTCTGCCATAAATATTCGGAATCTAAAGCAAGCATCCTATAAATTAACCTCTTGCCACTCTAAAGATCTATTTTGAACCAGTCTACGCAATAACATACAAATTACAACTCCCGAATCTCGACCAATATGACCGGCATTAGGAGGCCACACGGTTTCACCGGATACAACCAGTTCTTCGATTTCTTCTTGTCCAGAGTGCTGCCAATATTGTATACATGACAGAAAATATAAAAAATATGATTCGAACTGTACGAAAATCGTTCGGGCATTACGATGAATGCACCTTGAATCATCACACATATTTGGTCGGCATTCGTATGGAGAATATATATAAACTTGTAGTGAGTCCATACAAATCTTAAAAAGATACCAATTTTCTTTGTCATCAGTATTGGTACGTAAACCTACAAAAAATTTAATTCATGATTATAAATTGATGATTTTAATTGAATAACATGAAAATAATATTACCGTATCAACTTCCCATAACGCGGGATATAGATAGTCACTCCCGTCACCATATTCGTTACCCTTAACGGATCCCAAGTATATTAAGTTAAACCACTCAAATGGGAGAATCATCCAACGATCACTACCTGGAAACTCTTCTGTTCTACGTATTTTTTCGTATCTCCATATTATGAGTCTATTTGTTCACGGCCGAACATGCTGTAAAATAACAAGTTTTTTAATTGTTATAATTATAAAATAAAATAAAATTTTATAATTAAAAACTTAAAATCATACCTCTGTACATAAAGACACATTTCCTAGTAATTCACGCCAAAATTCTAACTGAATATCGAAATGACCCATGTAATACACCCTACATGTTTGGGAAACACTGTTACGTATAAACTGAATAACACTTTCAGACTAATTCCTCCCATCCTGCCAATTATGGTTATCTATTGGATCGGGAATGCTTTCCACAACATCTTGTGAGTTTGAAGATGACTCATTCTGACGTCTTCTATTACCTCTGCGAGAAGACATTTTAACTTTTTCGTTTCTCACTAACCGTATAAAACAAGTAATATATGTTTGTTTATATAATGTTTATACGAAATCTTATATCAATCAAATAATTGTTTTACTTTTTTTCAAGGAATAATACGTCACGTCATATCATTATAAAATTTAAAAATGTACGCAAACCGAGGAAATATATATCAAATCTTTTTCAGAAGGAAACTTACGGCCCGTAAATGAAGTCACAGGCCGTGAATGAAGTCACATGCCGTGAAGTTATCCCTTAACGGGTCGTAAGACCTTTCCCGGTCACCTTCTTACGGGCCGTGTATCTTTCACAGCCCGTAACAAAAAAGTTGCAAAATTTAAAGTTGGCAGTTGTAACAACCCGTAACGCGCGTCACGGGCCGTGAAAAAAGTCAAAGGGCATTCCTTTAACACCTGACAGGGTGTTCGATTAGCTTGGGCCATTATATAACTTGATAACACATGTCTGCATTGTGTAGATTGATATGATTACATCATGCAAATGGTATAAAAAAATTGTTACACCGAAAGAAAATTCATTATTTTATACTTTTCCTAAAAGATAATAGAATATATATAAAGTTATTTGAGATCTAGGAAAATGGTGAAACTAGTCTTTTACGGGAAAGTAAACACAATGGGTGAATTTACTCTTTACCTCTTTCACTTGTTATTAGCTTCTAATTAATTACCGCTATGTTAATCATAACCATTAACTTAATTTGATCAAAGGCTCAGTTTTATACTATTCTTCTTGATGTATTTCATCTACCATATGTGTGTATGTGTTAATTACATATTCTTTAGCATTATCTACTATTGCATGACTGGTGAAGGGAAGCACTGCAATAGTTTTACAATGTTAGAGAAACTAGAACACTTAAAAGATCAAATAGGGAACGGGCTAAAGTGACACAATGAACACAAGTAAAAAACACAAGAAGAACACAAGTAATTGGTTTAAAAAAATGCATATTGCTCTAAAGTGTTTTACATATGTTACAAAGCTTAGTCCTAAAGACTGCTACCTGAGATACTTTATAGTACATCCTACAACCGACCATAGTTTGAAGACCAGCTGGAATACTAATCTAGATAACAAGATCAATGTAAAGTCAAAAGGCAGATTACCTTTTAACTAATGACTATGGCATGTTATAGCTCACATCTTTATCTATTACAAAAAATTATAAAAGTACAAAGGTAGAAAGTTACAGACTCTAGAACCTTAATCTACAGTTCACGTAAATATGAACATTTCACCAACTTGTAACTTCAGAGATGGCAGCGGAAAGTGATTTAGATTTTGTCAAAAATATGTCAGAGAAAGCATGTCTTCTCTTTCTTCAAAAAAAATCAGTCTCTTGACTTCGGAAGACTTTGTCTTGAAGCTTCGGGATACTTCATCTTTGGCTTCGGAAGATATGGTCATTGGATTCGGAAGATTTGATATTTGTGAATTTCATTAAGTTGTATCAAATGTTTCGAGTTAACTTTTCTTGTACTTCACATGTGCATGTTGTGAGATCTTTGGTTGCATCAGCCTCTAAGTATAACTCTTACAACTATAGTTTAGGTCCAGAATACGAAGCAAACATACAAAACCATATCAATACAAATACACGCATGCGTAAATTTGTGTGTTTATAGGGTGTAATTACGTAATCATTTGTACTTTAGAAGAATACATAAATGATAAATGATAAGCATCAAGCACAATGAAATACTCAAATTGCTATTGTATTATCACAACCTCAAAATCCACATGCGGGGCTTTACCGCGAGACGAGTGAGCAAACCAGGATCCAAGACATTAGTTACTCAAAACGACTCTATATGTAACATTTAAAACAAACCCATAGTTTAAACTTTAAAACATAGCGGAAGCGTTTTGCAAATATTTCAAACCCAAATATTAAAAAAATTATGAAAAACACGTGCCCAAACCAATGGTTGACAATATGCAATAAACCAAATGTAATTTAATGATTGTTCAGAGCATGCTTGACACGTGAGTGCTTCTGAGGGCAGCTGCTAGTAATGACCAGAGAAAAATATACTAAAAGTGCCAACATGACGGTTGGTGAGTTCAGGAGTTGTTAAGTCATCATAAGCAATAGCGTTTGTAAACAATATAAATAAGTGTACTGAAATAGATAGCTAGTCTAATTTCATTAGTAATAATCATAGTGCAGGATGGTTTAAGGAATGGCAAATACAATGAGTTTTATAATGAGGAGAGAGTTAGAACACTTAATAGTAAATAATAAGACAGAACAAAGAACAAGAACAAGATTAGTATGGTTTTCAAGAAAGATGTATATTGCTCTCAAGTTCTATTACAAGTGTTACAAAGATTTAAGATAAATACAAGAACCTGAGATACTCTATACTACATCCTACAGACGCTATACTTTGAAAGCTAGCTGGAAACACTAATCTAGACAACAAGATCAACGTATAGTCAAAAGGCAGATTGTCTTTTGACTTGTGACTATCACATGCCATAGCTCACATCCTAATATATTACAAAAGAATAAAAGGTACAAAGTAGAAAGTTACAAACCATAAACCATAATCTACATTTTACAAAACCAAGGACCTTTCACAGTCTTTAGAGTGGCAACAAAAGTCGGTCAGCTTTTTTCAAAAGGTGATCAGAGAAAGCATGTCTTCTCTGTCTTCGGAAGAAATTAGTCTTCAGTATTTCGGCTTTGGAAGACTTTGTCTTTTAAGCTTCGGAAGACTTCTTCTTTGGCTTCAGAAGATTTGGTCATTGGCTTTGGAAGATTTTACACTTAGAATATTTTTCTCTAAGTTGTGTAAAACTTCCGAAGTAACTCTACTCTGCACTTCATGCATGCATGCTGGAAGCTCTTTGGTTGCTTTGGTTGCATCAGCCTTTAAGTATAAACCTTACAAACCCCCTAGGCTGATGCTACCAAACAGAGAAGGTTACTCAGATTTGACAGTCCTCATCAGGATCAAGACCATTCTTTTCTTCATCGATTGGTCAGGGTCCCTCATTCTCTCATAGTACCTCCTCATGTCATAGAGATCATAGAGAGGAAGATCAAGCATGTCTTGCTAGAAATAGACATCTTGACCTCCTTGATCTCTGATGACATACCATCTGTCTGGTTTTACAACAAAAGTCCAAAACATGATGGGTCTCCTAACTGCAAGAGGCTCTACTTATATTGGACTAGGTTGAGCAGGCTCTTCTTGAGCTACCTCAGGATGCTCTAACTCATCCCAAGGTATGGAGGTGATTACCTTGGACTCCTTTTTCTTCTTAGTGTCCCTCTTTATGGCCATCCTTTTTCTCTTCTTTGAAGGCTCTAACTGAGAAGACTCGCTTTCAGCACCAGGTTATTCTTGTGTGTTTTTCTCAGTTAGGTCCTCTTCCTTCAGAGGTTGAGAAGGAGAAGGATCAGGACCCTGCTGTGGATCAGAAGATAAGTTGACTGTGGTCCAACACTAGGTCCAGGTTGTGTTGTCTCTTAGGGTTCAACATTGACCTCAACTTCAGGAGGAGCTTGACTTGTTAGAGAATGCTAGTCAACAAGCTCCCCCTTTTAATCTTCTGCTTGATTACTCTATTGTGCTCATCCATAGTGGATAGAGGCATTGGACCAAGCCTCCTTCCAGAGAATCCATACAACTTCAAAAAGCTCATCATCCTCTGCCTATCAGCACACTTTTTTTGGCTTGTTTGGATGATGGCTCTTGACTTTGCAGCTTCTTCCCTCATTTTTCTCTTAGCAGCTTTTGGTATTTTATCACTTGTTGCTCAACCTGCTTGAGGTACTCAATTCTACATATTCATAGGATAAGGAAAGAAGTGCAGATGCCTGATAGAGGCTTGTGGCACTCGGTAGCTAATCATGTTTTGTCTGTCTGCTTCATTGTCTACCTGAGGTTGTTCAGTTGCCATAGCCTCTGTCCCTGGTGAACTCAAAATATGAACTAAGAATAAAAAGTAACAGGATGATACTTATTGTTGATGATAAATGATTTCCCCAAGGACCTTTTCTAATCTCTCAAATAACACAACAACAGTTTGTTATATCAATGTTCAACAAACATTAATCATGGTGCGGAAACCCATGATGAATGCTTATGATATCAGTGTGTGTTAGTGATTGTGTATATATGATTGCTAGTGATTGCTAATGAATGAATAATAATAACTGCTTGTTAGTATTGATTGTTCAAAAGCTTACAAAGGATTAGGGTATTGTGCTATTTATAGTCTATACAGATAGCTATATACAATTACAAAAATACCCTTATGTAAACAAAATTACATAAAAAATCCTAAGTCTACAAGCTGTCCGCTGTGGATGATTAGCTATCTGCTGTGGATGATAAGTTGTCCGCGGTGAAGAAAGATAATTTATCCGTTGTGTCTTGGATATTGTCCGCTGTGAACACTTGTTGTTTGCATGTTGTCCGCTGTGAAATGTTCATCCGCTGTGGATGAACATACACTGTGGACTGTTCATCAGCTATGGACTTGGCATCCGCTGTGTATGTTGATCATCCGCTGTGGGATGTCTTCATCCACTGTGGACACTTGGACTTGATCTTCATCCGCTACACCATCTTGTTCATCCGCTGTAGACACTTATCAATATTTCTTTTATCTACAATCTTGAAAAAGAAATTTAAACAATAATTAGTATATGTTATGAAGGTTAATGATGCTAATGTGTTAGTTGATGATTGTTTGATTGTTAAAACACATTATGTTTGATTACGGCAAGCATTATCCTTTATGTACATCATACCTTAAATGCACTTGTTGAGTCCAAGATCAGGGCTTTCTTGAACTGGGGAAGGTAGGAGCATGTTTGTAGAGTCTTTTCTTCATCGTTTCTTCCTTGATCTTGAGGAGTAATTCTTCTTCCTCTATGTCCTTCCTCTCCTTTGACAACTTAGTGGCAGCTAGTTTATTAAGCTCTTATAAGGGAAGAGAGATGAGATCATCAATGTTATAGTTTCTGGTCCCCAAGTAGTTTAATCAGGCTGCCCTTAACTCATCATCTTGAGTGTTTTGCCTGGGGGCAGCCATGATTACAGATTCCATGAATCCCCAGGACCAACTTGAACTCTCTACCCTTAGCTTCCTCTTCCCCTCTCTCTCTCTCTCTCTCTCTCTTTCATTCTCTTTAATCTTCACACGAGTCAGTTTTCTTTTCTCTTTTTCACTCACAGGCCTTGGTGACTCAGGGTGGAAAGAGCTTTGGTCTTCATTGCTTGGTTCAGCACTTAAGCTCTAGCTAGAGAGAGGTTGTGAAGTACCTTCACCAGCTGGTGCCTCACTGAGGGTAATGGGTGCTGAAGAGGTTCCTATCTCAAGGTTCACATGCTCCACTACTGGGCTTTCAGTCAAGGTTTCCCCTTCGCATCTAATCTTAGGGTCTACCTCAACATCTAGTTGACAATAGTCTTATCTGCTAGCCTCTGTCTATATAGTTTGGATCTCGGCTTGAACTCTTCTTACACCCTATCTTGAATCCTATCTACTAACCTTGCAGGTTGCCTGTTTTGACTTGGATTGGCAAGTGGAAGATCAATCAGATAGGTGGTCTCATAGAATCTTAGGTTGGAGAAATTAAGGATTTCCTGTTGTCCCTGAGATCTAGAGATTAAAGGGGCTCTTCTATCCGTGTCATACCTCCATCCCATAATTGGTTTCTTAGTGAGATGAGATGGGGTAGGCATAGCCCTTGGTATACCCTCCTTAAACAAACTTTGTATGAGTGAGTCCATATCAATGTGGAAATGGACAATTGCTAGTGAGGGTGGTGAATCCTCAATGTCCATTCTCTGAGAAGAACTCCCAGGTTCTATGATTGCTAGGACTTTCTCCCCCTTTTTGGTAGCATCACCTTCTTGCATAGGTGAGTTGGAGGCTATGTCCACCACATCCACAGGTTCTTGTGGATCTGGTTGAGTCCTTATGAGTGGTCTCACAGCTAACTTTCCCTTGACATCGATGATCTTAAGTTGCTAGTCATTGACCCTCCTTTATAAGGTAGTCACCTGAGGTTCCATATGACTAACCTTTGAGACTAAATAATGCAGGTTTTGGTCAGTTTTTGGACCTTTAGTTTTAGACTCCCATTATCTTCATCATAAGAATCACAGGGCATGAGAGAATAGGACAAAAATCTTCTTCCTCATCACTAGCACTATGTTCTTGGCTGCTGGATTTCCCCTGAACCATGAAAGCTTCAGTTGAAGTGTCAAGGGGTTAGGTTGCCATGGTAAAGGTATTAAAGATGTAGTCACTTACTTAAGTGAAAGCCTCTTCCATATGGACCTCCTTAACTTATTTAGAGAGATCACCTCAGTAGTGGGTGGATCATGTGGGCTAGGCATGGGTGATGCAGGAGTACTCATCTCTTTTTTAATAGTGGTGGAGAAGAGAGACTCATGGTACTCACTGAATCTCATGTCTTCATCATCGTAGAATTCTAGGTTGGATACGGGTTAATTAAGGTCAAAAGGTTGGGGATGGTAACTTTACTCCTAAAGGTTGTTCACTAGAGTTTGAGACTCTGAGTGAAGGCTTAAGGCTGTTAGGGTTGTGAGCTCATCAGCCTGAGCATGAGGAACCTCAGCACTGATCCTTGATGAGATGGAAGTGGTTTGCACCTCAGGGGAACTGGGAGCTCCAATGTCCACTTCCTCTTGCATAGGTTAGGATATGGGGACCTGCATAAGCTGAGTAGCTTGCGCAAGGGTTCGTTTGGATTTTCTTGTATAAGTGATGGTTATTTGAGGTTGTTTGGGTGGTTGAGAAGTAGAAGGTGTGGGTTCAACCCTAGCTGGTGCTGCTAGGTTGTCACCTTGAGTAATAAGCTCTAACATTTTTGGGACAAAGGATGTTTCTACCCCTGAGAAGCCTACAGTAGGCTTTCTTATAGTCTTGAAGATGCTGGGCTTCATCTATCTCATTTTTAGAACATTATCCTTAACTGTGAGCCCAGTTCACACTTAAGAATATGCTGGACATATCTATGGAACATGTAATATTCTAAAGGGTCTAAGTTAGCAAGTAAATTGGTATACACAAACTAAGAATACTTGAACTTGACCCCCTGAACTGATCCCACCCTCCATGCTTTATAGATAAACAATGGATGACCACATGGAGGAGATACTTCCACTAGGAGGAGACTTTCCTTTTTCTGAAGGTTCTTACAGAGTAGTCATCTTCATAGCCCATCTGCCTGAAGGACTGGTTGACAGCAGACTTGGGGAAGGACAAGTCACCTTCAACATCATCCAGCCTAAGATGAGTGTTTATGGAGGCTGGAGTGATGAAGATTGTCCTCCCCATGCACTGTGGCAGACAGTGCATTCTCCCCATCCATGGTGACCTCTTGGCAGGTCCTCCAAAACTCCAAGAGTTGATATTCATAAAGTGGATGATCTATGGTAAGGGAGGAGAAGTAGTTGGATAGAGTCAAAAATCCATAAATCTTTGAGAAACTAGGATCTTTCTCAAAGTTCAACAGAGCATCCTGATTGTGTGCATGTGTAAATACATGGAAAAATCTGGTTGGTTTCTGGGATCAGGGTTGGCCATTTATGAGTAGCTTTACGGTGAAGAAAGATAAGGACAAAGGCAGTTTGTGGGTGAATTTAGGTTAGAGAATTTTGCAGATGAAGAGGAAAGTGGAAGAGAGGGAACCGTTAAGTGTATATATATATGAAATGAATTTAAGACAAAGTTAATGCAAACGGCTAAACTTTAAAGGCCGGATTTTGGTTCTACCATTGAGAAAGCGCCCAAAAAGGTAGTTTTCTAGGAAGTTGAAAATCTTCCGAAGGTAATTTGTCTTTGAAAGTTTTAGAAAAACATCCAAAGTCAATTTGACTTCGGAAGATATTCTAGAGTCTTATGGAAATTTTGCTTCGGAAGAAGAATAATTAAGTATTTTCCCTTTTGAGACATGTTTGGATTCAGAAGAGATTAAAACTATTGGATCATATGAGGCTAGTGCAACCAAAACAACACTTAGAAGAATTTTGAAGTAGAATTGAAGAAGTCTTCCAAAGCTAAAGCAACTCTTCTGAAGACAAGTTGAAGATCTTTCGAAGCTTAAAGTATGAAGAGCTTTCGAAGGAAAACTAAGTCTTTCGAGACTAACTAGTTTCCCTTTCGAAGTATATGAAGAACTTTCGAAGATAGAAATAAGTCTTTCGAAGACTAAGTAGTCCTTGTTCTGAAGTATTCACACTTAGAAGATCCAAAAGAATGAAGTCATGAAGACCTGCAGAAGATTCGGAAGAAGTTGATTCTTCCGAAGGATAAATGGTCTCGGAAGAACTAACTCTTCCAAAGCCATTTACGTTTGGAAGAACAAACTATGAACCATTGGACAAAAGTATGGGTTGTCTTCTATCCACTGCCAACCCTGATATACTGCATGTCGCTATCCCACACCCATGTAGTTGACCCTACTTTATTCCACTGTTCACCATTATCAGTTAGTACAGTTACCATCTTTAGTTGGTAACAAAAGGTAAGTCATGAACCTATCATGACTACCTAACCTAGGATAGTGATGATTTACCTCTAGTAATATAGTATTTGTCTAGTTGTAAACTCCAGCTGGTTATCCAAGTATAACCGGCTGTAGATAGTAGTACATATAGGTTCTCATTGTAACTCATTAAACTATGCTTGTAAGAGTCTTGTAATACTGAGTTGAGAAGTAATGTATACATGTATCTTGAAAACCATTCTTGTGTTTATTAACTTATTATATTATTGTCAACTTAGTTTGAGAGTCTACTTCATCAACCGAGTGATACTTAGTGAGTTTGTGAGTTAAATCTTGTGTTGAGAGACCAGCACCGAACTGCAAAAACCAAGAAGTTTTATTCATAAGAGAATAAATTTTCTGAGGCTTCATTGCTTTTGAAAGAAAATTTTTTCTTCAAAAACATATAAGTACTTAGAAGCATATCAAAGCTTCAGAAGATATATCAGAATTTCTTCCGAAGTTAATTTTCTTATAAGTAGTTATTTGTTTTGAAGACATAATGTTATTCCGAAGACAATTAATGTCTTCCGAGAGAAAATGTCTAAAATTTCCAAAATTCTAATGGATATTATTGAAAAATTTTCTTCCAGAGTAAATTAGGCTTATGTAGGTGATAATATAGACAACTTAAGACACATATGTTTTAGAAATAGTCTTGAGTTAACTTTAAGAAAATCTACTCAAAGATAATTATCTCAATAGCTGATACAAAATATATAAATCTCTCTTCATCAAAGCCTTTATAAATAGATCAACATATTATTAATTTGTGTGAACTTTGACTAGTCTTATCAATCCCTTTTTAAATTATCTCTAATTAAATGATACCTGATATTGATGTGTTTTGTCCTTAAGTGTTGCATAAGATTCTCTGTGATAAAGATAGCACATTGTTATCTATATGGATTGGAGTTTCCTTGAAGTTGAATCCACACTCCAGTATATGATTCTGAATCCAAAGTACTTGAACATAGCAGCTAGTGGCAGCAATGTATTCAGCTTTAGTAGTTGATGAAGACATATAAGATTGTTTCTTGCATTGCCATGAGACTATCCTTCCACCAAGGAATTGACATCACCCAGATATAGACTTTGTAGTCATATTGCAGCCACCATAATCACTATCTATATAGGCATACAGATTGAATTCAGAATTCTTTGGATATCAAAGGCCTAGTTTAGAAGCACCTTTGAGATATTTAAGAATTCTCTTGACAGTAACCATGTGTGACATCTTGGGGTTGTCTTGTTATCTAGCACATATACATATAGCAAACATGGTATAAAGAATGCTAGCTATGAGGTACATAAGAGACCCAATCATAGCTCTATAGAGATGTTCATCTACACACTCCCCCTCAAGATTAGGTCTAAGCGACTGATTTCTTGTTATGGGTGTCTTTATAACTTTACATCCAGTCATGTTGAATCTTGTAAGTATGTCTTGTACGTATTTTGACTGACTTATGAAGATGTGATTGTCAACCTGCTACACTTGAATTCCTAGGAAGAAATTGAGTTCCCTCATAGCACTCATTTCGAATCTATTCTTCATCAGCTTCTCAAAGTCTTTGCAAAGCTTTGGATTAGTTGACCCAAAGATAATGTCATCTATATAAACTTGAACCAGCATCAAGTCATTCCATGTTCCTATGATGAAGAGTGTTTCATCTATAGTACCTCTCTTGTAGCCATACTAATAGAGATACTGAGATAGTGTTTCATACCATTTTCTTGGAGCATAGTACAGCCCATAGAAAGCTTTATCAAGCTTGAAGGCATAATCAAGATGATCTGGGTTTGCAAAGCCAAGTGGTTGTTTGACATACACCTCCTCATCTATCACCCCATATAGAAAAGCACACTTGACATTGAGTTGGTAGACCTTAAAATCCTTGGATGCAGCAAAAGCAAGGAATATTTTTAACAACTTCAAGTCTTGCCACTGGAGCAAAAGCATCGGTGTAGTCAATCCCCTCTACTTATGTGTACCCTTGAACAATTAGTCTAGCCTTATGCTTGATTACAAGTCCTCAATCATCTTTTTTGTTCCTAACACTCATTCGGTACCTATGGTGCTCATCCCTGAAGAAGAGGACATTGGTTTCAAACCTTTTACCTATTGAATTGAAGTAATTCCTCTTGCATTGCTTCAATCCAACTACCATCCTTCAAAGTCCCATCAACTTTCTTTGGCTCTATCTAGGAGAAGAAACAGGAGCATAAACAAACATTTTTGTCATGGGTTTGTGCTTTTGTTCTCACCCTTGTGTCAACATCTCCAATGATGTTTATGGTGGGTGTGACTTATGGATCTGAAATTGAGGAATCAATACAAGTTGATTAGACAGATCCAAATTTATGAAGTTTGGATCTTGTAATGGAGTGTCACTTGCCACATCAACACACTTATCAAGAGAAGCTTGATCCAATGAGTGTGTGACATCATTGATTGTCACAACCCCCGCTGATAGCGGAAACACGGGGAATGCGAGCTAGACGGGATCGTCATAACACATGGTATGCAATAGAGTAGCAATAATAATATGATGACAAGCGTGTCATGACGACACCCGAACACAATTGGAGACTTGTGTCGTGTATTGTCAAAGATCACGACAGCATAGCCATAAACACAACATAATGTTCACATAAGCATTAAGGATAACTTGTAATGTAAATTCCCACAACTCGAGAACAAGTGTTCAAAAGAATGTTAATTGTTTAGTGGGCTGCAACAATGTACAAAATGTATGTTCAGTCTCAAAAATGCATCCTAGGGTCTCCACTAAAAGGCAGCACTCCTAGAACTTCAATTACCTTGATCACCTGAAAAGAAATGCTCAAAAACGGTCAACATAATTGTTGGTGAGCTTCGCAGGTTTTAAGTAATAAAAGATGTTAAGATGAAAACAGTAAGTAAGTTTAATAAAAGTTACCGCGACTACACTTATGTATAGGCGGTTTTACTAGTTATAAATAGCTACAGCCAAGCCTATTTATCGGTTCCACCCGAGAATTGATGGCTGTAAAGATAGCATTTCCAAAGCGTAAATAGTTTATAAATGACGTAGCAAGTTCCACACAGCGCATACGTATAGTTTATAACCAAACCAATCCTTAGGTCCCATTACCGGGATTAATGGTTATATATAAAAGGTTTTCCATAGCATAATAAGTTTAAGGTGACGTAGCAAGATCCACACAGCGCATACGTTTAGGTTACAACCAAACCAATCCTTAGGACCCAATTACCGGGATTAATGGTTGTAGTGGATGCTCGGCTTAGAAGAACCACACAGAAGAACCACACAGAAGAACCACACAGCCGAGAGCATCCAAGGTCAATGGCATCCACAAGTAGCATCAATCGACACGTAACATCAAATAGTAGTGCATAGTAGTGTAAAACCCCTAAGTAACATACATAGGGTAACATAGCACATAGTTCAAGTTCATATAGTAGCAATCAGTCAGGATCATCATGTAACCCGGTTTAAGCACACTCTTAGTATACCAGGGATGCTTATATATAGGGTTCTCCGCAGCATTCCTACCACATCCACGATATACTTAGAACGATGCTTAAACCAGTTACATGACATCCGTTTACCCTTAGCATCAATCAACACGTTAAGCAAGATAAGATACTTATCGAGTAGTGGCAGTCTTCCACTAGGGAAGATGTTTTATATCAAGTTAAGTAAGCGAGCATTCTTTTCCCCCAAGTTTGAAAATGCTATAAAAGTTATTTAAGCGTAAAAAGGGGCCACAAAACTCACAGAACAGATGATAGAAACGTATGATGAATATTCCCAACGGTAGGATGCTATGAACAGTCAAACACCTATTGACAGTTACTGAAACCATTAATAATGAGCATAAAGCATAAGATGATGTCAATAGATTCGAGCAGTTTTGGTTCGGTCGTGGGTAGTACACACACAAGTAGGCATACACATATCAGGCTAGGTTATTTTAAATGACCTCGTCAACACAAGACACTCAAAGGGGAAATCACACATACACGCATCATCAATCACACAACAGGACCAGACGCACGACTGATACTCCATTCGCACGAGTGGACCTTCAGTCGTACGAATTAGCTACTTTCGTACGATTGAACCTTCATTCGTGCGACTAAGCCTTCAGTCGTACCATGCATCACCAGTCGCACGACCCAACAGCCAATCACGCGACTCAACGTCCCTTCGTGCGAATCAGCTTCATTCGCGTGATTGGACCTTCTTTCGCACGACAGGCCTCCGATCGTGCGATTCACACACAATCGCACACAATCACATTCGCATGACCCAGTCACGCGACAACCCCAGTCGCATGACCGCGTGACTTACCCAATCGCGCAGACAGAAGTCGCACACACATAATGTCGCATTCCCCAGTCGCGCGACAACCCCATTCGCACACACCCATAGTCGCATGACTCTGTCACGCGACAATCCCAGTCGCGCACACACACAGTCGCACAGACGGAAATCGCGACTGCATGAAGGTGCAGGGCGGCCTTCGGCTGCCCGAACACGAGTTTTACACAACCAGAACTTCTAGAACTCATATCCTAACTTGTCTAGACGTGAATCACACACTAGAACACAACACACAAGCCCACACGACCTCATGTGCTCGGATGAACCCGAGCACCCGAAACCCAAGAAAACACAGCTGTAAAACCGAGCTAAAAACGAGGTAAGCGAGGTTATTTACCTGCTAGGAACGAGTATTCACGATGACACTCAAGATTAGACGATGAAAATGCAACAAACGGGTCAGTTTTTGGTGTAAGCTAGAGAGAGAAAGTGAAGAAGATGGAGAAGAAGTGATGAAGAAATGAAGAAGGAGATGGTGAAATGGCTAGGAATGGGGTTTTTATACCCATCACAGGTTTGCCAAAATGTCACTTTTAGTCCCTGTACTTTGCCCCGAGTTCCTATATTTTGTTCGGTTGAAAACGTTATTTATTAGTCTTATTTTTATTAATGATAAAATGTTGTTAATGATATTTATAATTTAAAAGTGGTTTTATACGTGATAATAGTTTTTATAAAATGGTGCGTTTGGTGTTAACGGGGCAAATCTTAGTTAATGTTTTAAGATGATGATGTTTTAAACAACATTGGTACACGCATAAGGTTAACCAAGCAAACAAATGGGCAAAACATTCTCATAGATGGGCCTTAAGGGTGAGGAATGACCGACTACAAAAGTTAACAGATTACGTCAGTAGACGGACCTTTGGTGACGGATGTCACAGTATCCCCCGGTTGAGGGAATTTCGTCCCGAAATTCAACTGGTGCTAGGTCCATGGGGGTCATTCTCGAATAGATGTGGGTGTTTAAGTCTCATCTGATCTTCGCGTTCCCATGTAAACACTGGCCCTCGTTTAGAATTCCATCTCACACGAACAATAGGTATCTTGCTGCGCCTCAACCTTTTGACCTTTCGGTCCATGACCTCAACAGGTTCCTCCACAAAATGGAGGCTTTCATCAATCTTGATATCCTCAATAGGCACGTGAAGTGATTCGTCAGCTAAACACTTCTTGAGGTTCGATACATGGAAAGTATCATGTACACTGTTAAGCTCTTGTGGCAACCGTAATCGGTACGCCACCGGACCGATTCTTTCTATGATCTCGAATGGTCCAACATATCTTGGGGCCAATTTCCCTTTCTTTCCAAACCGTACAACCCCTTTCCACGAAGAGACCTTAAGCAACACTCGATCCCCAACGTTAAACTCTAGCGGCTTCCGACGGTTGTCGGCATAGCTCTTTTGGCGGTCTCTAGCAGCTTTGAGTCTATCTTTGATTTGGAAGATCTTATCGGTGGTTTCTTGAATGATTTCGGGACCTGTTAGCTGGCTTTCACCAACCTCGGCCCAACATACAGGCGATCTACATTTCCGTCCATACAATGCTTCAAATGGAGCACATCCAATGCTTGTATGGTAGCTGTTGTTGTAAGAGAACTCAATCAACGGTAAATGAGTGTCCCAGCTACCACCAAAATCGATTACGCAAGCTCTAAGCATGTCTTCCAATGTTTGTATAGTTCGTTCACTTTGGCCGTCGTCTGGGGGTGATAGGCAGTACTCATGTCTAACCGAGTGCCCATCGCTCTCTGTAACGTCTGCCAAAATCGTGAAGTGAACCGACTGTCTCGGTCGGATATGATTGACACCGGCACCCCGTGCCGTGTCACGACCTCTTTGATGTACAACCTTGCCAGCTTATCCATTTTATAGTCTTCCCGGATAGGCAAGAAGTGAGCGTATTTTGTCATTCGATCCACCACGACCCATATCGTGTCGTGTCCGCTTGGCGTTCTCGGGAGTTTGGTAATAAAATCCATAGTGATATTCTCCCATTTCACTCGGGAATTTCAGGTTGTTGCAATAATCCCGATGATTTCTGGTGTTCAGCCTTGACCTTTGAACAAGTCAAGCATTTGCTCACATATATAGCAATATCTTTCTTCATGCCTGGCCACCAGTACAACTCTTTCAGATCGTGGTACATCTTGTCTGCACCAGGATGAACAGAGTATCGAGTCTTGTGTGCTTCATCCAAACTAGTGTACGTACACCTCCCCATCTGGGGACCCATATACGATCCACGAAGTAATGTACGCCGTCATCCTTGCGAGTCATTTGTTTATCCAACCCTCGGAATTCTTCTCCCGTAAGGTTCTCTTCTTTCAAAGCCTCGTTTTGGGCAATTTGAATCTGAGCCTTTAAATTGGTTTGAATAGTCAGACCTAGCGCTCGAGCACGTAATGGTTTCACGCGTTCTTTGCGGCTTAAAGCATCAGCCACCACGTTAGCTTTCCCCGAATGATACCGGATTTCACAATCGTAGTCGCTAAGTAGCTCTACCCAGCGTCGCTGTCGCATGTTAAGTTCTTTCTGATTCATGATGTGTTGAAGGCTCTTATGGTCTGTGTAGATGATGCATTTGGTTCCATATAGATAATGCCTCCATATCTTGAGTGCAAACACTACGGCACCCAACTCCAAGTCATGAATTGTGTAGTTCTTTTCATGCACCTTGAGTTTTCGCGAAGCGTAAGCAATTACCTTATCTTTCTGCATTAGTACACAGCCCAAACCTTGATGTGAAGCATCGCAGTACACTACAAAATCATCAGTTCCGTCTGGGAGGGACAATATCGGTGCGTTGCACAACATCTCCTTCAATGTTTGGAACGCCTGTTCTTGTGCTTTCCCCCAATCGAACTTCTTGTCTTTCTGAGTCAACAAAGTTAACGGTTGCGCGATCTTTGAAAAATTCGCAACGAAGCGACGATAGTATCCGGCCAATCCTAAGAACTGCCGTATTTCTGAGGGTGTTTGGGGTGTATCCCATTTCTTCACAGCTTCAATCTTGCCGGGGTCCACATGAATTCCATTTTCGTTAACTACATGACCCAAAAACTTCACTTCTCGAAGCCAGAATTCACACTTCGAGAATTTGGCGAAAAGTTTCTCCTCCTTCAACAGTTCTAGAATTGCTTGGAGGTGTTTCTCGTGATCCTCCTTCGAACGGGAGTAGATGAGTATGTCGTCTATGAATACCATCACGAACTTATCCAGATAAGGCTTGCACACCCGATTCATTAAATCCATAAAGACAGCTGGTGCGTTGGTCAACCCAAACGGCACGACCAAGAACTCATAGTGCCCGTAACGAGTTCTGAATGTTGTTTTTGGAATATCGTCCTTGAATACTCTTAATTGATGATAACCAGATCGAAGGTCGATCTTAGAGAAATACGAGGCTCCTTGCAACTGATCGAACAGGTCGTCGATTCTAGGAAGAGGATACCGATTCTTCACGGTCAATTTGTTCAATTCCCTGTAGTCGATACACATACGGAATGACCCATCCTTCTTCTTGACAAATAACACCGGTGCTCCCCACGGTGAATGACTCGGTCGAATGAAACCTTTCTCCAGTAGTTCCTGTAGTTGGCTTGACAACTCTTGCATCTCTGAGGGTGCTAACCGATACGGTGTCTTAGCTATCGGTGTAGCTCCAGGAACTAGCTCTATACGGAATTCCACCTGTCGTGGAGGAGGCAATCCAGACAAATCATCAGGGAACACTTCCGGGTAATCCCGTACAATCAGAATGTCTGCCAATTTTGTCTCTTCTTCCTTCTTTTCTACCACGTGAACCAGAAAGGTGTAACACTGCTTTCGTAGACCTTGGCGTACTTTCATGCAGGAGATAAGCTTCAAGTTCTTTCCCGGTCGCTCTCCTTGTATTCTGAGTACTTTCCCGTCTGACGTGGGAATCCGCACTACATTATCTCGGCAAACAATCTCGGCTCCATGCTTCCACAACCAATCCATCGCCACGATTACGTCAAAGCTCCCCAACCTGAAAGGTATCAAATCTATGTTGAAGACCTGGTCTTCCAACATTAGGGTGCAGTCCTTAATAATTTCCTCCGCCTGTTCAACCCTACCATTTGCCATTTCTACGGAGTAACTAGTTTCTAGTCTACTGGCACTCAAATCAAGCATTTGCACAAATTCAGATGATATAAAACTATTGTCTGCCCCAGTATCAAACAGTATAGATGCGAAGTGGTTATTGAGTAAGTGCGTACCCGTGACAACGTTCGGATCTTGACGGGCATCATTAGCTCCAATGACGAAGGCACATCCCCATGCAGCATTACCTTGGTTTCCTTCGCCTTGCGCACCCGCTATGGCCATTATCTGCTGCTGGTTGTTTCCCTGCTGACCCGGTGCCTTGTTCAGTCGGGGGCACATATTCTTGAAGTGATCGAGGGCTCTACACTCGTAGCAAGCCCTGGCATTCCCAGCGGAGTTAACCGTGTTGATGGGTGCCACCAGGTTTGGTGCTACTCTACAGTCTCTTGCTTGATGCCCCGGGCGTCTGCAGTTCAAACACACCCGGCATGGTGCTGCTGGAGGATGATGAAGATTACACCTGTCACATTTCGGGTGCGGCCCAGCATATTCCTTCTTCCCTTGAGTCACGGCCACAAAGTTTCTGGTCGTTTTGGCCCTCTTATCAAACTTTCCTGTACCGGACCGGCTTGTTTCCCCAGTCTCTTTCCTTTTCTCCGCTCCCCTACCCAATACTCCTGTTCTTATCATCTCGTCAGTGAGAGCGTCCGCTTTCAGAATAGCGCTCTGGATTGTAGGAGGAGCAGCTGCAGTTACCATTGCTCGGATTTGAGGCGTGAGTCCCCAAATGTGCCTCTCAATCCTCTTAGATTCCGGAGTGACTAGGTGTGGAACTAGTCTAGCCAGCTCGTGGAATCGGTCAGTATAAGCTGCATGCCCTGCCCCCACCATAGCATGTTTCCAGAACTCATGCTCAAGCTTTTGCATATCGTTGAGAGGGCAGTATTCCTTGGTAATCAAGGCTTTGAATTTATCCCATGTCATTTGCATTGCAGCTTCTCTTCCTCTAGCCTGAACCTGGGTGTTCCACCAAGTTAGTGCTCTGCCCTGCAGTGAACACGTAACATACTTGATCCGCTGGCTGTCGAGGCATTCACTGATGTCGATCACAGCCTCCATTTTCTCAAGCCATCTGGTCAGGGCTATCGCCCCACCTTTCCCATCGAAATCCCGGGGCTTACAGGCCACAAACTCCTTATAAGAACAGCCCCGTTTGGCGTTAGCAGCCCCAGCTTCATTACCTGCTGTACCACCATTTCCGGTCTCCTGATTGCTTTCATTCCCAATCGGGTTCCCAGTATCCTCATTTTCATTACCACCATCCCCGTGGGGGTGGTTTTGTTGTTGCAAGGCATTGCTCACCTGAGCTACAATAGTCGGAATCAGGGCAGTTAATTGTTGAGCAATTAAGGCTGCCATATCAGGGTTTCCAGCCCCTTGGTTATTGCCAGAAGGGCCTTCATTTGCTATTGGAGGTCTACCCCTGCCTCTGCCTCTACCCCTCAGGGCTTCACTTCCGCTACTATTGCTGCGGGTAGATCTTCGAGGCGGCATGTTCTATTCATACAAGAGGCAACATATAAGCTTTAGTCACCTTAAGATACACAAGTACTTTACTTATCAACTTCCAATGTTTCGTGTTCCAGTCGGTCAAGATCACCATGCAGCCTATTTCAAGCATATTCTCGGTATACCGGTGGTGTTTATATACAGGGTTCCCCGCAGCGTTCCCACCACACCTACGATGTACCGAGAATGATGCCTAATCCGGTTACATGACATCCGACCTTCCTTCACATCATATCCATAATAATCCATCAAGTCAACTGAGAGCCAAACATGTAATCACATATAGTCTGGTGGAGGTTGTCTATATCACGTCCTTGGGATGACTCAGACATGGCCTCCTCGGGTCGGTCTCTCAGTGTATGAGGTCAAGCGCGATGTATGATCTGTGAAGATCTCTTCGGGTCTCAATACCCGAATTTTTGGCTATGATAACTTGGCGCACAGAGGGAACGGAAGATCCAATAGGAAGCATCTCATAGGGGTCGAGCACAAGGGCTCAAGTACAAGGTGAAGATCACATGACAGAAGGATAATCAAACACGTAAGGAGGAACACATACACGAGATATATAAATGCACACAAGCTTAGGCATGCAAATCTACATGAAGGTTCCTAGGTTATAGTCTTGGTCAAGTGTAATTGCCTAATTCTCTATAACCAATAGCTCTGATACCAGTCTGTCACACCCCCACTGATAGCGGAAACACGGGGAATGCGAGCTAGACGGGATCGTCATAACACATGGTATGCAATAGAGTAGCAATAATAATGATGACAAGCGTGTCATGACGACACCCGAACACAATTGGAGACTTGTGTCGTGTATTGTCAAAGATCACGACAGCATAGCCATAAGCACAACATAATGTTCACATAAGCATTAAGGATAACTTGTAATGTAAATTCCCACAACTCGGAACAAGTGTTCAAAAGAATGTTAATTGTTTAGTGGACTGCAACAATGTACAAAATGTATGCTCAGTCTCAAAATGCATCCTAGGGTCTCCACTAAAAGGCAGCACTCCTAGAACTTCAATTACCTTGATCACCTGAAAAGAAATGCTCAAAAACGATTAACATAATTGTTGGTGAGCTTCGCAGGTTTTAAGTAATAAAAGATGTTAAGATGAAAACAGTAAGTAAGTTTAATAAAAGTTACCGCGACTACACTTATGTATAGGCGGTTTTACTAGTTATAAATAGCTACAGCCAAGCCTATTCATCGGTTCCACCCAGGAATTGATGGCTGTAAAGATAGCATTTCCAAAGCGTAAATAGTTTATAAATGACGTAGAAAGATCCACACAGCGCATACGTATAGTTTATAACCAAACCAATCCTTAGGTCCCATTACCGGGATTAATGGTTATACATAAAAAGGTTTTCCATAGCATAATAAGTTTAAGGTGACGTAGCAAGATCCACACAGCGCATACGTTTAGGTTACAACCAAACCAATCCTTAGGTCCCAATTACCGGGATTAATGGTTGTAGTGGATGCTCGGCTTAGAAGAACCACACAGAAGAACCACACAGAAGAACCACACAGCCGAGAGCATCCAAGGTCAATGGCATCCACAAGTAGCTTTAATCGACACGTAACATCAAATAGTAGTGCATAGTAGTGTAAAACCCCTAAGTAACATACATAGGGTAATATAGCACATAGTTCAAGTTCATATAGTAGCAATCAGTCAGGATCATCATGTAACCCGGTTTAAGCATATTCTTAGTATACCAGGGATGCTTATATATAGGGTTCTCCGCAGCATTCCCACCACATCCACGATATACTTAGAACGATGCTTAAACCAGTTACATGACATCCGTTTACCCTTAGCATCAATCAACACGTTAAGCAAGATAAGATACTCATCGAGTAGTGGCAGTCTTCCACTAGGGAAGATGTTTTATATCAAGTTAAGTAAGCGAGCATTCTTTTCCCCCAAGTTTGAAAATGCTATAAAGTTATTTAAGCGTAAAAAGGGGCCACGAAACTCACAGAACAGATGATAGGCACGTATGATGAATATTCCCAACGGTAAGATGCTATGAACAGTCAAACACCTATTGACAGTTACTGACAGCATTAATAATGAGCATAAAGCATAAGATGATGTCAATAGATTCGAGCAGTTTCGGTTCGGTCGTGGGTAGTACACACACAAGCAGGCATACACATATCAGGCTAGGTTATTTTAAATGACCTCGTCAACACAAGACACTCAAAGGGGAAATCACACATACACACATCATCAATCACACAACAGGACCAGACGCACGACTGATACTCCATTCGCACGAGTGGACCTTCAGTCGTACGAATTAGCTACTTTCGTACAATTGAACCTTCATTCGTTCGACTAAGCCTTCAGTCGTACCATGCATCACCAGTCGCACGACCCAACAGCCAATCACGCGACTCAACGTCCCTTCACGCGAATCAGCTTCATTCGCGTGATTGAACCTTCTTTCGCGCGACAGGCCTCCGATCGTGCGATTCACACATAATCGCACACAATCACATTCGCATGACCCAGTCACGCGACAACCCAAGTCGCATGACCCAGTCGCGTGACTTACCCAATCGTGCAGACAGAAGTCGCGCACACACAAAGTCGCATGCCCCAGTCGCGCAACAACCCCATTCGCACACACCCACAGTCGCACGACTCTGTCACGCGACAATCCCAGTCACGCACACACACAGTCGCGCAGACGGAAATCGCGACTGCAGGAAGGTGCAGGGCGGCCTTCGGCCGCCCGAACACGAGTTTTACCCAACCAGAACTTCTAGAACTCATATCCTAACTTGTCTAGACCTGAATCACACACTGGAACACACACACAGCCCACACGACCTCATGTGCTCGGATGAACCCGAGCACCCGAAACCCAAGAAAACGCAGCTGTAAAACCGAGCTAAAAACGAGGTAAGCGAGGTTATTTACTTGCTAGGAACGAGTATTCACGATGACACTCAAGATTAGATGACGAAAATGCAACAAACAGGTCGGTTTTTGGTGTAAGCTAGAGAGAGAAAGTGAAGAAGATGGAGAGAAGTGATGAAGAAATGAAGAAGGAGATGGTGAAATGGCTGGGAATGGGGTTTTTATACCCATCCCAGGTTTGCCAAATGTCACTTTTAGTCCCTGTACTTTGCCCCGAGTTCCTAGATTTTGTTTCGGTTGAAAACATTATTTATTAGTCTTGTTTTTATTAATGATAAAATGTTGTTAATGATATTTATAATTTAAAAGTGGTTTTATACGTGATAATAGTTTTTATAAAATGGTGCGTTTGGTGTTAACGGGGCAAATCTTAGTTAATGTTTTAAGATGATGACGTTTTAAACAACATTGGTACACGCATAAGGTTAACCAAGCAAACAAATGGGCATAACATTCTCATAGATGGGCGTTAAGGGTGAGGAATGACCGACTACAAAAGTTAACAGATTACGTCAGTAGACGGACCTTTGGTGACGGATGTCACATTGATGTTGTCTTCCATGGAGTGGTTATCAGCATCAAAAAATTCCTGATCACTGTTACGACCCACCATTTCTTCTTGTAATATCCGTTTTATCACAAAATGTATCATGGATTTGGTTCTTGAATTTAGTTTCTTGATCACATCTTATGGTGTTGACCTTGTCATCATGTTGATTCTCAATTTTCAGAATGAAGTTTTTCAAGATCTAAGGAGTCTCATCCTTAGTTCTAAGGAAAAAGATCCAAGTGAATCTTCTGTGATCACTAAACAATATGAGTCCTTCTTAGACTTATTACACTTATGAGGCCAAAGAGAACAATGTGTAATAAGTGTAGGGGTGTAGTGATGGAATTCTTTTCCTTTGGCTTGTGAGACACCTTGTGTTGCTTTCCTTTCAGGCATGCAACAAAGTGGTCATCACTTGTAAACTCTTTCTTTCGCATTCAAGTTACCGAATCATTATTTATTAATTTGTTCATGTTTTTAAAGTTTACATGGCACATTCTTTTATGCCAATGGAAAGACTCATCACTATTTGCTTTAGATAGAAAGTGAGAAACTTCTCCCGAGGGAGATGTTTCCTATAAATCTATCTTGTACATATTCCTTTCGTAGGGGCTCTGAGCAGGATATGCTCTTGAGGAATGATCACCCCGGGCTTTAGAACAATGCACTCATGCTTAGTGAAGAGAATGTTTTGTCTCTGATCACAAAATTAGGATACATTCAGTAAATTATACCCAAGCTCCTTAACAAAGTTTATTTTTTCAATGCTGAGCTTACCATTTGTGACCCTACCCATTCCTATAATGTAACCACCTGCATCTCCTCCAAAAGCAATTGGCGCTCCATTAATTTTCTTAACGTTTTAAAGCAAAGATCCATTACTTGTCATGTGCCTGGAACATCCACTATCAATGATTTATACATTCCTCTTATTCTTTGGATGTCCCTGCACAAAATAAAATGGTTAGTTACATTTGGAAACCCAAGCTTTATTTGTCTTGGGCTTGTCAAAGTGGACTGAAGACAATGTGTTGGATCATGATAAGGCTGGTGCAACCAAACCACTTCATAGTCACTTTTGGTGCTACATTGAAGGCTTCCGAAGCCAAGCAAGAGATCTTACGAAAGTCTGAAGAACAACAGCTGAAGACTATCTTCCGAAGACAAAGTCTGAGCTTCCGAAGACAAAGTCTGAGCTTCCGAAGACAAAGTCTGAGCTTCCGAAGACAAAGTCTGAGAGCTTCCGAAGACAAAGTCTGAGAGCTTCCGAAGACAAAGTCTGAGAGCTTCCGAAGACAAAGTCTGATGAAAGAGCTGAAGACAAAGTCTGCTTCCAATGACAAAGAAGACTCCAAGCCTCGGAAGAAGCAGTCTTCTGAAGTATAAGTGGCTTCGGAAGAAGGTATTCTTCCGAAGCACTTTATCCTTCGAAAGACATTACTATGTCCAGCAGATAAAAGTATGGTTCCTGACAGTCCGCTGCAGACCTCTGATACAGCATGGCATCTTCCTAAAGAGCCATGTTGTTGACCATACTTTATTCTACTGTTCACCTTTTATGATAGTACATGTTACCAACTTTAGTTGGTGACAAAGGTAAGTCAGGGACATGTCCTGACTACCAACTCTCAGGCAAAATGTCTGAAAGACCTCACCTAGAGTCTTGTAGTATAGATGTAAGGTTAGAGGTGTCCAGCTGGTATCAAAGTATATCCGGCTGTAGGTAGTATTATATATATCTTCTCCCTGTAACTCTTTAGATAAGCGATTTTGAGTCCAAGAGTCTTGTAATCCTTTGAGTTGAGAAGCAATATATAAAAGTACCTTGAAATTTACTTGCTGTGTTTATTTTCTTACTGCTTGATACTTAGTATATTGTGATCAACTCTTCATAGACTACTTGCCGAGTGTTGTTTTACAGTGAGTTGAGAGAAAAACCCCCATAATCGATCCTGCAATTGGTATCAGAGCTCCAGGCTCTTGATTGTGAGATCTTACCATCCAAATCAACCCGTTTTTTCATTCTCACTACAAACCACTCACTCAAATGCTGCTCTCTCTCCAAGGCTGATATGGTAACTGGTACCATGACCAAGTCCCCACTGATCACCCCTGAAGACTTTGACACATGGTGTATCAGAATGGAAGGCTTCATCAAGTGTCAAGATTCAAGGATGTGGGACTCCATGTCAATGGTCCTTTCATACCAAGCACCACTTCTGCCACTGGTAATCGCATCATTCCAAAAGATGTTGATGATTACTCAGAAGAAGACAGGAAGAGAATAGAGCTGGATCAAAGGGCTATGACTTCTCTCCAAACTGCTCTCCCCCAACTCCGTCTACAGACGCTTCAAGAAGTGCAAAACTGCCAAAGATTTATGGGAAGCACTGAAGCTGATGTATGAAGGATCCAAGGAACCCAAGAGAACAAGAAGGATCTCTTGAAGCAGCAGTTTGAGAACTTTACTTTCAAGGCCGTTGAGACTTGACTCAACAACTTCAGGTATGTTGAGCCAGTAGATACTCTGGAGGATATTGGAGTTGCTCTTGAGAACAGAGACATAGTTAGGAAGTTCATGTCTTCACTTCCTAAACTATTGATACATTACTGTGTTGTAATCAAGAGAACTTCGGACCTTAAGACTCTTACTCTGACAGAGTTGTATGGTATCCTAAGTGCATTCCAGATGGAGATGAACATGCAGAACTCCTCTGGTCACTCCAATAACCAACAGAGTTCAGCCCTTCATGTGGTTGAAAGGGAAACCATAGAACCACAACATCAGTATCTATATTACCCTGACAACTCACACAGCGGACCTTACATTACTATACCTGAGACTCCAAGTCTCAAAAGGTTCACACAACTCTTCTCAGGATAGTTGTGCCTTTGTCTCTGGAAGTGGACACTCTGGTGATTTTCAATACTGCTTTGATGATCTTGAGTGCTTCAGTCCAGATGATGTGGAGTATATGGATATTGTCCAGCAGATAGCTCTTTTAACTTACAGAGCGAAGAAGTTCTTCAAGAGAACTGGAAGGCAATTCCCTCAAACCCAGTCAACAGCAGGTTTTGGTTTGACAAAAGCAAAGCAAAGTGTTACAACTGCAACCAACTTGGTCACTTTGCTAGGGAATGCAAGGCTCCCAGAACAACCCGGAACCCCACAGGCCTCCACACATCTCACTGCTTCAAAGCATGAAGAGAAGTCAACTGAAACAGCTGCTGTGGCTCAAGAAGTTGACTGGATCTTCATGGTACAGGATGTGACTCCTGCTCAAGCACTCATGGCCGGAACAGATGATGATCAGGTATATGAACTCTTTGTACTGCTGCCTGTATTGCTAAAGTTAAACTTTATAAGGTTACATTTCGGAAATCAGATCTGAGGTTGAGTCTTTAATGTGCTAAAATCTGATTTTAAGAGAGCTGAATCTGACTATCAAAAGAATTTGAGGAGTTAGAGAAACTGTGTCTCTTTTAAAACATGAAAAGACTAATTATAAGACTCAAATTAAAGATCTGATATCCAAACTGTCTGAGGTTCAAGCCCAGTTGGTCACAGCTGAGGCTCAGGCCAGGAAGCAAGCTATGCTGAGCAAAGCTTCCAAACTATTCTTGCATCAACCTCTCATTCTAAAATGTTTATCAAAACAAAGAAGGGTTGGGAACCAATGAAAAAGCTCCACCACACTTTATGAGTCTATTAGACTACCTAGATGTGGTACTAAAGAGCAAGAGGTTCCAACTGCTGACCTTCTCCGTTGGAACTAAAGGAGAGGCAAAAATAGTAACCACCACAGGGGAGAAACAGGAGGATACCTCGTCTCCACCTGTGAAGACCAAATCCTACCCACCAAGGCAAGAAGAAGCAGAGTTAAAGCTGCTAGAAGGACTGCCAAGAAGGTTGCAGAGTCCAAGCTTAGATCGACGACCAAAGCAAAAGGTGTCTTCATCTCTGCCGGATTTCAAGTGGTAGGTACTTCTGATTCAGGAAAGGAGTGTAATACCAGCACTCCTGTCCTACTGACGGATCAGAAGTTGAAAGGAAAAGTTGCTGATGAAGAAAAGAAACCCAAGAAACAGCAACCTGCAAGTTCCCAGAAGACTAACATTGCCTGCATAATGTGTGGTCTGCACAACCACATGGCTAAGATTTTTACTACAATCCAGCAAGCACACATTATGCAAATAATGTTAGAAAGAAGGAGTCAGAGAAGGTTTCTCAGTTGGACCACTTCAAAAGGTCCAAATGATGAAAAAGGGAAAGTTGGTCTCGGAAGCCAAGTTGCTTTCGGAAGAAACTACTTCTTCCGAAGGAAAATGGCTTCGGAAGCCAAACCTTCTAAGGTTCGGAAGAACAAGAAGGCTCCCTTAAACCATCTCAGAAGAAGACTACTTCGGAAGAAAAGTGGTGAAAGCTTCTTCCGAAAAGAAAGAAGCTTCGGAGAAGGCCATGCTGCACAAGTTTCAACAAGCTCATCTTCAAAGGGATGGATTGAAGATCAAGGAAGATGCTGGCAGTCCAAACCTCTTCTTCGACAATGACCTCTATTGAACCCCAATGCATATCTTTTGGTTCAATTATGTCACTATCATTGGAAGAGCCCAAGACCAGCAAGGCTTGGGGCTTCTAAACAAAAGTACCATCTCATCTTATGTGCAGGGATGTCCATTTGACAAGAACAACAATGTATGGATTGTAGACAGTGGATGCTCCAGGCACATGACAGGGAACAGATCTCTCCTTCACAATTCCAGAACTTTGATGGAGGGCCTGTCCAATTTGGAGGTGAGGCGGAGGATATATTTCGGGCATAGGATGTATATCCAATGGCAGAATAACATTGACAAAGTTCACTTTGTCAACAGCTTGAACACAATCTGTTAAGTGTTTCTCAATTCTGTGATCAGAAGCATCAGATGCTCTTCACAGAACATGAGTGCATTATCCTCAAACCAGGGATGACAATTCCTCCGGAATTGGTGCTTCTTAGATCTCCCAGGAAAGGGGATATGTACAAGCTGGACATGAACAATGCTTCTCCTATGGGTGAAGTATCATGCTTTCTTTCCAAAGCTGATAGTAATGAGTCAACCTATGCATAAACGCATGAGTCATGTGAATTTTAAAACAATGAATAAATTGGCTAAAAATAACTTGTACATGGTTTGCCTAAAAAGAAATTTTTCTGCAAAGATAACTGTGTTGCATGCCTGAAAGGGAACCAACACAGATCATCTCATAAATCCAAATGTGTTAACTCTATCACTACTCCATTACACTTATTGGCACATGGATCTCTTTGGACCCACAAGTATAATGAGCATTGGAAGGAATCATACTGCCTTGTGAGTTGATGATTTTACAGAATTACATGGGTATTCTTTTTAAGAAGTAAAGATGAAACTGCTGAAACTTTAAAATCTTTTAATTCTTAAAATAGAAAATCAAATTGATCACAAGGTTAAGATCATTAGAAGTGATCAAGGGACTGAGTTTAAGAACTTCGTTCTTGACTCATTCTGTGACTCAAAGGATTGCCAGACAATACAGTGCTCCCAGAACTCCTCAACAAAACGGTGTTGCTGAGAGGAGGAACAGGACACTTATTGAGGCTGCTCGGACCATGTTAGCTGATTCAAAGCTGCCTCTAACATTCTGGGCAGAGGCAGTCAGCACTGCATGCTATGTGCAGAACAGGGTTCTTGTAGTAAGCCCCGGAAAAACCCCTTATGAGTTATGGAACAAGAGGCCACCGTTCATTGGCTTTCTAAGGTCCTTTGGCTGCAGGTGTACCATACTTAACACAAAGGACAACTTAGCAAAGTTTACTGAGAAGTCGGATGATGCTATCTTTTTTGATACTCTTCTAGCTCTAAAGCTTATAGAGTATACAATATCAAGAATCAACAATTTAAGGAATCATCCATATAGTTGTTAATGAGCACACTCCTTGTGTTAGGGGGAATGACCTGAGTATATCTTTGATTTAGAATTGTTTCCAAACTATTCTAAACCATCTTGTGAGAATGTTTCAACTGGAACAGGTGCTCAAGAGAATGATGATGCTGATGCTGATGCAAGTCAACTGTTTGAGCTTCCCAGACCTCTTCCAAATTCTCCAAGAGCTGAAAGGAAACAAGCTTCGACCATTCACAGATCTGTAGTGTAACTATCTCCAGGAATAATGAAGCTTCAACAAGTGAATCACTTGATCAACCTCAAAGTTCTTCAGGTGATCTATTACAACACCAGGTTGTGGGAAGTAGTATTCTGAAGGAACAGGCAACTGTTAATCCTACTTCACAACCAACCATTGATGATGTTTCTCAATCATTCAATCAGTCCTCATTGAATGACTTTGAAACAGCAGTTGGACAGAGTGATCCAGGTTCTGATCAGAATATGTCTAACTAGACTTATCTCTGCAACTGGAAGTGATTCCTCGTCTTAGGATTCACAACAGTCATCCAACTGAGAACATCATAGGGAATGTCTCTGAGGGTGTGAGAAAAAGAGGACAAACTCATCATGGGAATGTCTGCTTGTACTCATGCTTCTTGTCTCAGATGGAACCAAAGAAGGTAGAAGATGCCTTAAAGGATAGTAGTTGGGTTGAATCGATGCAGGAGGAGCTGCTTCAATTCAGAAGACAAAAGGTTTGGAATCTATGCCCACTACCATCTGGTCAAGTACCCATAGGCACTAAATGGGTGTTCAGGAACAAGAAAGATGATAGAGCGCTTGATTATCAAGAACAAGGCAAGGCTAGTAGTTCAAGGATACACCCAGGAGGAAGGAATCGATTATACTGATGTCTTTACACCTGTTGCAAGACTTGAGGCAGTTAGGATCTTCCTTGCTTATGCTGCATCCAAGAACTTCACAGTCTACCAACTTGATGTCAAGTGTACTTTTCTATATGGGGATATAGATAGGGAAATCTATGTATGTCAACCTCCAGGATTTGAAGACCCACAGCACCCTAACTACGTGTGCAAACTGGATAAAGCTCTATATGGACTGCACAAGCACCTAGGCTGTGGTATGAGACCTTGTCTCAGTTTCTCCTAAAGAATGGATACACTAGAGGTACCATCGACAAGACTCTTTTCATCAGAAAGAGTGGAGAAGACATTTGCTTGTACAAGTCTATGTTGATGACATCATATTTGGTTCTTCAAACGACCAAATATGCAAGGACTTTAAAAGCATAATGAAGCAGAAGTTTGAGATGAGTTCCATGGGAAAATGGACTTTTCCTTGGAATTCAGGTGAAACAGATGAAGGAAGGGTTCTTCATCAGTTAATCTAAGTATGTCTCAGACATCTTAGATAGATTTGAAATGAAGGATTGTAAACCAGCCAAGACACCCATACCCAGAAACCATAATCTTTGCCCTGACCTTGAGGGGGAGGATACTGATCAACATCAGTATAGAGAAATCATTGGTTCTCTGATGTATCTCACTGCTAGTAGACCAGATATCATGTTTGCCACATGCATCTGTGCAAGATATCAGGCTGCTCCAAAGGTGTCTCACCTAGCTGCTGCAAAGAGAATCCTCAGATATCTCAAAGGAGCACCTAAACTAGGACTCTGGTATCCAAGAAATAGTGATTTCAATCTCTATGGATACTCTGACAGTGACTATGGTGGCTGCAACATTGACAAGAAATCAACATCAGGAGGATGTCAATTTCTTGGTGGAAGGATTATCTCATGGTAATGCAAGAAACAATCCTGTGTCTCTACATCAACTGCTGAAGCTGAATACATTGTTGCTACTAGCTGTTGTGCTCAACTGCTATGGATTCAAAATCAGATGTTAGACTATGGATTCAACTTCGTGACTACTCCTATCCATATTGACAACAACAGTGCTATCTCCATTACTGAGAATCCGGTGAAGCACTCCAAGACAAAGCATATTGATATCAGGTATCATTTCATTAGAGATATTCATGAGAAACAGCTGATAAAGTTAATCAAAGTTGACTTAAATGAACAATATGCTGATTTGTTCACAAAGGCATTTGATGAACAAAGATTTAAGTATCTCATATCAGCAATTGGGATGATAAACATTGAATAACTACTCTTTTGAAAACCTTTTTAATATGTAAAGTCTTGTGTCAATACAATTAAGCCCAGTTACAAAAGATCTTTAAATTATTCCAAGTGTAAATTCCTTCCGAAGAGGAATTAACTATCGGAAGATATTCTTGAATATCTTCCGAAGCCAAATTCCTTAATGGAAATTTTCTTCTCGGAAGAGTTTTCGGTCTCGGAAGAAGCGATTGATCTTACATCAGATCTACTTCCGAAACTTATACAACTCTCCATTCGGAAAGACAACTTTACCTTCGGAAGCAATGCCTTGCTTCGGAAGATAAAGTGCCTTCAAAGGACAATTTACCTTCGGAAGCAATATCATGCTTCGGAAGAGAAATTGCCTTCGGAAGAAAATTACCTTCGGAAATGTTTTACCCTCGAAGTAAAGGTTTTTATACGTAACGGATATCTTTGGGCCCCACTCTGTAAAAAGTAAAGATTTTGTTGATGATGGTCAGATTATTTAAAATTATCCTTGCCGCCACTATCATTTCTCCGCCGTAAACCACCATACCACCCACAGTAACCCCAAAAAAGTTACCCTGTTACCACCACTACCACAATTCACCCTTTTTTAAATAATCTTGACTGATCAATTTCATCTTCTTTTACCACTTTACAGCCCTAACTATTCCCTTCACTGTCAAACCTTCAATTTCATCCAAATTTCAAGCTTACCTTTTCTTCAATGGCGCTAAACCCTCAGCACAACCAAGTCGCATTACTTGATTCGTCAAGGGATGCCGACTTCACCCAAATTATCACATTTCTTGCCGAATCCACATACCTCGCTGCTCTTACAGTTAATCCCACCGTATACTCCAACCATATGTCCGAATTCTGGAGTAACGGTGAAACTGCAGTTCTGAATGGGGTTCGAGTCCTGAGAACCCGCATTTGTGGCCAAGAGTTGGTCATCACTGAACAACTCATCAGGGAGCATCTCGAGCTTTATGATGATGGGGCTCCTACTGAGTTCCCCAAGGAAGACTTGGAAGGCACTTATATCCTCATGGGATATGGAGGAGATGTCAGCAGATCAACCGTGTACAAGTTCAATTTCTCTTACCATTGAAAGTTCCTGCTGCACATTATCCTGCATTGCCTCTCCAACAAATCAGGGGGTGGGATCAAATCCCGTATGAACTAGGATGCCTAGTTAATGGGTTGGTGAGAGGTCTTCTCTTCAACTACTCACGATTTGTGTTGACCAACCTTATCGGAAATCTGAGCAGGGATACATTCTTCATGTATCCCCGATTTATTCAACACATAATCAACTGTGAGATGGAACCGAGCAAGCCTGTCTGCACAGCTGCTCTTACTGTTCCACAAGTGAGACCTACCATCTTCAAGACACTGAAGAAGATGTCCGCCAACTTCACTGGAAGGTATACTCCACTACCTCCAGAGATGACTGAGCGCATAGCTCCTGGTGACATCCCTGTTATCCCCACAGGTGATGAACCCACACCAGCAACATCCACCACAATGCCAAAACCTTCTTTACCCATCAAAGCTACATATCAGAGACGTCCAAAACGAACCCTTGTTCAATCTACTCTGATTGAACAGGCTCCTCCTGTTCACACCCAAAGGGCTAGAGTGGAATCATGGGCTCCCACTCAGTCCGAGGTCACACCATCCTTCACAATTGACCTCAATGTGGGTTTTGAGCCTCCTCAGTCTCAAACCCCTTAGCCCGAACCCCAAGCCTTAAGCCCACAGGGTGAGTCTCTACACTCCCCTGTGCAGCCTTCTAGGGACAGCCTCACCATAGGCTCAATGCCTGTAGACATTGATCAAGGTCCCGGGTCAGTAGGACTAACCACCCTCTCTTTCACTGACCTTTTACTCTGCACTGATGAAGAGATTACATCTCTCCATGGCCATGAAGTTGATCTACAACACCCTCTGAAATATCAACAGAGCCAAGAGGGATCCCTTGTCTCTAGCCCCCATCAGAAGCCAATTACTGAGGTGAGTCCCACTGATGTGGAGGGGACTCATGTAGGCTCAGCTGCCACTACTCAGAGTCTCTCATTGAGCTCTCAAGACAGTGGTAACATAATTAGGACTGTGTCTACGGCAACTTTGCCCATTAACATCTCTGAAAGAGATGACTCTGAGCAAAGGAAACCAGGGTGCCAAGAAGCCACATCTGGTGGTGAGAGTGAGCATACTAGGTATGTTATCTCATCTCCCTGTGATTCTTCTCATGAAGATGAGGGAAGTATGCAACTAACACTTCAGTACTTGCTTTCTAAGGTCTCCAACCTGGAATCACAGGTGAGGATCTTAGAATCAAGGACTGCCACTCAGCAACTTGAGATTAACAACCTTAAGGATAAATTAGCTGAGAAACAGACGGAGAGGTCTGTTAGGCATGTACCAATTCAGGTCTCAATGACTTCTTCCTCTAGCTCATCTAGCTCTCAAGATGATGCTACCAAAAAGGGGGAGAATGTTTAGAGACAAACACTTGAGGAACCACAGACCCAATCTCTAACTTCCCAACTCATCACACTACCCGAGTCATCACAATCCTTTCTAAAGATTGACTCAAAGATGCTTCAAGATCTCTACAGACTTTTCACAAAGTTTGTATTGAGATCATCCCTAGAACAGCCCAGCCCCGACACCACACTTATATACTTTGGGGCTGAGGAGCTTCAAAGACTAACTGCACCTTCTACCACTGTGGAAGAAGTTGGTCAACCTAAGGTCCACATGGAACCCGAGATTAGCTTCGAAGGGAAATGGGGACTGATGGCCCAGCAACTGAAACAGTTGGGACATAACCTGCAGCAGTCTCATCTTCCGAAGCTCTAGCTGAAGCTTCCGAAGCTTACATGGAAGCCTCGGAAGAACAAGAAAAGTCTTCCGAGGCCGAAATAGAAGCTGCGGAAGGCTTATTTAAGATGTCCGAGGAACTAACCATCACAGATGTTATTGCTGAAATAGCATCTGAGGTGAGCAGGGAGGACATTTCTGACATTCCTCCAACCCAAACAGCAGCTGAACTTCTCTCTCAATCACAACCCTCCATCCAAGAACCACCACAGTCAAGCACTGCCAAAGACAAAGGAAAACGAAAATTGACTGCGGAAGAGCTTCAGGAGGAGGAGAGGATTGAGAAGGCCAAAAAGAAAGGTAGGTTTCCTACTGAAAAGCTGCTAGCTGCTAGTTCTAAGGCAGCTGCAGCCAATCAGGAGGAAATCAACCAGAAGAGAAGAACAGCACTCATTGACCAGCTCATCAGTCTAGGAGCTGCCAATGAGGAGATACTCCTGCTACCACTAGAGGAGTTGGTGACTTTGGAGAGTTCAACCAGGCTACAACAAGAAAAAGAAGCCAGGTTGGCCTTGGAGAAGGAAGAAAAAGAGCAAAGGGAGGCAGCCCTGAAGCTGAGAGAGGATAGGATCAAGTTCCTACTCTCAAGAGGCTTCAGTCTTCCTGAACTGTCTCCACATGACGATGACATGATCCTGCTGCTTCACAACAAAGAGCAGGATCAAATGGAGAAGGAAAGGAAGAAGGCTGCTAGGGAGAAGTTGAGGGAAAAGGAGAGGAAGGAGGAAGAGAAGAGGGTCACTGCCACCAAGAAGTCCAATGACAAAGCCTGGATGAAGGACTATCTCCGGGCTCATGGCTTCTCTGGTAGGCAGGTGGGACCTATGTCCGAAAGGACACTCCAACGGATAGTCAGTGAAATCAAAGCTGACATCCGTCCGGGGAAGAGAAGGGAGATGTACAGAAGGGTACAGGGAACGGTCTCAACCCCAGCCACTCAACCACAGCCACAACCCACACCAGAACCAACCCCTTTTCTCATCAAAACAGAACCCACTGATGAAACCTTCACCCCTCAACCCACAACTCTACCCAAACCTACCACATCACCTCAACCACCCAAACTACCCATCCTAAAACCCAAGACACAACCCAAAACCACTAAACCTAAGCCTACCCAACAAACACCAAGACCATCCCCTCAGCCTCCTCAACATCTCTCCTTTGAGGAAATAAAGGAGTTCAAGACGAGGCTCATCAACTGCACTACTTTGAGCAGCATCTCCTGTGAGGGAGAGCTTATCAACATCACCTATGTTGATAACTCTTCAAGCTCCCTCACCCTAGGCCAATTTCTTGAGTTGCCTAGAGACACCTTGGGCCAGGCTGCAAGACTTCTTGGTCTCAACTCCGATATCCTCAATGCTGAGGAGAAAAGACTAAGAAGGAGACTGGTGACTCTGCTGGATACCAGGAAAGAGGACAGGATTTCTGGTCAATCTCCTGGACCTAGAAATGCTATAATCCAGTGGAGGTTCGATGAACCTTCTCACAACTTTGTTGTGGAAAGGGAGAATGGTGAAACCAATAGGCTCAATGCCACTTCTCTACTGCATCTCAGCAGATTTGATCTTGCTGAGCTTGCAGAGAAGCCATTCTCCAATCCCTCCAACTCTGAGACTGCTGCACACATCAGAAACCATATCAGCGGTCTCCACTTGGCTGAACGAAGTAGAAGAGCCAAGATTGAAGAAGAATTGAAGTTGAAATGAGTGGAAGACAAGGAAAGACCAACTACCAAAGGAACAACCTTTCTACAGATGGTGAAAGGTCCTGAATTGGAACCAATAGTTTGATGGGAATATGACTATACTTCCCATCAACTAACTCTTTTTAGAGGGCCACAACAGAGGGTACACATAATCCAAGGTGACAGAGTAGAGGTTCTGTCCACCAAGGATCTGTACAAGATTCTCAGCACCACAGCAGGAAAGAATGAAGACACTGATAAACACTTACTTTCCTTGGTGCTAAGAGCTTTGAGAAGAAGAGAGAAGTGAAGTTTTGGTAGCATCAGCCTAGGGGGAGTTTGTTGGATCATGATAAGGCTGGTGCAACCAAAACCACTTCATAGTCACTTTTGGTGCTACATTGAAGGGCTTCCGAAGCCAAGCAAGAGATCTTCCGAAAGTCTGAAGAACAACAGCTGAATACTATCTTCCGAAGACAAAGTCTGAGCTTCCGAAGACAAAGTCTGAGCTTCCGAAGACAAAGTCTGAGCTTCTGAAGACAAAGTCTGAGAGCTTCCGAAGACAAAGTCTGAGAGCTTCCGAAGACAAAGTCTGAGAGCTTCCGAAGACAAAGTCTGATGAAAGAGCTGAAGACAAAGTCTGCTTCCGAAGACAAAGAAGACTCCAAGCCTCGGAAGAAGCAGTCTTCCGAAGTATAAGTGGCTTCGGAAGAAGTTATTCTTCCGAAGCACTTTATCCTTCGAAAGACATTGCTATGTCCAGCAGATAAAAGTATGGTTCCTGACAGTCCGCTGCAGACCTCTGATACAGCATGGCATCTTCCTAAAGAGCCATGTTGTTAACCATACTTTATTCTATTGTTCACCTTTTTATGATAGTACATGTTACCAACTTTAGTTGGTGACAAAAGGTAAGTCAGGGACATGTCCTGACTACCAACTCTCAGGCAAAATGTCTGAAAGACCTCACTTAGAGTCTTGTAGTATAGATGTAAGGTTAGAGGTGTCCAGCTGGTATCAAAGTATATCCGGCTGTAGGTAGTATCATATATATCTTCTCCCTGTAACTCTTTAGATAAGCGATTTTGAGTCCAAGAGTCTTGTAATCCTTTGAGTTGAGAAGTAATATATAAAAGTACCTTGAAAATTTACTTGCTGTGTTTATTTTCTTACTACTTGATACTTAGTATATTGTGATTAACTCTTCATAGACTACTTGCCGAGTGTTGTTCACAGTGAGTTGAGAGAAAAACCACCCATAATCGATCCTGCACAATGCAATAATGATTATCCTATGTTTAGACTTTGAGGATCATTTGTTGTTATTATTGAAGAACTTTTAGTCATATGATCTTCCTTTATCTTCTACACCACCTTTGGGAGACTAGACTTGACCTACAACACTTCGGAAGTTTTGATAACTTTAGAAGTTTTGGAGACTAGACTTTCAGAAGATCTTGCCTTCACTGCAACAAGCTTTAGTTCTTTGGAAGCATTCCTTTCTTCCAAGACCAAATTTCCTTCCGAAGGAAAGTTTTCACCTGTCTTCTTATCCACTTTGGTGCTTCGAAAGGAAGAGATTTTCCTTCCGAAGCTTTTATTATTCTTCTTCTCAGAAGTTTTCTTCTTGATCAAGTGGATAGTACTTTTGGGATTGTAGATACAATCCTTAGCAAGATGAGATGTACTACCACATATAATGCAATCAACTGGCTTCTTTCTGAGAGTCATCTTATGAGTAGCAGGCTGAGCTTGATCATATTCAATTTTCATTTTCATATTCTCTGATGATGTAGCAAGCTTCTTAGGGTGAGGCTTGCTCTTGGAGCTTGATGGTTTAGGTTATGTAGCAGTGGTACATAACTGATCAGCCTTCTTTCCTTCATAGGGATAAGTTGGAGATGAACTTCAACTCCTGGTATTAGAGTCCATAGTCTTATCTTCACCATTTACTACTTCAAATCCAGGCAGATAAAGATTTGTTTCTGCATGGAGTTGAAAGTGGCCTTGATCTCTTGTGCCTTCTTTGATCTTCTTTTGGCTGCTCTGATTAAGTTCTTCCTCTTTGACTCTGTCATCCCTAGTTCTTTCCACTCCTTGGGAGAATAGTGACCCTTCTAAGGATGATCTTCTTCACTCATCTCAGATCCATCCTTCACTATCTCCTCTTCATCCTCTTCTTGAATAGGGTCAATAAGGGGAAGCTCATCTTGACAAGTTCCAAACCTTAGAAATCTTACAGATAGTAAAGTGTGTGGAGGAGTTATCTTAGTAGATCTCAGTCCCTACTTGTTTTTATAAACATACTTTGGCATGTAAGGATGAGGATATAATGTTCTTGAAGGTCTCTTCTTCAAGAACATATTTTTCTACCCGGGCTTTGCTGATCAAAATCTCAGCCTGACATTCAGTTAACTTAGTGATGAGATCTTTGATTTGAGTCCTGTAGTTAGTGTGTTCATGCTTAAGAGTTGAAATGGTTTTCTCTAGATCTTCTATTTTAAGTTTAAAATCATTTTCAACTCCTTTAAATCAGCTTTTAATATGTTTAAGGACTCGAGATCAGATCTCATCTCTAACTTATAGGACCTATAACTGTTAGCTTTAGCAATGCGTTCTAGGGTACAAATATGTTCCAATACCTTGGCTTATTCATGACTGGCCATCAGTGCTTGGTTTGGAGATGCATCTTTAACCTAGAAACTCTAATCAAAGCCTCCTTCTTTAAAAACAACTGTAACTTACTGGTTGGGCTTCTCAGTGTATGGAGCTCCATCAGTGTAGTTTGGTTTGGGTTGTGCCTGGCCATCATTTTTCCTTTGTGACTTGCACTCCCTAGCATAGTGTCCTATTTGGTTACAGTTGTAACGCTTCACCTTGCTTTTGTCCAGCCCAAACTTTCCACTAGATACATTGCTTGGAAACTTCTCTGTCCTCTTATAGAACTTCTTGGCTCTATGAGTGAGGAGAGCCATCTGTTAGACTATCTTATGTACTCCAGATCATCTGGATGGATGCAGTCCAAGTCTTCAAGGGTGAAGAGGAAGTTTCCACTGCTTTAATCAATAGACACAAGGGCTTGTGATGAGCTTGTCTCTTGGAATGGGTTTCCTTGGATGTAGCTCTCCCTTACTGTCTCTATGAAGGTGATGAAAGGGCCCTTTTACGAGTTTTCAGGTTAGCAAATGAGATGACGTTGTGGTTCTCTACTATCCCTTTCATCACATGAAGGGCAGAACTCTGTTGATTGTTGGAGTTGCCAGATGGATTTTACATGTTCATCTCTATCTGATATCCACTCAGGATACCATATAAGACAGTGAGAGTGAGGGTCTTGAGGTTTTTAGTCCTCTTAATAACCACACAATAATGTGTCCATTATCTGGGAAGAGAGAACATGAACTTCCTCATAACGTCCCTATTCTCAAGAGTTACTTCAACATCCATTAGAGTATCCATGGTCTCAACATACCTGAAGTATTGTTAAGTCATGGTCTCACCTTCTTTAAAGGTGAAGTTCTCAAATTGTTGCATTAAGAGGTCTTTCTTGTTCTCTTTAGTTTCATTTTACCCCTAATACATCAGCTTCAGTGCATCCCATAGTTGCTTAGCACTTTTGCACTTCTTAAAGCCTATGCAGATAGAGTTTGGAAGAGCAGTTTGGAGGGCGGTCATGGCTTTCTGATCTACATGAATCTGCTTCCAATCTTCTTTAGAGTAGTCAGCCACTTCCTTGGTATCATACTACCTCCAGCAGCAGCTGAAGAGATGCATGGTACATGAGGTCCAGAGACAATAGATCCCCACATCCTACTGTCTTGAGACTTGATAAAGCCTTTCATTCTTTGGACCAAGTATCAAAGTCATTAGGAATGATCAGTGGAGACTTTGTCATAGTACTGGTTTCCATATCAGCCTTTGTGAGAGCTACCATTTGAGTTGTTAAGTGATTTATGAAACTAAAGGGATTTAAGATGGTGAGATCTTCCAATCAAGAACCTAAATTGCTTTGAAACCAATTATAGGACCGTTTAAGGGATGGTCAATACAATCAGTTTCAAAATAAGGAGAGTGTTAGAAGACATAATAGATTAAATAGGGAATCGAGTTTAAGTAAAAGATACTAAGAACACAAGTAAGTAATGAGACAGAACAAAGAATAAGAACAATATAAGAACAATTTTCAAAAATGCTATATATTGCTCTCAAGTTCTATTACAAGTGTTACAAAGCATAAAGATAAATAAAAGAACCTTAAATACTTCATACTACATCCTACATCTAGCTATTCTTTGAAAGATAGCTGGAAACACTAATCTAGACAATAAGATCAATGTGTAGTAAAAAGGCAGATTGCCTTTTTACTTGTGACTATGACATGTCATAGCTAACATCCTAATATATTATAAAAAGGATAAAAGGTACAAAGTAGAAAGTTACAGACCACAAACCATAATCTACAGTTTACAAAAGCATGGACCTTTTCACCAACTTATACAAGTTGGTGAGTCTTCAAAGTGGCATCGGGAAATTGATCAGCTTTTATCAAAAGGTGATCAGAGAAAGCATGTCTTCTCTGTCTTCAGAAGAAATCAGTCTTCAGTGCTTTGGTTTCAGAAGACTTTGTCTTTGAAGTTTCGGAAGACTTCATCTTTGGCTTCTTTAGATTTGGTCTTTGGCTTCGGAAAATTTTACACTTAGAATAGTTTTCTCTAAGTTGTATAAAACTTCCAAAGTAGCTCTACTCTACACTTCATGCATGCATACTGGAAGCTCTTTGGTTTCTTTGGTTTCATCAGCCTTTAAGTATAAACCTTATACCTGGTGATTTCACGATCGAAGCTGACTATGTTCGTTTGTTGCCTTCTACCACGACATACCAAGTTGTGATGCTGTTAGTCGTTTAGGGCCATATGGCACCTGTTTGACCTCTATTCGTATGAATGGGGCTTGTTAGACCCGGTAGTACTACCCAAGATTTCCCGCTAGTTTCCTTAATTAACGATCCGAAAGTGTAAGGGCTTTCAATGGTATAGCACACTATGTTATACTAAACACAAGTTATAATAGTAAAGCATTTTAAATACAAGTATGCTTTCTCTCTCAAAAAGTGAGTAAATAAAAGTGGAGCATTTAACTCATCTAGTGCGCAAACGAACAGAAATAGAGAAGCTAGCGGTGAGTGGAAAAACAACCCGTCATAGGTTACCTATAACATGAGAGTACATAAGTACATGTAATCAGAAGTTTAGCGACCTTAAGTGCTCAATAAACACGTTGACCAAAGGGTTTTGGAAAACAAAGATTGATTTGACCTAGATGATCCGTTTGACCCGTTGATGACATGTTAATTGAAATCTTGTTTGATCAAGTATAGCAATTCATTACACATGATTGTCATACAAGTTATCCACGTATGCTACATTATAAATCTTAAGTTTTATCAAGATTACATACCAACGTAGATTATCATACAACACACGTGAATCTAAATCAAACATCATGCTCAACATAAATATAATTAAATCTCAATTAACAAATCATATGTTGAGTTATCATCCACTTCATGGCATATGAAGCCACTCAAGACATCACACCCTAAACCCTACCAATCCTACTTAGTAGGGACCTCAGATTCGCACGCTTGTATGACGTTTATTATCACATTTCTCAACATGATTAATACCAATTAACATAGACAACAATGATATATTATAGTTCCAAACATGATTCCATACCCTCCTAATATAACCCACACTTTTGCAATATTTCATAAAACCTAGATTTCTCAAATAAACTTATAGTTAATGAGCTAGAAATAGTTATTATACGTCATATCACGTTAACTTTCTATTAATCTTTGGTTTTTTAATTTATTTGAGAAATCTATAGTAATTGTTCTGATTTTCTAAAATTAGTGATATTTTAAAGAAAGATGATCAAATCTATGTCTAACATTAAGTTATTTTTTCAGAAATCATATGTTGAAAAGGTATTATCTACATCACTAAGGCTCCATAATTGCCTTGTAAATAACTCATTGCAACTTTCCTTGTCACTATAGAGTTAGTTTATAAACATTTACATAATTACATTAATAAATATCTTTAAATCAAACCACACAATTCATCACAATTACTAAAGTGGAACCTAATTCAGGATAATAAGCTTACTTCACTGAAAGGATCACCAAAAGTCTCTATCATTTTTTACTTGTTATTTTATTTAAGATATCAGTTGAAAAATAAAATTTTGTGTCACCTTAAAACAAACTAATTATTTTCTCTAAGTTAAAACATATCTAATAGGTAATAATAAAGAATGTTGAGTAGATCTTTGCATGTGTCTGACTTATACTCAATTCGTACCGTTACTATATTACCTCATGATAGGCACACTTGCCTTTTATGTGTATTGTTTAGTATAAGTGAAAACTATTTAAAACTAAATCTGTGTGAAATCTTTTTAAAATTATATATACCAAAACTCACGCACCACATATACATACTTTTAAAATAAATGATCTCGAAAACTGGTGATACAAAATTAGTGTGATTAGTACATAAGGTAATTACAATTTTTGGGTGTCTATAGCTTGTAGTGAAGATGAGATGGGACTCCCAATGTGAAATCACAACTGTATGTGAAGTTTAAGTTGATAATATTTCCACTAAAGTCTGGTGATCAAATAAATTACCTTTAAAGGTAGGAGTGTTCAAAAATATCCGAATCCGAAACCGAATCTGAAATAATTGAAAATCCGAAATTTCGGATATTCGAAAATTCGGATATCCGAAGTCCGGATATTCGGATATCCGAAATTTCGGATTCGGATTCGGATAGTGATTTTATGAATTTTTGGATATTTCGGATATCCGAATATCCGAAATATCCAAAATATTTTTATAAAAATTTAAAAATATTTAATATTAATTAAATATTTCGGATATTTTTAGATATTTCGGACATTTTAATAAAAAACTTTGGATATCCGATAAAAACTTCAATAAAAGTTATTATATTTTTATAAAATTTATTAAATAATACAAAAATTTTTTGAATTCGGATATCCGAACGGATATCCGAATCCGAATCCGAAATTTCGGATATCCGAAATTCGGATATCCGAAATTTCATATTCGGATTCGGATAGTGAAATCCACTATCCGAAATTTTCGAATATCCGAATTTGAACACCCCTATCTAAAGGAGCATTAGTGTTGCATGGAAGTTATAACTATCATAAATTAATACTGAATGTAAAGTTTATATTGTTGTTGAGGTTCTGACTAAAAATAAGTTTCAACTGATAATGATATGACACGTTATTTTTGGAGAGTTGATACAAAGGATCAATAGAGAGAATATGGAATGTGATATCATAGAAATAAGATCGGATGTTTATGAAACGTGTGTTATCTTTTATATGTTCTAGCAATTGACTATTGCATAAAACTTTCTAGTGTATTGTTGAACTGTTTACGTATTTTTAATATTACCCCTAAAATCATTTGATAAGTGATAATTTATAGAACTGAAGGTTTAAAAATTGATTTCATTATGTCTTCTTGATTATTCTTTTGAGTTAATTAAACAAGTAATTTGCTCAATCTTCACATGTGCTTCCTTTGCAAAAGTTGTTAATTCAAACTAAGGTTGAGTAACTATAATCCTCACAGTTTGTTAATTTAATTGATTTAATCACCATCTTGATTTAGACTCTTTGTGGTGTTGTCAAATTTGAAAATAACACAAACGTTAGACTAATTAACAAGCTTTATGGTAATTTATATCATAAGGTTCTCATATTCCTATGCATGTTGTTGCTACTCATAGAGGGTCATCTATTTTTGGGGAAGTTTCAAAGTTTTTTTGAAGAAGATAATAAGAAAAGTAAGATTAATGAAACAGTCTTGTGAACGCTTACATCGGCGCTCTTCCTAGTGGAGTTGAATCCTTGGGGAAGGATGACTCTCTCTCTCTCTCTCTCTATCTCTCTCTCCCCGAGTTTTTTTTATATCTATAACTCAGTTCATTTTTTTTATCTCACAATATTTTAAATCCGCGAAACTTGAGGAAGGATGAATCCTTCCTCGTTCTACCCGCTCTCTCCTGTCACCTCCACGTCATCCTTTATGTCACAAATTCTCCATTGACGATGGTCTGAAAATTTGTTTCGCTCCCCTGTGTTGTTCAACTTCTAAATTATAAATCATTGTACTAAATTATAAATCAATGGCTAGAAGTGTTTAGACAGAACCTAGAAGTGGCTCCTATTGCAGATAAAATACGAGAGAGAAGATTAAGATGGTATGGACATGTCAAGAGGAGACCAATGGCAGCTCCGGTCAGAGCAGTGGAGAACATCATCATAGAGGGTAGGAAGAGTAGAGGAAGACCTAGGTTGACTTGGGAAGAGAGAATTAGGCAGGATATGGTACACTTGCACCTCTCTGAGCACATGATCGAGGATAGGAGTGAGTGGAGGCGTAGAATCAAAATTAAGGACTTTTAGTGGTTTCGGTAGCTTTGTTTTGCTTTGTTATATGCTTTGTTATATGCTTTGTTATATGCTTTGTTATATGCTTTGTATATGCGTTGTATGATGACTGTTATTGTTACTGCATGTGTTAACGAGTCGGGGGTCTCTTCGGAAGCGGTCTCTCTATCTTTCTAGATAGAGGAAAGACTTGCCACCATATACCCCTCCCAGACCCTGCTCTTCAGCGGGAGACACTGGGTATGTTTGTTTGTTTGTTTGTTTGTACTAAATTATAAATCACTGTAATGATGTTATTACAAAAACAGAAAAAATACATAACGAAATAAAATAACTTTTTTTCTTGATAAAGTGGACTTGTTTAATTTTTATGTTTTGTAAATACTATTTCTTAAAAGCAATAGGCCGACCACTTTCACTGTTACTTTATGTTGATGTAGGCTTCAAAAATACTTTCACTATTCTTTATGTTTTTTGTTTCTTTTTTTAAATTTAAAGTTACCTCCTAGCACTCGAGCAACTAGTTTGTTTTGTCGAACATGATGTGCTACATTATCATTTCTATATGTAATAATTGTCAAATAAAAATTTAGAGTTAATCTCGGTTTTGGTCCCTGTGTTTTGCAAATTGACTCCACTTGAGTACCAACGTTTATTTTGTCTCCATTTGAGTACCAAATTTTAAAAAAGTTGTCTGTTTCAGTGCTTTTGACTAATGGTGTTAACATTTTCTGTTAGATTTTTTTAAAAAGACCAAAATACCCTAAGGGCTATAAAAATATCACCATCTCCACCACACACCGCATACCACCACCACCACCACACACCACCGCCACCACACACCACCGCCACCACACACCACCGCCACCACACACCACGCCACCACACACCACCGCCACCACACACCACCATGGAAAAGTTGTCGATTGGCTGATTAAGAAAGCTAAAACCGCCATTGATAAGCTCGCAGAGCTTCCGCCATAGAAGCCCACTGCAACAACGAACCCTAATTCCACTTCTTCTGCGAATTTTGAGCAGAACCCTGATCAATTGGATCGATTTGAGCAACACCCAGATGATAGAATTGTTGATAATCAATTGGGGAATTCTCAAGATTCGAGCTTTTTATCTCCGTCGCTTGATTCGGACTCAATTGCTGATACGATCAAGTCATTTTTTCCAGTGGGGGGTTCTTTGAATCCCACCGGTAATCATCGGTAATCATCAAGATCTGAAGCTTTCTCTTCAATCGTTTCAAGATCCGATTCTTCAGAACCACCACCACCAGCACCACCACCACCGCCCCCAAACTCAACAAGATGCTAGAAATAATAATGTTTACTTTGACGGGTCGGGGTTGGCCGGAAAACCCGACCGGTAGGTTTCAACGGACGGTGGCGTGGGGCGGAGATGCTGTTACCGGTGGGTTTGTGTTCAGTTCGCCGCCGGCCAGAACACCGCTATTGTACCCCACTTCACTATACCCCAATCCGCTTTCTAGTTCAAGGGGTGGTTGTGTAACTGAAAGAGAGACGAACAGAGATAAAGAGAGCATCGTCGATGGTGGTGGCCGGATTTGGTGGTGGTTGGTGGGTTATAGGTGGTGACAGTGCGTGACGGTGGTGGATGCGGTCATTGGAGGTGGTGGCGATCTGGGTGCGGACGGCGGAGGCTTCGAGGAGGAGTAAGGGATGTTGTGGGAGTGGAGGCGGACGGCGGCGGCTAGGCCGGAGAGGCCGGTGCCGATGATGATGGCTCCGGTGGTGGTGGGGTTTGTTTGAGAGGTTAGGGGTGGTGGTGTGTGGTGTTTGAGAGGTTTAGAAGAAGAAGATGGTGTTTTGAATGAGGGATGTTTTAGTAAATTGACAATCACTTAAAGGAAAAAAAATAACACCGTTAGTCAAAAGGACTGAAACAGACAACTTTTTTAAAATTTGGTACTCAAATGGAGATAAAATAAACGTTGGTACTCAAGTGGAGTCAATTTGCAAAACACAGGGACCAAAACCGAGATTAACTCAAAAATTTAATTTGGACACTCAAAAAGATTGTATTTTTATCAACATACGGTAAAGGAAATAATAACAATTCAGTTTAACAAATCGGCCCCATGTAAACAAATTTTCATTATCGTACTGGTTATCTAGTCTGCCAATGGGTCCACGGGATGGACGGCTTTATAAACCGGATAATTTTATTAAATATTCAAGCCAGATGGGGATAGCCGAGCATTGTAGTGGTGAATGTGGTTAAGTATGTAAAGAGAAATGTGTGATATTAAAATAACTTTGATTTGAACTAGGTTTTGGCGCCGCGTGTTGCCGCGGCCGTGCGAGTTTTAAAGTAACCCTAAACCAAGATCAAAATCAAAATGAAGGTTCGAAACCACAAAATCAGCAAAATACATAAAGTAAAACACATCAAAACCCCAAATCCATAACACACAAGAACATGTAGAACCCAAAAGTAAATCAAAGCCCAACATCATACACAAAACACACAAAAATCAAAGCCGCAAGAAGGCGACACAGTCTAAAATAAAAAACTGACGAAAATCAAAGCTCCAAAAAAAGCAAACAAAAGGAAAACTCAAACCTTAATTGCGAGAATCGTCAAGGTATCAATAATAAAAGAAAGAAAGCAGGAACCCGGATAAAAATAACGCCAACGAACCCTATAAACGAACATGTGTCCGGACATCAAAACCCACTAAAAAACCCACCCCAAACCTCAAACTCACATCCAAAACAAACTCTTAAAACACACACACACAAACAAACAAAAAAAAAAAAAAAAATAAAAAAAAACAAAAAAAACCCACCGACAAATTGTTTTAATACGAATAGATAATAGATAATATTAAATTACAGGTAAAAAGCCACGTAGTGACAGTGTTTTTGGAAATCATGCTTGAGTCATCATTGTAAAAGAACTTGAAAAAGCAGTACTTGAACCATAGATTTTTTTCCTATGGTGTAAGTATTTTTTGATTTCAGAATTCTAACAACTCAAACATCATAGGATTGGTCAAGGGTTCGGTCGGGCAAGGGTTACAAAATAAAAGAACATTGTCATTTAATAAAAAAAAACATAATAACAATACAATGTCATTAACATATAAGAAAATGTCTTTTATAGTTACTTATCATGATTTGAAACTAATCTATCTTACCATAAATTCATAACTTTTAAGAATAATTGCTTTTGAATATAACAAATGTAACCATTGTTGATATAATTATCACTCATTGGGTTATGCGAATCTATAATTAAATGCAGACAATGGTTTATTTTAACTACTAAATGAGTAATAGTAAATAAGAATTAACCAGGGTTTTAAATTTTTAATTCTAGTATTTTACAATTTACACAACTACAACAACAATATTTATTAAATTTTTATATAACTTATTAATTATTTTTTTAACTTACAAAAAACTTATTTAATTTTTTTAAACCAATGGGTAATAAGAGTCATAATTGTTTTGTTCAACAACCAATGGTGTTAGTCATAAAGAAAGAATATTATCATTTGGAATTCACATATGATATGTTATACTTAAAACTGAAAAAAATGTGGCAATTGGCCGCATTCTCTTTAATGTGGTTCGCTTCAACAAAAATAAATTAAAAAGATGGTATCACCAACATATAAACCTTAGTAAACAATGATCTATCATTTACCAAAATTCGATGCTTCAAAACTATCACCTTTCTTTTACCTATTATTATAGAGTAAATTGTTATCTTCGTCTCTGTGGTTTGGTAAAAATTATCACTTTAATCCAATAGTTTTTTTTTTCGCATCTGGGTCCCTGTGGTTTACAAATCTTGTCATATTCATCCAGTCCGTTAACTTCATCCAAAATTTCCGTTAATGAGGGGTATATTGGTCATTTTACATATATGTTTTTATTTTTCTTTTTTTAAACCTGATTTAATATATACTCTTTAAATACATTGCTATTTTAGTCCCTGTGGTTTGAGCGCATTTTCCAATTTAGTCCAAAAATAACCACCACACCACTACCCGTCACAGGAACCACCGAACCACCGCCACCACCCCATCACAAAGCCACCAACACCATACCACACCAGAGCGCCTACCACCACCACGCATATCGGATCATCGCTACCATATAAACGCTAAAAATTGACAATCAATATTGGACTTGTAACATACCACTTCGAAAATGCATATCAAACCCTACTAATACCTCTACAATACTCATTTTCAAGGGCTTTATATGTGTTTTCAAAGGGGTTTATTATAAGTTTGAGATTAACGGTTGTTTTATAGGGTCCACATGGTGGTGGTGATCTAGTGCGTGATGGCGGAGATCTAATGTGTGGTGGAGATCTAATGTGTGGTGGTGTTGCCCGTCTAGTGTGGTATTGGTGGTTTTATGATAGGGTGGTGGTGATGATTTGATGGTTTCGATGGAGTGGTAGTGGTTTTGCGACGTGGTGGTGGTGTGGTGTGTAAATACGAGGCCCAACTCTGGATGGTTCCGGTCTTGTTGAACTTCGATCCACCGATGCTCTCTGAAGCTTCACACCTACGCACAATGAAAACAACACCAGTTAAGGCATTCCAGGGGGAAATATCCCTGGAACGACCCTTCGGCGTGAAAGTAAGTATTGGTTGAATGGAAATATATGATAAGGAGAATTAAGGGGGAGCTTTTATGTGTATTCTTTTGTGAGGATCTCGATCCTCCTTACCTGGTATTTATAGTATTTGCCTGCTGTAATCGTGTGCTGATTTACAAGGATTATTCCCCGGCAAATCCATTACCTTTTATGTTCTCCGACCGTTACTGAATTATCGGTTATGATTTGGGTGATTCCGATGTAATTAAATGCGGGGCACGTGTCATGCTGGCTTACCCGTTCCGCCCGCATGGGCCAGGCTTTCAGGTTCGGGTACCCGGTTTTGTGTGGGTTATTTGTACCCTACGTCTACATGGTGGTTCCATCACGGGTGGTGGTGATATGGTGTTTTATGCCAAGGTGGTGGGATTTTGGACTGAATTGGCAAACATGTCAAAACCACATGGACTAAAATAACAATTTATTTAAAGGGGATATATTAAATGGAGTTTAAAAAAATAGAAAAATAAAACATATATGTAAAATGACCAATATACCCTTTCATTTAACGGAGAATGTTGGATGAAGTTAACGAACTGAATGAATATGACAAGATTTGTAAACCACAGGGACCCAGATGAGAAAAAATAAACTATTGGATGAAAGTGGCAATTTTTACTAAAACACAGGGACGAAAATGACAATTTACTCATTATTATACTATCAAAATATATTGTAAGGTAGATACAATTGTTTTAAGTTTTACATTCTAGGACTTTTTTCAACATTTTTAAATTTTGTAAGTTTATAAAAGAAGATAAATATTATATTGGTAAGAGGTTTGGACGGTTAATTAAAATGGAGTGTCTCACACAACCTTGAAGAAGTCACTTTTGCAATTTGATACATCACGCTTTACCACTTACGATTATCTGTTTTAAGTTATAGTGAATGGGTAGGGTTCAAAACATAAACTTACAAACATATAGTGGCCAAAATCTAAAAATCATAATTAATAAAGTATACTGTAGGAATCAAAGTTGGCGGAAACTCGTCTGAGGAGACACGGTATGAGAAGTATGGTCATTTTCTTCGGCGGATTTATTAAAAGTATTTAACCTGCACATATTTTTTTTATTTAATATTCATCCTAAGGATATCCTCTTCCTCGCATATATAATATTAAAATGAAAAGTATATAAAATATTTAACTTGCACACTAAATGAACGATAACCTATAGCCTATTAAGAGCATTCAGATATCATTTCTTAAGTTTGTAAGTAAATTTCTTATACTATATGAAATGTTTTTGAGTGGTTGTGAGTAGATAATAGAAAAAATGTTACTATTTATTTGTAAATTTAAGGATTCATTTTTTAATCCTTACAAGTGTTTGTAAGTGGGGTATAGTGAAAAGATAATGATAAAAATATTAATAAATATATTTAGTTAAATTAAGAGAGAAAAATTAATGATTTTTAGTTTAATTATAAGAATAAAGATAAAAAATGAGATGTAAATTCCTAATTTGATACTTTTAACAACATTTCAAAAATAAAAGATTTGGAAAGTCAGAAAAATATAATTAAAAAACAATTACTTTTATATACAACTATAATATTTTAAATATGCATTTAAAAAGCATGAAATAAAGACAAATAGAAAAAGCAAAATTGGAAAAAACAAAGAAACAATAGAAAAACTAAAATGGCACTGCGCAAAATGAAAAAGACTTAAAACAAACTAGAGAAATAAGAAGAACATGTGACAAACCTCTAATTAAACAGAGGAGAAAGAAAAAACTAACAAAATTAAATGGCCAAATCGCAAATGAAGAAAAGTTTATTTATCTTCTAAGTACAAGTGGCAAACCTTCAAGTAAACAAAAAGGGCCCAAAAACGAAACTAACACAAAGAAGAAAAGTTTGATGCATCTCTCGTAATAGTATTTTTTTATTTCCAAAACTTAACAAAAAATGTTTGATCATTTGAATTTGCATATGTCGAGTCGATTATGATTTATATTTTTATCACACTGCGTATAATGTCATCAGTACAACAGGTTAAATACTAGTTAATAGAATATGAAGACTAGTAAATTAATTTTAAAAGAAAGAATGAAAATTTAATGATATTGAAAAAAAGTCAAACCCCAAGTGTGGTTTGATAATTTGGTTGGTAGCTACATTTGAATCACAACCGATCCTCAAGTAATTTTAACACCGATCTCTGACACTGTTTAAAACTTACTATCAAGAAACTTTGACACCAACCCAGAAGAATAATGAATTTAACATATCAAATTTACAAATATAAACCTAAAGGAAAGTTCTAATATAACCACTCTTATTTGTGTTAACTCAATAACTCCACTATATCTCTTGATCACCTTGTGTTGGTTATCAGGCCAAAATATAAACAAAAACAAACACAAAAGTGATGAAGTGTTTGTATATTATGAACTATCTTTAATGGTGTTGTAAACCTCACAACAATGAATGATGTACGGGGTTGCAGAAGGAAGATAGAAGGAAGATAAATTGGAATGCAAAACACTCTACTTTATTCAATAAACAATAGGGCTATTTATAGCCTTACACTTGCAACAGAAAAGTAAAAGAAAAGATTCATTCAACCTAAAGATCCGGTACTAGCTATTGACCCTCTCTACCAACGTGCACCACCAACGTACACCTCCTTGTTAATCGGTCAACCCACTACCAAATCTTACAATTAACTATTAAATAAAACATAACAAATAAAACCATAAATAGTTATTAATTCCAAGTTTCTAGCCATGCATATGATACGTGGACTTGAAACTCTTCTTTATTTGATGCATACCAAATGAAGACTTACGACTCGTGACTCGGTAAACCAACCGATTAACCCAACAATCACCTCCTTAATCGGTGTTCACCCATCCGCTCACAACAAGGCCGGTTCCTCCTCAATCAAGTTAGCTTTTTGATTCTTTGGACACTCATTGTTGTAGTGACCAAGTTCACCACACCTATAACATTTCACATGGCTCTTATCCCGGAAACGCTCGTTACCATCTCGACCTCTCACGGACCCACGACCTTTTCCCCGGCCACGTCCAAAGTCATCTTGGTTCGAACATCCAACGCCACAATGTTTGCACCCGTGTGGTTTCTCTTGACTAACCAACAACAAGCCGCCTTGAATGTCTTCATTCTTCTCAACTCCTTTTAGACGCTCCTCATACGCCTTCAATCTACCAACTGCTTCATCAAATAACATCGAGTCCAAATCGAAACATTGCTCTATGGACGCCACGATTTGTAGAAACGATTTAGGCATAGAGTTAAGCAACCTTTTAACCAAATCTACCTCTTCAAGTTCATACCCAAGACTTCTTGCTTTTGAGGCTAAACTGGTTAACTTTGTCACGAAATCATCAACCGATTCACCCTCCTTTATCGTCAAGCTTTCAAGCTCCCTTTTCAAAGTTGCAAGTCGAGCCGTTCTCACCCGATCTACACCCAAATAACGTGTTTTAAGTCCATCCCACACTTTCTTCGGGTAGGTGTAACTCGCCATTTGCAAAACCAACTCCTCGGGCATAGCTTGAAACAAGAAAGCAAGCGCATCTTTCGACTTCTGCTCATCCGGTTCAGCACCTAACGCCCTCGGTTCAACGGTCTCCCATACGCCATTTGCATTCATAATGGCCTTCACCTTGACCGCCCACACCGGATAGTTTGTTGGAGTCAAAACCGGGACTTGAAATGTCATCGAACCACTCCCTTTAACAGGTACCATTGCCATTTCAACAACTTCAACTCTTTTCTGATCAAACCTGTTTCAAGAGTACTCTTACACCGACCAAGAAAACAAGCTGCAGACTTTTAACGTTTTCTTTCACCTTGCTAAATGAACAAAATCCAAAGCCACCTGCTTTGACGGATCTTCTCACGTTCGTTTTTCACGCTCCGTCGGTTAGACTCTTATCACGAAACAAGTTGATCAAGAGTAGAAGTTGCTTTCGTGACTCTTTTTCAGATTCAACTTACAGCCCCTTCACGAACGAAGCTCTGATACTAAGTGTTGGTTATCAGGCCAAAATATAAACAAAAACAAACACAAAAGTGATGAAGTGTTTGTATATTATGAACTCTCTTTAATGGTGTTGTAAACCTCATAATAATGAATGATGTACGGGTTGCAGAAGGAAGATAAATTGGAATGCAAAACACTCTACTTTATTCAATAAACAATAGGACTATTTATAGCCTTACACTTGCAACAGAAAAGTAAAAGAAAAGATTCATTCAACCTAAAGATCCGGTACTAGCTATTGACCCTCTCTACCAACGTGCACCACCAACGTACACCTCCTTGTTAATCGATCAACCCACTACCAAATCTTACAATTAACTATTAAATAAAACATAACAAATAAAACCATAAATACTTATTAATTCCAAGTTTCTAGCCATGCATATGATACGTGGACTTGAAACTCTTCTTTATTTGGTGCATACCAAATGAAGACTTACGACTCGTGACTCGGTAAACCAACCGATTAACCCAACACCTTGTACTAGACATGATCACATGGCCTAGATTAATACACATTATAATATTATATAAAAAAATTCATATGTGTCATTAACGAGAATGTAAGTATAACTTACTATAATGTAAGCTTGCTAGCCATGTGTTGGTAACATTATAGTAACTTAAACTTATATTGTAGTAACTTTAACTTACATTATAGTAATTTATACTTACTATAGTGATTAATGTAAGCATTCTAGTAAGCATAGTAGATTAAAGAAACACATTATAAACAATAAACAAAATGAAAAATAGTAAATCAATGTAAGAAGTTGTTAGTCATTGTAATATGTGTTACCTAGATGTAAGAAAGTGTTAGATATTTCATCAAACTTGTGGTGCGTGTTAGACAATATATTATTCCATATTTAAATAATGTCTGATTGTATAGGGTCTAGATTGCATTATTCTAGTCAATATATATCTTGTAATCTTCTTATTATTATTTATAATAACAATTATCATTCCCTGTGTTTAACTTGGTATCAGAGCAAGTTATTCCTAACCCTAATCCCTGTAGCACAAACCTGCCGGCCCTAATCTATGGGCATCCTCACTGTTTTTGAGCAAAAAGAAAAAGTAGTCCACAACTCCCACAAGTTTGGTTTTACCCTCAACTTCGATAACTACAGTTCCTGGTTATTGGTTATTCACCCGTTCTGAGTCACCAATAATCTTTTTGGTTATATTAACGGAACCAAACCCTGCCCTCCAACCACCATAACTGTTCATACAGACCCTCCCACAGATAATGCACCTGCACCACCACCCGATCCCAACCCAATCCACAGTACCCAATCTGGCTTTCCAACGATGCACACGTTCGGATGCTCCTTATCTCCACTATCTCTGAGGGCGCTTTACATCATGCCAGAGGCACTCTTACTGCCCGTGACTTGTGGCTTGCCCTCAAACGAGACTTTACACCTCACACTTCCTCCCGAGAATATACCTTAAAAACACAACTTTTAAGGATTGAGATGAAGGCTGATGAAACTCCTACAGCATACCTCTAACATGCATAAGAATATGCCTTTGCCCTAGCTAATATTTGCGAACCCTTGAAAGAAAAAGACCTTGTTATGTTGGTTATTTCCGGCCTACGTGACGAATACCATGGCGTTAAGACCATGGTCCTTACTTGTCAACTTGCTTATAACGAACTTCATGCCTTGATTGCTGATCACGACTATATGCTTAAACATTCTACCCCAACTGTTCCACCTACTCAAGCAGTCTCAGCCGTGGCTCCACTTTTGACTAAACCCACCGGAGGCAGCCCTACACCGCCATCAGATGCGGCTGTTCAGGCAGTCCAACAACTGGCGGCCCAACTTGGTGTGCAACTTCAGTTACCATCTCAGCCTCAAGCCTTTTACATTAACTGTTCTGGCCACAATCGCATCAACAATCATCAGGGTAACAATCATGGACGTGGTAGCTTCAATCGCTCTGGTGGCCCTAATGGTGGAAATCGTAGTCAATTCAGCTAGGCATCAAATCAGAACTTAGTTTATGGATCCTGTCATAGGTGTGGCATAGGGCATCTCCCTACTCATTGTCCCAATCGGGACCTAACCACTGTTCGCCCAAGACAGCAGCCATCAGCTAATTTTGTAGATACCAGGTCATATGCCTCTTCTTCCTCGCTTCCGGACACGGGTTCTAGTCATCATGTTGCCCCAAATCTCTCTAGTTTTGAGTCTTCTGATGCATATCATGGCGGTGACAATCTCCATGTTGGCAATGGTAAGGGTCTACCAATTTTACAAATTGGCTCATCCACATTTAATTCCCCAAACCGTACCTTTAACCTTACCAATATCCTACATGTTCCTGAAATTAAACAAAACCTCCTTTCTGTTCAAAAATTTTGTCGTGGTAATTATGTTTATTTCGAATTTCATGATTCTTTCTTTTCTATGAAGGACAAGTCTACACACACTACCCTCCTCACGGGTCCAAGTAATGATGGGCTCTACTCGCTTCTGCTTCCAAGACAACAAGCTATTTCTAAAACTGCCTTTCTGCTCATCGTGCTTCCTCCAACATTTGGCATCAAAGATTGGGACATCCTCATCCTCAACTCTTGAAGTCGATGTTGTCTTTTTATCATTTACCTTTGAATAACAATAATTGTTCTGTTTCTTTTTGTGAACCTTGTTCTATTGGAAAATCATCAAAATTACATTTGTTATCTTCTACTTTTAAAAGTACACATATTTTAGATTTGCTTATTTGTGATGTCTGGGGACCCGCCCCGATTCCATCTAGTGAGGGTCATCATTACTTTTTTATGTAGACCACTTCTCTAAATTCATGTGGATTTTTCCATTTAAACATAAATCTGGTGTCTATAATATTTTTAAACAGTTTCTGGTTATGGTGGAACGACAATTTCACACCAAACTTAAACAGGTCCAAACTGATGGGGGTGGAGAATTTTGGTCTCTATCCACCTTCTTTCAATCATTAGGCATTTTATATCGCCTTTCCTGTCCACACACCAGCGAACAAAATGGTGTTGCGGAACGTCGACATCGACACGTGGTTGAAACAGGTCTCACTTTACTTGCTCAATCTCATGTGCCACATCGTTTCTGGCATTTTGCTTTCGAAACTGCTGTCTACCTTATTAACCGCATGCCTTCACGCTCCAATTCTTCTAACTCTCCTTTTTCAACATCTTTTTCGTCATCCACCTGATTACTCCTTTTTAAAAGTCTTCGGTTCACAATGTTTTTCCCACCTACGTCCTTACAACAGACACAAAATTGACTTCCGCTCCACTCCATGTGTTTTCCTCGGCTATAGCTCCCATCATCATGGTTATCGGTGCTTTGACCCCGAAATCGAGCGGACATACATTGCCCGACATGTTCGCTTCAATGAACTCTGTTTTCCATTCAAATCTACTCAACTTAACAATCTTCACTCCCCTTCACCCTCTCCCGATCCATATGTCTCTATATATCCTAATCCACCCGACACCGATGACTATATCCCACCTTCCGTACAACAAAATCCCACCTCTACGGCTGCTGGTAACCTACCAGACCAGCCTTCACCAGCTGCTGTCCCAGCCACCCTAGCAGTAGGAATACCTGTACCACCTCCCCCACCACCTCCTAGACCTCCCCTAAACCATACTTACCATCTCCGCCACACACGACCCTCCTAAACAACCACTAACCCCGCCCCAAACCAGCACTCATTCAGCCACTGAACCGCCCTAAAACAGTAACTAGACAGCCCCAACCCAGGCCCAAACCAGTACCCAAACAACTCCTTGTCCTCGACCTTCTAATCTTCAGCCCAACCCAAAACCTACCACACCCTATTACATATCATCCTTTACCTCTTCTACCACCAACCCTAACACTGAACCAGCCTCCTTTACTATTGCCTACACTTTTCCTCAATGGCGTCAAGCTATGGCTGATGAATACTCGGCACTTTTGAAACATGGCACATGGGCACTTGTTCCTCGTGTTCCGGGTTCTAATATCATCGATTGCAAATGGGTTTACAAGATTAAACGGGATCCAAAAGGGGCCATTCAACGTTATAAGGCTTGGTTAGTGGCCAAAGGGTTTCGACAATAACCAGGTATTGACTACAAGGAAACATTCAGTCTTGTGGTCAAGGCAACCACTATTCGTATTGTGCTTTCGTTAGCGGTCACGCAAAAGTGGGCCCTTCGTTAGTTAGACGTTCAAAATGCTTTCCTGCATGGAGCCTTAAAAGAGACTGTTTATCTCCGGCAGCCGCAAGGCTTTGTGGATCCTCATAAACCAGATCATGTCTGCTTGCTTCACTAGCCTTTGTATGGGCTAAAACAAGCCCCACGTGCTTGGTTTTATCAGCTGTCTTCCACCTTACATCAACTTAGTTTTCAAGGCTCCAAGACCGATCAGTCTTTGTTTATTTACACCTCCCGGGCCACGTTCCTATATATGTTGGTATATGTTGACGACATCATAATTACAGGTAATGATCCAAAGGCTATTGATGTGGTTATTAGCCACCTCAGTCGAACTTACCCTATTCAGGATATGGGCAAACTTTCTTATTTTCTGGGTATTGAGATTGTTTCCAAAGAGGCTGACATCATTTTATCTCAACAAAAGTATATTTTGGAGCTTCTGCAAAAAGCATGCCAATTGGACTCCAAACCATCTCATCTCCAATCTCTACATCAGCAAATTTTTCTTTAGAGGACAGTCCATCATTTGCCAATCCGGCACGCTATCGACAAGTTGTCGGGGCTTTACAATATGCCACTATTTCCCGTCCGAACATCGCCTATGCAGTGAACAAGGTCTGCCAGTTTATGTAGTCTCCGACGGAGAATCATTGGTCCGTGGTAAAGCGTATTCTGCGGTACTTAAAGGGTACTCTCTCCCACGACTTGCTTATTCAGCAACAGTCTACTCAAGCTCTCCATGCCTATGCAGATTCAACCTTCAACAATTTGTCCGCTTTCTCAGATGCTGACTAGGCCGGGTGTCCAAATGACCGTCGTTCCACGGGGGGATTTGCTATCTATTTAGGGTGTAATCTTGTCTCGTGGTGTGCACGAAAACAGAAAACTGTCTCTCGGTCATCTACAGAATCGGAATATGAAGCTCTAGCTGATGTAGTTTCTGAACTCACTTGGATACAATCCCTTTTACAAGAATTACGGGTCCCGGTTCGCTCAACTCCTACATTATGGTGTGATAATCTCGGAGCCGCATACTTATCAGCCAATCCGGTATTTCATGCCCGCACAAAGCATATTGTTGGAGCATATATTGTCATATATAGTGTGTCCGTCGCTTGATGAATAGTCTAGGCTTAATGTTATACACCTTGTAAACACATGAAACTGGGTCATTCGCAAGAGCATATGCGAATGAGACTCAGTCGTACGACTAAGCCATGCTAATGGACTAGTCGTGCGACTGAGAGATGCGATTGGGGCATTCGTAAGACTGAACCATAAGAATGGTCCAGTCGTTCGATTGAACCATACGCATGGTCCAGTCGTACGATTGAACCATATGCATGGTCCAATCGCACGAATGGGCCCATTCGCATCTAATATGGCCGAAGCCTATATATACCAGTTTCAATATGTAGAAAGCTAAGGGTTTTGATAGCGTGCCCGGTGCCCAGGTGCTGCCGGATGAGAGGGGAGATCATGCTCGATCTCCCCTTGCCAAGAGTCCTGATTCTTATGTTGTAACGAGCTTGTAATCGTTAGGTTTTATCAATGAAATCATTCGATTATTGTTCGTACTACTGTTTGTCTTTTAGTTTATCACCTTCCGTCAAGAACACGCTCGAATGTTTGCCGATCCATTGATTTCACAATTGGTATCAGAGCCGGTTACTGCTAGAATGATTTAACAATCATTCTAGCAACCCGAGCTCTTGATCTCTGGATCTATTTCAGGTTCTTTAACGTTAAACCTACTTCGTGTTCTTCGTGTTTTGCTCAGATCTTGTTACGTGTGTTGTTTCTATGTTAAAATCGAACTCGAAACCACGTCCTGATCACCCTTGCGAATCTGATGATGTCTATTTTGGTTCGAATCATGTAAAATTCGTCGGATTAGGGTTTTTGGCAGCCTTGGCGGCTGCAGTTTTGAAAATCTATGTGCAGACCCGTTCATGCGACTGGACAATGTGAACGGACCAGTCGTGCGACTAGACCATGCTAATGGACCATTCGTGCGACTGGACCATGCTAATGAACCATTCGTACGACTGGACCATGCGAATGGACCAGTCATGCAACTGGACCATGCGACTGGACCAGTCTTATGTGATTCGTGCGACTGGACCAGTTTTATGTCCAGTCTTATGTTCAGTCGCACGAAGAGATCATTCGTATAATTCATTCACACGACTGTGATCAGTGTACTCCATGTCATACGAATGAAAGGTGTTCCAGACAAAAAAAAGAGTCTGGAATAGCTTTTTGCACGAATTTTTCCCTAAACCATTTCTATCAGTCGGGAAGCCTTCTGAAAAAGTTTGGTAAAATAAAATTTTTCGGGAAAATTGGCGGGTCATTTTCGGTTCATTTTCGTGTCAATAGTGAAGATTCTCCTGGAGAGTCTATGCAAGAGTTGAGGATGAGCAAAGCATATTCACCCTGAGTTTCTTATGTCAAACAAGTTCGATGGATACCCCATTATTCGTTGGACTTCCAGAATCGGTGAATGTTGTTAGAACACGAAAGAGAGAAGAGAAGATGTCAGCAGTCGGTGCTGATTTTGTGGGGTAGTCAGGAGCATCTGACTATTTATGGGTCAATCAAGTTATATTTATCCGCACAGAGAGGATTCTCATTCTTAGGGGGAATCCATGTATAAAGAAATTGAAGACGCAATCAGAAAGTGATGATGTGAGCAGGTTTCTGATGATGAATCTACGTGCATGCTGATTTGGTTGATATTGTCAGCTGTGGATTGGAACCTTCAACCTTTTGCCCAATACACCGTATGAAGACGCTAGGAGAGCACAATGTTTATATATTGGGATATGCTTAATGTGAGGGGGAATTTCTACAGGTGTTAATGTTAATCAGGTTAGCCTGTGTGAAGATTGAAGCAATGGAAAACTGTTCATGTCATTATCTGGAAAAATCAGTCATATGGGGAATCTTACTGCTATGATGGTGTTCTGCAAAGTAAACAAAAGCTATTATGCCTAAATTCATTTTCAGGGACACTGTAGTAACCTGACGGATCGGCAATGTTGGCTAATATGGTTTTTCGTTTCATTCTATTGGAAACCAGAGCAGAGATTGACTGAAGATTGTTAGAGGTGTTATCTACTATTCGCAAGCAACATCCAAGGGGGAATTTGTTGGAGCATATATTGTCATATATAGTGTGTCCGTCGCTTGACGAATAGTCTAGGATTAATGTTATACACCTTGTAAACACATGAAACTGGGCCATTCGCAGGAGCATATGCGAATGAGACTCAGTCGTATGACTGAGTCATGCTAATGGACGAGTCGTGCGACTGAGAGATACGATTGGGGCATTCGTAAGACTGAACCATAAGAATGGTCCAGTCGTACGATTGAACCATAAACATGGTCCAGTCATACGATTGAACCATACGTATGGTCCAATCGCACGAATGGGCCCAGTCGCATCTAATATGGGCCGAAGCCTATATATACCAGTTTCAATATGTAGAAACCTAAGGGTTTTGATAGTGTGCTCGGTGCCCAGGTGCAACCGGATGAGAGGGGAGATCATGCTCAATCTCCCCTTGCCAAGAGTCCTGATTCTTATGTTGTAACGAGCTTGTAATCGTTAAGTTTTATCAATGAAATCATTCGATTATTATTCGTACTACTGTTTGTCTTTTGGTTTATCACCTTCCATCAAGAACACGCTCGGATGTTTACCGATCCAGCGACTTCACACATATTGAAGTTGATTTCCATTCAGTTCGTAAAAGAGTCGCTAGAGGTCAACTCTCAGTACAATTCATCTCTACAGATGATCAGATTGTCGACATCTTTACAAAGCCTCTATCTACTCAGCGTTTTCTCTTTCTTCGATCCAAGCTAAGAGTCGCTTCCCAGCCTTAGCTTGTGGGGGGATGTGAGACAAGATATTATTCCATATTTAAATAATGTCTGATTGTATAGGGTCTAGATTGTATTATTCTAGTCTATATATATCTTGTAATCTCCTTATTATTATTTATAATAACAATTATCATTCTCTGTGTTTAAGTGTGCCTATGATTAAATTAAAATAAAATCATAAGTAATTCATGTGAATTCATCCCTAAATTTACAATCTATAAACAATAATCAAGATGAAATTTAATTCTGCAACAAAAATTCATCAAAAAGTCAACAATGTGTATTCAAGAACCACAAATCATACACCTTTTTCAAAGGGTCCTAATGGGGACACCGCATGGGTTTTTGGGGGTGGGCCAGTTCAAACAGTCACGGTTAGGTCTTGCGGTCACATTTTGGCACCTAACCGTGACCGCATGGACTTGCTCTCACGGTTTGGGGTTTTGTCCCCATGACAGCATGGTCTTGCTTTCACGGTTCGGGGTGGTAGTCCCCGTGACCTCCTGACAACAAAACGACAAAATGACAAAATGGGCTGTTAAAGTTGAAAAGCGGTCATCAAACCGTCACGTGGAGGCCAAACCGTGACCTCTAGGGTACACGGTCTCAATTTAAGGTACGACGTAGACGTGATTTTGACAAAAGGCCGGGATTCCCGGCACAAACCGTCACGTGGAGGCCAAACCGTGACGGTTTGTGCCCCAGAATTTCACCTTATATACATTTCACCTTCGAATAATCGGCATATCCATTTCCAAACTAAAAATTCGCAATTTCATAATCCACACTCAAGATTTTTCAGCCTTCGTCATTCCAAAAACGCGTTAATTCGAAAACAATGTCGGGTTCGGGAGATCATTATCAAAAGCCGAAGCTTCTAGATTTGAATGTCGTGACCTCGGTGATTCTGCTCTTGGGCTCGCAATCTCAAGCTTTTTCTTCTTGACTTACCCCGATATCGACGCTAGTAAACTCTCTGAACTCCGTGCGCGCAATATTAGTGGTGAAAAACTCGCTTGGGTTGCAGTTCGCCTCGGGCTTTACACCACCGGACCATGGTGCGAGATCCTAGTGCCACAACCCTACCTCTCCCCCCAACCATCCTTGTCACACTACTTCTACTAAATGCGTCTCGAAATCTCAACGCCACTTCAGGTGTTGTAAAGTTAACAAACGCGAACCCAGCGTTAGTTCGCCGACTACAAAACAACAACAAATTAAAAGTAATAAAGTACCTGGATTCTAGCACGACTAACATCCGCAATCTTTTTGCTTTGAAACAAATCCCAATGTTTTCCTTTAACCGACGTATGAAACTTCCAAGCTGCTTCAGATGTTGTAAAGTTCACAAACGCATATCCGGCATTCAAACCATGCATGTACGTATATATCAACGTCAAAACTTAGCTTACAGTGAGTACGTTAATAAAACTCCGATCGAACGGTGTTTCCCGCCTTTTCATTCTCAAGTTTACAATGATAAAATTACGGAAATAAAAATAAATGTTTAATGCTGGCCCATCTGTCGCGGGCGGGTCAGGTCAGGGCAGCGATCCGGGGATGATGGATTAGATAGATATTTTGTTTGTATTTTATTTCTTTTTATATGTAAAAACTCGTTGTATATATATATGTGCAGTTTCAGTTATGATGATTTGTATATTTGGTTGTGTTTGTTTGGTTGTGTTTCTTTGTTTGTTTGCTTTATATTTGCAATGTTGATAATGTTAATTGTATATGTTTGATAACAACTGCTTTTTACGATTAGGTTAACCATGTGATAAAATAACAACCAACTTGTTTAAAATTACTTGTAATATGACCATGAATTGCAGCAGATTAGGTTAACCATGTGATAATGTTAATTGTATCTGCGCTGCGTTTTGTCTCCATAAAGATTAAAGTCAACGCGTTCTGAATCAAGATTAAAGATAACAGATTACAAAGACTAATTAAGCAGATTAGAAAAAAAAATGAACTGAATCGCACGTTTGTTAATGATTAAAACCATAAAATAGTGTTTGTTAATGATTTTAAAAGTATATAAACCTGAGCATAAATCGGTGCACCACCATATGCAACAGCAACTTTCACACCAGTTTCATAGCAGAATTTCTTAGCTTCTTCAAATATCTAACGAAATAATACAGATCATAAGAACAATAGTTATATTATATATTCACGAAAAGATAGAAATGATATGACGGTGAAACTAGTAATCGATAATCAATCATCATTTGTACAGACTAATAAAAATAAATGTTTAATGCTTAAGGAAGATACACGAAATCAAACTCTGATCGAACGGTGTTTCCCGCCTTTTCATTCTCAAGTTTACAGTGATAAAATTACGGAAATAAAAATAAATGTTTAATGCTTAAGGAAGATACACGAAATCAAACTCCGATCGAATAATAATAATAAATGTTTAGTAGTAGTAATAATATTAGTAGTAGTAATAATAATAATAATAATGATAATAATAATAATAATAATAATAATAATAATAATTAATAATAATAATAATAATAATAATAATAATAATAATAATAATAATAATAATAATAATAATAATATAAACAGCTGAAGGATTGCTCATCGGTAGTTTTGTAAACAAAGTGTCACGGTTTGACCAATACGTGACAGTTAGGGTTTCTCAACCGTCACGATTAGGGCTAACCGTAACCTTTTGTGGTATTGCTCATCAGTAGTTATTTAAACAGCTGAAGGATTGCTCATCAGTAGTTTTGTAAACAAAGTGTCACAATTAGCTCTTGCGGTCACATTTTGCACCTAACCGTGACCGCATGGGCTTGCGGTCACGGTTTGGGGTGTTTGTCCCCGTGACCGCATGGTCTTGCTTTCAAGGTTCGGGGTGGTAGTCCCCGTGACCTCCTGACAACAAAACGACAAAATGACAAAATGGACTGTTAAAGTTGGTCACCATACCGTCACGTGGAGGCCAAACCGTGACCTCCTGACAACAAAACGACAAAATGACAAAATGGGCTGTTAAAGTTGGTCACCATACCGTCACGTGTAGGCCAAACCGCGACCTCTAGGGTACACGGTCTCAGTTTAAGGTACGACATAGACGTGATTTTGACGAAAGGCCGGGATTCCCGGCACAAACCGTCACGTGGAGGCCAAACCGTGACGGTTTGTGCCCTAGAATTTCACCTTAAATACATTTCAGCTTCGAACAATCGGCATCCAAACTAAAAATTCGCAATGTCATAATCCACACACGAGATTTTTCAGCCTTCGTCATTCCAAAAACGCGTAAATTCGAAAACAATGTCGGGTTCGGGAGATCATTATCAAAAGCCGAAGCTTCCAGATTTGAATGAGGTGCCACATATCGAAGATTCGAACCAGGTTAAACTAGTATATGTTTTATTATAACTTATTATTTGAAATATCTAACCATTATCTTTTTTAGGAATATTACGTATTGTCACACCCTCATTTTCCACGTACGGGGTTTTACCGTCAGGCGTGTGACATAACCAGGATCTCAGATAAGCATTAGTTACACCAAACGACTCGATAATTACAAATCATATAAGTTGCTTAATTTTAAGGAAACAGACCAATTGTATTTAAGTAATGCGGAAGCGAATATAGTGAAACATTCAACAATAGTTTTGAAACACACAAACATGTGTCCAAACCAGTTTACGTAAAGTAAATGCAAATTAAATCTTGAAAACAGTTTGTGGTGAATACAGAATGACATGCTGTAGATGCTGTGCTCCTAAACGTGCCACATCATTGTCCTGAGAGAAAACATGCAAAAATCTCAGTACAAGACTGGTGAGTTCACAGGTTTATCAGAAAATAGTAATTATCAGTAATGAAATCCCCGGATTGTGTAATCCGATAAATAGGTAATTCCCGAATTATGTAATCCGTCAAGTATGAAATTCCCGGATTATGTAATCCGTCAAGTATGTAATTCCCGGATTATGAAATCCGTCAAGTATGAAAATCCCGGATTATGTAATCCGTCAAGTATGTAATTCCCGGATTTATCAATCCGATAAGTATAATGAAATCCCCGGATTTATCAATCCGATAAGTATAAAGAAATCCCCGGATTTATCAATCCGATAAGTATAATGAAATCCCCGGATTTATCAATCCGATAAGCAATATGAAATCCCCGGATTATCAATCCGTCAAGTATAATGAAATTCCCGGATTAGTAATTAAAGCATATAATGGGTAGCTAGTCCATAATGATCACTATGTGTATGAAAGCGCGGCCGAACTGACATGTAATCAAATAATAAATCAGGCCCGGATGTGGTCCCACCACAACACTTGTAATTAGGCTAACCGTTCACCCGTTTGACGAACGTTGTGCTAGCGCGACTAGCCCGGGTGGGGTATGTCAATCCCAGTAGTACTACTAACAATTACCTCGTTAAGTCCATATTAACGGTCCGTTGGGCAAGTATACACCATAGTATCAAGTATATGCAGTATTACAAAAATCCAATGTAATGTAAAGTTTATAAAAACAGCATGTTTCTCTCCCACAAAAAGAGTATAAAGTAAAAGTGGGGCTGTAAACTCACCTTGAATTGATGTAATGTATATGAACGAGAACTTCAAAGAATAAGGTAATGCACGACCAAACACGATCAACACCTATTATTAATTGTAATTAAGTCTTTAAAATGTATTCAACTCGAATAGATATATTTGGTCGGATTTCGGGTTGGTTCGGGTTTGACGCACATGACTTGATATATATGTTTGAGTTTAATTATAAACTTTGTGATTTATATATTTTTAATTTTTATTAATTAAAGTAAAATTTTATAAGAAACAACTCGTAAATAATTGTAAAATTACAAGTTGCATGATTTCTAAGACTTCCACGATTATTCTTTAATTAAACACGATCTAGTGTTTATTTTTATCAAAATGGTTATTTATAGTATTCGTAGATAGTAATTTATAAAAATTATTAAAATGAATTTACAGGAAATATTTATGTAACCTTTTAAATAAGATTAGTTTATATTTAATTTTGTAAGATTTTATAAATATTTAAGTTTACAATATCTAATTTGTATTTATCTTATCAAGATTAATTCAATATAATGTCCATTAATAATTTGATATTTATTATTTAAAGTTCATCTTTATAAAAATAACTTATTATAACATTTGTAATTTTATAAATAATTAATAAATAAGGTTTTTAAAGAAATAATTTTCCAGAAAATAATTAAATAACTTCTAAAATTAACAAGGTTTGTAAAAACTATTTTTACAATTTTTAGGAGTTTTTCTGATATTTTAAAAGCTGTAAAAAGCCATAAAAAAATAAATGAGGTTGCCCGGGTTCGAACCCGGGACCTCTAACCCAATATCCCACGCACCAACCAGTGAACCAAGGCACAAGGCCGCGATAGTTCTTGGTTCTTAATTGTTTTAAACACACCCGAAAAGGTTTCCCCCCAAATCAAGAACCCTAAATTCGGTTTTGAACCAAATTGATCATCAAATCGATGTTATTAACCAGATTAATGTTGGGGCTTAGTTTCCTCATGATGAAAAGAAGGTATAGGTGGGTTTAATTACCTGTTTCGAAGTTAATTTGATGATGAACACGTACGGGAACAAGTCGCGACAGTAAGGTGCTCAAATGGTGGATTTGTGTTTGTTTTAGAAGAAATGGAACACGAAGGAAGGTTATAAACGATCTAAAGTTCGATAATGCGTGATTAGTTTAATCGTTATTGCGGTTTTAGTGCTCGATTAAGTGGAAGGTCGGCCGATCTTTCGGTCGATAGTGGGTTCGGTGGGTTAGGTCACTCAATTATCCAAATTACAGTGGGGTACGAGTTCGAGACATTCACACGAAGGTGTTGGTAATGTTTGATTTGATTAAAAGCTGCGTTTATGGAGTGTTTGGGGGTCGCCGGAGCCGCTCCGGCGGTGGCCGGAGGGTCGGCCGGAGTTACGGGGGGAAAGGGGGTTGGGTTTTGGTTAATTGCACAAATGGTCCCTGTGGTTTTTAACTTGTGTCATTTTATGCAGAAAGTTTTCAAAATAAATTTTATAATTTACATTTTAACCCCCCCTAAATCTTTGTAAAACAATATTACTATTATTATTATTATTATTATTATTATTATTATTATTATTATTATCAGTATTATTATTATTTTTATTATTACTATTATTATTATTATTATTAGTATTATTATCCTTGCCAAGATAGTAAAGTAAATTAATTCCCGCTAAACGGAGAAAGTTATTTTTAATAGTATTTAAAAAAAAAATCGGGTTGTCACATTATCTCCTTGTTGCAGGAATTTTCGTCCCGAAAATTGGAACATTAGGTTCAGTTAATTGAGATTCAACGATTTATAATATGTGAGTTGTAAGGTTTTGATAGAGTTGTGACATCTAAGTAGAACAGGACTTATGTAATAGTAAGTGTTAGTAATGTTTTGGTTACCCTTAACAAGGTCTTACTAGAATTATAATCCTAGCACACCCTAGGGTATAGATTAGAGAACTTGTGATACTCCTGATCGTTACCTCATGGTAAGATTAGCCAGACTTCTCATGCACGGTTCTTGGATAGCCAATCCATTCCGACTATTACGTCAAAGCTACCAAGTGTGATTGGAATAAGGTCTATGTGGAAAGTGTGACCCGACAAACCTAGTTTACAATTTCTATATATTTGAGTTGCCATTATTGTCCTACCATCAGTTATTTCTTCTCTTAGTTTTGCCATCTTTTCTCTCTTTTTCACCTGATCAATGATTTTCATGCCCATGTAATTAACACCAATTTCCTCCCCATCTTTGCTGAACACGGGTTCAACATATATTAAGGATGTTTTGGCTCCGAATAACTCAGTCTCAAAAGTAATTCCTCTCTTTGCTGGTGACTCTCTCTCCAGAACTTCTCTTTTAAAGTCTTGTTGTTCAAATCCAAGATAGAATTTTAATGATTTTTAAGCTTAAGGATTCAAAAGCGATTCAAGAAGCGACTCGAACAATAGGAAACATGCTTTGTAGGGTAGCAATATTTAGGTACGTTTACATACGCAGTTTCAACAAACCATAAGCACAGTTGAGAACATTTGTATGACTAGAGAGTCATGAACATAAGTTAACAATGTCTTCAGCAGAGAGATTGTTTAGGAAGGCTAACATCACACAATAATGTTTTGTTGATAGCTCAAAATGAAAGTCGATAGATAAGGAATAAATGATTCCATATAGCTAGGTCAAATGAGAATAAAGGGAAATAAATCAATTTAAGGAGTTAAGTGATCCAAGCTTAGAATAAAAATCAACCTAAAGCGCTTGGGTCTCCTTTCAGATTTGGACAGTCCCTTTTAAAGTGTCCGGGTTGACCACATTCAAAACACACAGTCTGATTGCGGTTCTGCTGTTGTTGAGGTGCCTTCCCGAGAGATTCACCCGGCAATACTTGGCAACATGTCCGAACTTCCCACATCTCTCACACGTGCTCCTTGTGCACTGCCCAGTATGATGGAGCTGACATTTGTTGCATTTTGGGAGATTTCCATGATAGCCGCCCGAATGAGAAGGTTGGGACGGATTAAACTTCTTATGTTGAGGTTGATAAGTGGAGGATGAAGATTGCTTTCCGTTGGTTGATGGTTCCCATTTTCTCTTGTTCTCCTTGGAACCCGATGCAGCACCTCGCGGGGGTAGCTTGCCTTGTGCGACAGCCTGGTCAGTCAACTTGTGGGCCAGTTGAACAGCTTCCTGAATGGTAGCTGGTCTAGCAGTGGTGACCATGCTCTGGATTTCAGGTACCAGTCCGTCGATGTATCTTTCAACCCGTTTGTAAGTCGGGTTAATCATAGTAGGGCACAGAGTGGCCAACTCGTGAGAACGAGTTATGTAAGCTTCAATTTCAGAACCTACCATCTTCAGGTTCCAAAATTCGGTTTCCAGTTTTTGTATTTCATCTCGTGAACAGTATTCCTCCTTCAGCAGATTCTTGAATTCTACCCATGTTGTGGCGTTTGCAGCTTCAACGCCCAACATCTGAACTTGTGTGTTCCACCAGCTCAGAGCAGCACCATCCAGTGTGCCAGCAGCATATTTTACCCTATTCCCAGCAGGGCAGTTGCAGATTTCGAACACTGATTCTAGCTTTTCGAACCAACGGAGCAGTCCCACCGCTCCCTCAGTTCCATTGAACGGGTTAGGTTTGCAGTCCATAAAGGACTTGTAGGTGCAAGTCGGTTGTCCAATAGGGTTCTGCTGTGGAGGGGGTTGGTTTGCCAACGCTGCGGTAATACTATGATTGATTATTACTGCTAATTCTGCAGGCGTCAGTGAGATGTTACCTCTTCCACGTCCACGTCCTCCTCCAGACATTCTTTACATTACCAAATATCAAAAGCTATCAGTCATATGAAAATAGTCCTTTTGTCTTGGAATGAAAAGGAAGAGAATTTCAAAGATTTAAAGAAATAGACAAGCTAGAGAATCAGTCCGAATCTGAGGGATTAACATAAATGTCATAGTTTGAATTTCGTCCAAATTCAAGGTAAGTGTGAGCATTCCTACAAATAGAACTGATAAATAGTTTCCACATTAGTGACTATGTTCTATGAGAACCGAGGCTTTCTTGCTCAACGTGTAGGAATGATGACTTATACTGACTACAATGTTACCTCCCGACCAGATTTACCGGACTTAGCATGCACGACAAATTACAATTACGTGTGCACCCGTAATGGTAATTTGCTTTGCATGATCACCCCGGTTCCTCCTATCAGGCTAACATATCTTATCAAGTACCGTGGTCATCAATGATAGAAGTTCCGAGTGTATTCGTTTGATTCGAGAATCAAAGCGAGTACGTTGACTAATCAAAGCATTTAGTCAACCACAACTTTGTTGAAAACATGCGTACCTATAAGCAGATACTCATCCCAAGGGTTCCCAGGTAAGGTAAACAGGTCCATCGGTTGATTTGGATATATGCGAATACCTTGCCTAGACAGAACACCTCGAGATACAGGCATCTTACTCTTCCAGCATTGCATGTATTCAGTGGTGGGACACAGGCTTTGACGAGATTTTGGAATAACAATCGAGTTTTGGAGTCTGAAATCACTTGAATTAGGCACTCAAACCCTCCCGTATGTTAAAGTAAAAGTTTTCAAGCATCCAGATTAAGTAAACATAGCTTAGAAATCTATGTGTGTGTAACTAATGCAAATCCAGCTATAGTCTAAAATGCAATGCAAATGAGATGCAAGTCCATTTTAGTTCGCTATAACTAATGCTCTGATACCAATCTGTCACACCCTCATTTTCCACGTACGGGGTTTTACCGTCAGGCGTGTGACATAACCAGGATCTCAGATAAGCATTAGTTACACCAAACGACTCGATAATTACAAATCATATAAGTTGCTTAATTTAAGGAAACAGACCAATTGTATTTAAGTAATGCGGAAGCGAATATAGTGAAACATTCAACAATAGTTTTGAAACACACAAACATGTGTCCAAACCAGTTTACGTAAAGTAAATGCAAATTAAATCTTGAAAACAGTTTGTGGTGAATACAGAATGACATGCTGTAGATGTTGTGCTCCTAAACGTGCCACATCATTGTCCTGAGAGAAAACATGCAAAAATCTCAGTACAAGACTGGTGAGTTCACAGGTTTATCAGAAAACAGTAATTATCAGTAATGAAATCCCCGGATTGTGTAATCCGATAAATATGTAATTCCCGGATTATGTAATCCGTCAAGTATGAAATTCCCGGATTATGTAATCCGTCAAGTATGTAATTCCCGGATTATGAAATCCGTCAAGTATGAAAATCCCGGATTATGTAATCCGTCAAGTATGTAATTCCCGGATTTATCAATCCGATAAGTATAATGAAATCCCCGGATTTATCAATCCGATAAGTATAATGAAATCCCCGGATTTATCAATCCGATAAGTATAATGAAATCCCCGGATTTATCAATCCGATAAGCAATATGAAATCCCCGGATTATCAATCCGTCAAGTATAATGAAATTCCCGGATTAGTAATTAAAGCATATAATGGGTAGCTAGTCCATAATGATCACTATGTGTATGAAAGCGCGGCCGAACTGACATGTAATCAAATAATAAATCAGGCCCGGATGTGGTCCCACCACAACACTTGTAATTAGGCTAACCGTTCACCCGTTTGACGAACGTTGTGCTAGCGCGACTAGCCCGGGTGGGGTATGTCAATCCCAGTAGTACTACTAACAATAACCTCGTTAAGTTCATATTAACGGTCCGTTGGGCAAGTATACACCATAGTATCAAGTATATGCAGTATTACAAAAATCCAATGTAATGTAAAGTTTATAAAACAGCATGTTTCTCTCCCCCAAAAGAGTATAAAGTAAAAGTGAGGCTGTAAACTCACCTTGAATTGATGTAATGTATATGAACGAGAACTTCAAAGAATAAGGTAATGCACGACCAAACACGATCAACACCTATTATTAATTGTAATTAAGTCTTTAAAATGTATTCAACTCGAATAGATATATTTGGTCGGATTTCGGGTTGGTTCGGGTTTGACGCACATGACTTGATATATATGTTTGAGTTTAATTATAAACTTTGTGATTTATATATTTTTAATTTTTATTAATTAAAGTAAAATTTTATAAGAAACAACTCGTAAATAATTGTAAAATTACAAGTTGCATGATTTCTAAGACTTCCACGATTATTCTTTAATTAAACACGATCTAGTGTTTATTTTTATAAAAATGGTTATTTATAGTATTCGTAGATAGTAATTTATAAAAATTATTAAAATGAATTTACAGGAAATATTTATGTAACCTTTTAAATAAGATTAGTTTATATTTAATTTTGTAAGATTTTATAAATATTTAAGTTTACAATATCTAATTTGTATTTATCTTATCAAGATTAATTCAATATAATGTCCATTAATAATTTGATATTTATTATTTAAAGTTCATCTTTATAAAAATAACTTATTATAACATTTGTAATTTTATAAATAATTAATAAATAAGGTTTTTAAAGAAATAATTTTCCAGAAAATAATTAAATAACTTCTAAAATTAACAAGGTTTGTAAAAACTATTTTTACAATTTTTAGGAGTTTTTCTGATATTTTAAAAGCTGTAAAAAGCCATAAAAAATAAATGAGGTTGCCCGGGTTCGAACCCGGGACCTCTAACCCAATATCCCACGCACCAACCAGTGAACCAAGGCACAAGGCCGCGATAGTTCTTGGTTCTTAATTGTTTTAAACACACCCGAAAAGGTTTCCCCCCAAATCAAGAACCCTAAATTCGGTTTTGAACCAAATTGATCATCAAATCGATGTTATTAACCAGATTAATGTTGGGGCTTAGTTTCCTCATGATGAAACGAAGGTATAGGTGGGTTTAATTACCTGTTCTGAAGTTAATTTGATGATGAACACGTACGGGAACAAGTCGCGACAGTAAGGTGCTCAAATGGTGGATTTGTGTTTGTTTTAGAAGAAATGGAACACGAAGGAAGGTTATAAACGATCTAAAGTTCGATAATGCGTGATTAGTTTAATCGTTATTGCGGTTTTAGTGCTCGATTAAGTGGAAGGTCGGCCGATCTTTCGGTTGATAGTGGGTTCGGTGGGTTAGGTCACTCAATTATCCAAATTACAGTGGGGTACGAGTTCGAGACATTCACACGAAGGTGTTGGTAATGTTTGATTTGATTAAAAGCTGCGTTTATGGAGTGTTTGGGGGTCGCCGGAGCCGCTCCGGCGGTGGCCGGAGGGTCGGCCGGAGTTACGGGGGGAAAGGGGGTTGGGTTTTGGTTAATTGCACAAATGGTCCCTGTGGTTTTTAACTTGTGTCATTTTATGCAGAAAGTTTTCAAAATAAATTTTATAATTTACATTTTAACCCCCCTAAATCTTTGTAAAACAATATTACTATTATTATTATTATTATTATTATTATCAGTATTATTATTATTTTTATTATTACTATTATTATTATTATTATTAGTATTATTATCCTTGCCAAGATAGTAAAGTAAATTAATTCCCGCTAAACGGAGAAAGTTATTTTTAATAGTATTTAAAAAAATCGGGTTGTCACACGTATACGGGAGTCACCCTCCGTGGGGGGAGGAGGAAACCAACCCGTCGAACATATTTGCTCAAGAGGCGTACAACTCTTTATTTGGACCGACAGGTTACGGTGAAGGGTACAGATATCCCCCTTGCAATTCTTACGGGCATGCCCCGAACGCGTACCACTCGCAAACAGAGCTGGATTACGGACATCCCCCGTACCAGTCAGAACTAGAAATTACACATGTGTCGGATACTTTTAATGGGAATGACACAGATGAGAGTGACGGTTCGGTTCACCTCAAAGAAAACCATGGGGACACCGCGGAGCATGATGAGGATGAGGATCGGATAAGAAAGGCTACGGTTTCTTATAAAACCAATCAAGTACGAAGAGTTTTTATTCTTTTGTTTATTTTATTTTTTATTTGTTTTATATATTGTTTTTTATATCTAGCTTTATCATTTTTTCAGTATTTTGATTCTCGTGAGAACTTGGAGAAGTGGGCTAAAACGAGAGGACGTGAGCATGGGTGCGTCATTGTGGTGGGTCGGTCACGGAAAAATGATGTGGAACTAATATGCAATCGTAGTGGTGAACCTAAATTCACTGGCACAAGTAGACGTACTGGGAGCATAAAGAAAGGATGTCCCTTTAAACTCGTAGGGAAGTACGTAGGAAAGAGTGACAGTTGGATGTTAGAGGTGAGAAACGAGACGCACAACCACGATCTGTTGTGTACGAGGAGGGCCACGCGCATCTTAGAAAGATGACCGCCGAAGAAATTGATCTTGTCGAGAAATTACATAGGCAGCACGTGCGGCTACGACATATCCATTCAGCCGTAAGGGAGCAGTTTCCCCACAGCGTCTGTGTTGTTCAAGACATATACAATCTGACGTCAAAGTTTAGGGCTGAGGGGAGAGAAGGCATCACACCAATGCAGGAACTTGAAAACCTGCTACAATCTAAAGAGTTCGTATATGAAACACGAACGAATGCAACTACTAAGGCGGTGGAAGATGTTTTCTTTTGTCATCCTACTTCGTATAAAATGTGGCGCGCATTCCCGCACGTGATGTTGATAGACACGACGTACAAGACCAACATGTACAACATTCCATTTGTTCAGGTTATTGGCGTTACGTCGACGTCGAAGTCGTTTTGTATCGCGCATGCATTTATATCGAGGGAACGGCAAGACAACTTCACATGGGTACTGGAGCAGATCAGAGATATGCTCGATGGGTGTGTGGAGCCCCGCGTTATTGCCACAGACAGGGACCTGGCCCTGATGAGTGCGTGTGACACAGTGTTCCCGAGTGCTACTAAAAACCTATGCAGGTGGCATGTTCGGGAGAATATCAAAAGACGGTGGAATATCCTTTTCAAAACCGACATGTGGAAGGATTTTTCATACTGGTGGAAGACCTTGTGTTCGTCTCCCACAGAGGCAATGTACGATTACAATTGCAGGAAGATGGAAGAAAAGTTAAATGAAGATGGTAAAAGTGGTAAGAATTTCATATTTATTTTTACTCTAACAATTTATTTGTTCATTTTCTAAAATTTGTTATTTTCTTTCAGAGGTATGGGAATATATTTGAAATAATTGGTTAGTGTCGTACAAAGAGAAAATTGTTACTTGTTGGATGTACGACCGCCTTAACTTTAGTGAATTTACAACTAATCGGGTTGAGGGCCAACATGCCAACTTCAAGAGTTA